>CM017915.1:14835336-15435336 GCA_008369825.1 Triplophysa tibetana | reverse complement strand
TTAAGTAATGTCCTGTAGAGAACTAAAAGTAATTTAGTCAAAAAACTGATATAACTGATGGTTTATGTTATTTAGATTTAATAGGCAAAGAACATATTTAGGCAGAGAAAATATATTCTATGTTCTGAATTGTATTTAACAAGATATTATAAAACAAGTATAAAATTGCATGTTTTGTCTGGATGAGAAGTTCCATACACCCCCCACTACATATCTGCCTCTCTCTCTTCTGTGTGCCACGTTTGTAGTAGGTCTTGTCTGGGCCCGCAGGCAGACAGCTAACAAAACAGAACAGGCATTGTGTCTCTCTTTTCCTTTGAGTAGAGAAATCATGATAATGCAGTTTGTACTAAACAAACTAAAGATGTACTAAACTAATCTAATAAAGTGGATTGTATTATATACTGTATATATCACTAGAAAACTGTGCTGCATGACAACATCATGAGGTCTCTTCTAAAAACTCAACAGGAGACACAAATTATATAATTTAGATAAAATTATATAATTTTGGTCTATTTATATAAAGTCCCATTTTGTTCTTTGTTTAATGTCAATTGTGTCTAGGAAAAACTTCTCTTTGTATGGGCACTCTGCCTTTAAAAAGTGCATTTAATTGTAAAAGATAAATCAAATTGGCTTTTTTACTCACTTGCATTTGAATAATATTAAACTAATTAAGTTTTTTTGTATTTTGTACTTAAAAAATCTAGTTCAACCAAATTCTACTTCATAGTATAAGGTAGTTCAATCTTATCTCAATTTAGATGACTTAAACAAACTTTTTAAACTAGAAAAAAATGAGAAAACTTAGAAATTTAAGTTAAGTTGCTGTCTTAACATTTTAGGTCAAATGTATTGGATGTAGAAGTCATTTCGACTCACTTAAATGGAAATTATATTAAACCTACTTTTAAAATAGACTTTAAACCTGTTTAACTGATTAAAAGATTTTATTGAAAAAGTGAAAAATCTACTTTTATGAGTTAAAGTAATGTATTACCACACATTGGCCTGACTCATAAATCACATCAGTTTTTTACAGTGTGTTGCAAATTATTATTAAAAGGGTTCTCTGCTGAGTGTTGCATTGGAACGTCTGCAATCCCAGCTAACGACACAAATCATTAAAGACACAAACCGGTAACAGAATGTGTTTGAAAGCTCACGCCTCCATCCCACTGTTGGCAATGACACTCCGCAGCTGTCAGAATGCTAAAAGAATGTTGTTTGAGTCATTTCTTACTGTTTATTTTAAATTCGTTGCTTAAGGTGTCTTACGCTTTGTTCCCCTGCTTGATCCCAACTCATGTTTCACTCAGACAGACTGTCAGTCATAAGCAACACAAACATCAGAGTAAGTGCATGACTTTAGTATTATTTTAGTGCTAATGTGAAACAACCACATTTCTGGATGCCATGTTTAACTGAATCCTTTCTGAACTGGATTTATTGCCCTTGAACAAAGCTATAACATGAATTATTCAACTTTTCAAATCCCACACGGTTTGTACTATTAATAGAAATGTTGAGGAGAGGTGTGCTATTGAAAATGAACAGAAAAATCTGAAGTTAAGACTGAACTCAGTTTCATGTGGAACTGACATTGTCTGTAAATAAATGTAGAAGACATGTGTGTACACAATGAGGCTGAGAAAATACAGGATGCTCTTCCTGTAGCTATCCATCCTCTATAGACCTGTGTTTACAGCCATCCATAAATAACCATTTCTAGGGGTCAAATTATCACAGTGACTATAAAAAAAAGACACAGACATAAGCAGCAAACAGATGAAAAACAGACTCATTTTATTCCTTTGTATAAGTTTGAATCAGTCTTATGGGTTGGATATTTAGAGGTTGATTTACCGTGATCCAACAAATGCAAATAAACACATACATTCTGATGTCAAATTAATAAATTTGGTTGGCGTTTGTTGGGTCAGTGTAAAATAGTCTTCAGTTGTTCTGTGGTCTATGACTAATGTAGGTCTGTGCTGCCACTGTGAGCTTTATCACAGGTTGTGATCAGTGGAGACCTGCCCAACCATTGTATGCTGTTCCTTCACACGGACAGCAAAGGAATTTTTCTTTTAACATGTGTTGTCTATTACTTTGTTGACGCAAAGCAAATCCGAGCAGATAACTGATCAATGTCTGCCTGCTCTAATAATGAAAAGACATGTTTAGTGCTTCCTAAATTGTCTTAAATATATTTAAATTTGAGTAGATATTGGTCTGTTTCTCCCATAGGACAGGAGCAGGAAGGCACGTAGCCCCAGCACAGTGGGAATGTCCTGTGGTTCATCCATAGGCAAGACTCTTCAGACTAACTTCATTCATTTAATATAACTCAAAAAAACTTCAGAACCCAAACTTATTTTGAAAACCAAATATTGAATTATTTTAATGTAAATAAAAGGTTATATTGAAAAAGTTATATCTCTCTCTCTCTATATATATATATATATATATATATATATGAAAAGTTATATATATTAAAGAAAATGGCTGAGGTTTGAAAACACTGCAAGAGTGTGCGACGCGGGCGTCTTCTGGTGGACACAATTGAAAATTACACCTTTCATTACTTGTTCTACATTTGGCCACTAGGGGCCACCAGTCTCACACATAAAACTGAAAAACATTTGGCGTTCTATAAAGTTTGTTGATGGTTCTTTACAGAAACTGATTGAAATGAAAAGTTTGGACCGACTAAACATGCACTTAGAAATGTGTTTCTCTTGCATATTTTTGTTAAAATATCTATGTTTTCAATAATAATTATAGGAACACATCTGTTTTTCCACCAATCTTTTTATTTTTAATAAGAATCACTTGTAACATTACAACACCTTTAACCAAATATAGCTACTACTATGACATACTCACTGTATTAAAAACAAAGCAATGCAAGCTAAAAGACAATGTCACTTTAGGTTGATGAAGATTAGTAGGGCGTGATGCAAGTTTGGCACAGGGCGGAGGCTAATCTTGCGCTATCATCCTTGAATAGAAGCAGTGTGGTTTGTTCTGGCCCTGTGCCTGCAGTCTGGATTATCAGACAACGTCCCTGACAGAGGTGTAATCCTAGTTTTCCTGTGTATCCCAAGGGTTTGCATATGCCTTAGTATAAATTTATAGGATAATGCAATGCAAGTCGCTTTGGATAAAAGCGCATAAATGCATAAATGTAAATGTAAATAAACCTGTCCATCAATTCTTCCTAGATCCGAAACAGAAGTGTACTTGAATTGTGTTCAATATAAAAGCTGTGTAGAAAACCTTTTATTTGAATCCATTTGTCCTCCCCAGATTTTCTTACGAGACTCCATATAAAGATGAATGTAACTAACACAGATGAATTCTGTATTGATTTGTCAATGAATCTGATAATCCATGAGCATTTTTAATCAGAGTTTGCAGAGTGTAATTCCATGAATTTGAATTGTAAAAAACATTTGCAGTGAAAATGTTTATCAACTCTGTTTATCAAAACTGTGTTGTATTTATATACTGTATATATAATATCCATGATTTTTCACATATTTTTTAAATACGCCAAAATGTCAAATTACAGCAATAGACTGCAAATGTACAAGTTTGGTGTAACATTACCTTACATTTACTTTACGGTTTTAAACTGTAATTTTCTGACGCACAGCTGTCGGACTATTTTTTTTATAGTGTATAGCGAACTGATTACCTTTAGTCAAAGTTTATTTATGATGTATAAATGATGTATAAAACCACTACAGAATTTAGAAAATTGGACAGTTTTCTCTTAACACTAAAGTATACTCTATTTTGATGTGGGTGTGTGCACGATATTTTTGTAAAAATATATATATAATTTGCTTATTTATTTACTTTTTTTAGGGGTTTTTACAAAAATATCGTGCACACACAAATACAAATATCGTGCACACAATTCTATATATATATATATATAGAATTTTCTAAATTCTATATATATATATATATAGAGAGAGAGAGAGAAACACACTTAGAAACATGTATGACATAAAACATTTATCAAACTATAAATAAACCTCCGCGTAGCTAAAAAAAAAAGCGTTGATAACTTTCTGAAGAGGAAGAGGTGGAGATGGAGAGACACGTGGCTCCTCCCACGAGCAATCGGATGGATTTACTCTGTGCCTAATGTCGTCGCTGGATCACACAGTCCTACAAACGCACAACCATCAGATATTGCCCCAGTTAAGTTCAACCCTCTTGCAGGAGATCATGACGGATTTAAACGCGATGAGCTCAGTGATATATTCGTGAGTGCCGTACGCAGACTAATAGTTTATTGTAGTCTTATTTACATTGATATGAAACTACTTGATAAATCGAGTTTGTTAAAGTGCTTTGAATGAAGAAACGCGAGATAAAGTACACACGCGCGCGCAAGAAGAAGTGAGATACCTGCGCTGTTCACCTTGCCAGAGAGAAGGTGAGTCTGAATAAGCTGCCAATACTTAAACATGTTTACTATGATAACTAAATATAGACAGTTCATTTACGTCGCAACATGTCGTGTCATACGTACAGCAAGTGACAAAGTTTAATTTATTAAAAAACACTGTTTCTCTTTGTTTATACTGTAGAAGAGTACAGTGAGGGCATTGGTACAGTTATCCTATTATACTGAATGCGTAGCATGTACACTTACTTCAGATATACTTCATAAAATACCTGTGCTACTAAAAACGCATTGTCATGTTGCATGGTGTAACAAATGTGTATTTCCATTTTCCCATCGGAGATCTAGCGTTTTTATTATAGTAATAAATAGTAACTTTTCATTTCATTATAGTTTTATAGTTAAAGTGTTCGGGTATTTTTGGTGTATTGATTACAGTGTGTATTGACATAGTTTAAGTACAAATATCATGGTTAAACTAAAGTTACAATAGTGAATCAAAGGCAATCTTGTGTTTTACAATGGTTACTGTAGTAAAACCATTAGTTCATTTCAATGTTTTTTTCTTTAAACAGAACAGAAGTTTAACCCTCTCAGGTATCTCTTGTAATTAAAATGTATTATGCTTTGTTGTTGAATATGATAAATCTGGATATTTTGTAGTATTGTGAATACTGTGTAAAGTTAGCTCACAGTTTGTCTGAAGTTATTATAACTTGTAAGTCATGTAAGAGTGGTTATTTGGTTTGGCTTCATACATTTTTGTCATACAATGTGGGCTGAAAAGTTTTCCTATCCCTTGATTTCATGCATTAGCAAGCATGCTAAATTCAGCCAAACACAAAAAGTTTTAAAGTGCACAAAAGAAAAGTGACTATCAAAATTTTGAATGTCGTAATTAAATAAGCAGAAAGTCTAATATATCCTTACACTTTTTTGCTAGCAATTTTGACAGTGCAGCCAAAATCTTGAAAGCTGTGTATCATTTCTCTATAGTTTGTTGTTTGGGAAGTTCTGTACAACATTCCTTTGGGAATCTCCAGTTCCGAGAAGACTAACAGCAGGCGAATAAAAAAGGTTTGTGCACAACCAGATGAAAGGGTTTTTTTGACTTGAAGTTCTGACTTGTGGACTTGATCACAGCGAGACATTTATGTCTCCGGAGTCTGAATTCACCCTTATTTTGTGATTCCGAGGAATAAACACAGTCCTGTGTTTCCTCCAAAATATCACATTTCCCTCGTGCTATGATGACTACGTCAGATAGGGTCATGTGGGCTTTCCATGTTAATATTTAGTTTTTCTATCAGAGCAGGTATATTAGCCCAGGAAGGTGTCTGAACAAAAGCAGTGTTTGAAAAGAGAGAGTGAAGAGATAAATAAGGTTCACAATGATGTGGAAAGATCCACAGAGAGCCCACCAATGAAGATGCAACACAAAGGAGTTGTTCTGTTCCCGGGAAACCAAACGGGAACCTTCTTGAATGGCTCCATCGAACCTCCTGGATGACTTCCCACAAAAACTTCCCAAAGCCGTTTTTTACGGAGTCTGCTCCGTCTTGAAAATGTAATTTCACTTTCAGTCAGTCTGATCATTAGTTGTGATTAACTGTCATTGTATTTTAAGACTTTATAAATCATGCATGAGTCTGGGAATAGAAAGTGTTCATTTTTTAAAATCTCATTTAACGTCTGCTGAGGTTAATGAGAATTCCGTCTCACTTTGTGGACTTGATTATAATTGAAGGTTAGGGTATGAAGTCTGGTTAATTGGCATTTTACGAGCTTGACTTTTATTTCTGTAATATTTCACATAAAATAGTAACTCTCATCATTTGGAGATTTTATGATAGTGTGTTAGGCTGGTAGACCCTTTACACCTCACTCAACTTTTTTTGGCAAGATGTCTGACCTGGACATCTGCCATCAGTTCTTTGTAAATCTCATCAGGATCAAACAATGAGTATGTTTGTGCACATGATGCACTGAAGTACCTGTTTTGGATTAATTGTAAAAATGACACCAAATGCCTAATGTCAGAGAATGTTAAAGCTGTTTTACACCAAGAATGCTCATTTTAAAGATAATGATAGTACCGTCCACACACCAATGGACTTTTATTTTGGAAAGTTTGCACGCTGCAGTTTCACATTTTAAATGTTTGAGTTGGATTTGCTCTCAATGTTTCATCTTTCAACAGATGAAAATATGCTTATTTGTTATCAAGTAATTCATTTATTTGTTATCATTATTTGTTATTAATTAATTATTGATTGATTTATCTAAAACCGTTTCATATCTGGCAACCTCACGGGGTTCCACTAACATCACTTGCAGCGTTTAAATGAAACCGCAGATGTTGTCAGAACAAAGTGAAAGCTTTTGTTTATGGGTTTTGCGCTGATCAATTCATTCCCCTTCTTTTGAAGTAGCTGCGTAGTGTCATTTGAAGCATGTGGGGCTCTGGTCGTTTGAGGAAGGGGTCTGAAGCGTTGCAGGAAATGAGGCAGACAAAAGAGGCTTCCTGTCGCTGGCGATCGTACCTGTCGGGAAAAGTCCGACGATGCGTGGAAGGGAAGAAACTTTGAAACCAGACCTACAGTAGAGTGAGGTTTAGAGCAGTGAACTCATTTTACCCTCCTGATGATGGAGAATGCAGGCTTTTGTGCAGCTAAAAAGCTGGTGGAAAGCTCAGTGTCATGGAAATTGGCTGAAGCCCCCACCTCCAGGACAGCTGACAAACACACAAACAACTTCTGGATACAAACACACATAAACATACACTGAGAAAAAGTTTGTCAATGTTTTAATTGAGAAATTGTGGTTTTGCGGGATTTGTTAAGAATGTCATCATTTATTCAACCTCATCTCATTCCAGTCTGCAATGACACACAAGAAGATATTTTGAACAATGTTGAAAAGCATACAACAATGGCCTCTATTGACTTCCATTGTACGGACACAAAACCATTACTCCAAATGTCTTCTTTTGTGTTTCACAGAATAAAGAGTCAAATAGGCCTACAGGTTCTGAACAACATTAGAGTAAATAAATGATGACAGATATTTTATTTTTAAATGAACTATCCAAGTACAGGCCTCAGCAATCACTCCTGAAATAAACTTTTTACATCAAACTTCACCGTCGAGAACATTCCTGTATTCCCTTTTCAAAATTAAATGTAAATATTTTGGTTTCTCAGCTTCCCGAAACTCAAATGACCTTTAGCCCAGTTACTGTCCTTTTGTAGAAAACACATGATTTGAATTTGACTTCGAGTTTATGCAAATATGATTTTCAATCTAACAAACTACTAGGCATCAGCGTAAACATCAGCGCTGTGTGTTTGTGTGTGTTCACACTTTAGCAAAAGTGGTCAGGACAGTCAAAATGGTGTGTTAACTTGCCCAGACTGGGTCATTTCATCAGGAAGTTGTGTTTGAAAGAGATAATGGCTTCTTTGGTTTGAAACAGTATTGTCTTAAGTTGGTAATCAAAGGAGGCAGGTGTTGTTAAACCTGAGGGAGATTGTAAATGGCGTTACATAGAGAAGCTCTGATGGGCTCTTGTCACACACATGGCTGTTTCTGTAAAGGAAAGTGCTGTAAATCAGATGTAATGACTCCAGCTGAACCTTTCATTCTTAATCTGGGTCGCACCACTGTGAGCTGTTAGACACCTGAGGTGTGGGAGTTCAGAAAATGTGGCAGATGTATCGCATTAGTGAGACATTACTGGTGAAATATTTTAAAAAAATTCTTGGTTTTCGATATATTGGTTAAAGTTCCAGTGTATGAAATTTAGCAGCATCTAGTGGCGAGGTTGCGAATTGCATTGCATTTCTGCAATTTCTGAATTATATTGCATGGCTGTCAAAAGATCGTCCAAAAAATGACACACTGGACCTTTAAAGCTAAAAGTCAACCCCGTGATAGGAAATGACTCAGTAAGGTTCTTGTTGTAGCTTTTTGGTGTGAGTGGTGTTATTAGATTGCTAATGATATGCTAATAAGTGCTGGTTATGGTGGTCTGTCCATCTGAGTAGGCACCGCTTGGACTGAGATTAGACCTCCGCTGACTGTCTCCGGATAGCCCGTTTTAATTACCGTCATTGAAATCTGTTGTTTATCTTTAGAGCATCTGTTGTGTTTACATTGGGTCACTGGTTCACTTATGGATTTGCGAGAGTTCAGACGCATTTGTGGAAACTTATCACACCTCATTAATGTTCATTAACAATTGTGCTTGGAAGAAAAAACAGTGCTTTACATTAAACAACAATAAAAAGATGAATAGTATTAAATTAAGTTAAAACTACTCAACAATAGATTTCTTTGCGAAGGTCTACCGCTGAGTTTGGGCCACATTATCATCCTTTATGTTGTTGCTGCTCAAACTGTCCATAAATGTGGCAGTTTAGTGTGGTTAACATGGTACAAAAAATGTGGGTATTTTTCTAGTACAAATATCTAAAAAACAATATTGATTTCCTTGTTTTATTTTGAAGTCTTAATATCACAATATTTACCAAGAATAATATAGTCTAATGGGGTCACGCACTTCTTGACCTTTCAACACTGACAGTGTCAAGTTAAAACAAGGCATTTACTCATTGTTTACATGCAGACAATGTCGTTTCTTCAACCCAAATGTGTCTTCTTCTTCCTACAGGTTGGTGGTGTGTTAGTGGGATGTCTGAAGATCAGCTGTGGCCTGACTATGGTGAAACACCAACCCTTGCAGGTCTATGAGAGACAGCTGTGTTTATCCTGCCTGACCGGGATCTACGGCTGCCGTTGGAAGCGTTACCAGCGCTCCCATGACGACAGCTCCAAGGTAACAGCGGTATCATCATTTCCTGCACAGCCATTGTGGGAGAAGCAATTGTGTACCAACCAGATAATGGCAAATGCACAAAGATAGTCGTTTTCTATGCAATCACTGGCTAAAAGTGTTGTGCCATTAATAATGCGGCAGGGTAAAACAACCTGGAACATTGTTATATTTTTTTACATTTTTTAAGAATTTAAATTAAATTGTAATTCCTCAGAATGCAAAGGGCAGAGCATAATGTCAGTTTTCATTTATGTCAGACACCTGTCCATCCTAGTTATAATAAAAAATTGATGGTTCTGACATGTTGGGTCACATTTCTTGGTTTTAGTTTATGCATACAGCAGAACCAAAAGGTTGCATTGGTTGCCCATAATGAAGAAAATCCCTTTCTCTTCTGCTATCTGACTGTCTCTCAATCAGACAGAGAGACACTCAAGCCAGGATCTCAGATTCTCAGAGGACGTGTTGTAGTTCAGTTTCAATCTGTAGACAACACAGGGAGATGCTTGGTCAGGTCTCTCTTTATTTTTAATTTGTCCATTCAATGTGCGGAGACACCAGGCAAATACTGATATAAACTAGCGGAGTGACTCAAGTAGAAATGGCTGTTATTTTAAGCAAGCATCCATTGCAGCAGAGCGATCAAATGTTCTGCCGGGAGATTGGAAATCAAGCCTTATCCCAGCTTTACCTAAAGTCCTTTAATATTGATAGAGTGTCAGGCTCAAATAACAGCACAAGTTTAATGAGAATCCCGTTTATAAATAAAACGCACCTGGATGTTAACGTGCAAAAATTTTCAACAATATTTAGCAAAATCATATTTCAAAATATGATGTATACAAATAAATATTTATATCAAGGTTTGTTTTTCCTTGAGGTCATATGGGTGGAAAACTTTGCTTCAAAAGGTTCTTTGAAGCCATTGAAGAACCTTTTGGTTCCATAATGAACCTTTTACATCTGAAGAGCTTTTTCTGTGTGAAAAAAGGTTATTTGTGGGGAAAAAGGGTTCTTCGTATCATAAAAAGTAAGAAAGTGAGTATTCTTTAATGAACCTTTGACTGAATGGTTCATGGTGGAACCAAAAATGGTTCTTCAATGGCATCGCTGTGAAGTACCTTTTAAGCACCTTTGTTTTTAAGAGTGAATGTAATATACTATTGTTCCAACTGACATTTGTATGATATAAATGCATACTTTTTGTTTTTGAGAAGTAAGCAGTATAGTAAAAATATAAGTTTGGTAATTCAATCTGATCATGTTCTAGACGTCTAGACCGAAGCTTGTAATTGAGTTTATGGAGTTTTGTTTCCCCACAAGTTGTCCTTCTTAGTGTTAACACACACACGTCATTGGTTCATCCTTCCGCTTGGATCTGTCTCTGCAGTAACACCTTGTCATTGAGCCGTAACTCATCAGAAGAATCCCTGTGATTAGCTAGCTTCAGCTGTGTCACCACTGTTAACCCCGCCCACTCTATAATTAAGCATGTGATGACGACGAGCTCATGAGCAGGTCTGGAGGAGATGATAGGATTGAGGTCTGAGCAGCTGTCAACTGAGCAGAATGATTGAACAAAACAATAATAAACGTCCCAACTCAGTCGCGATCCATGTCAAATAAGACATGAGTCAGTCTTTGAGTAAATCTGAATGGGGTGTGTGCTGAATAATTGGAAACTTTGGCTTTTATGGTTGTGAGCATTCATTTTGCCACTGATCTTTAAATTGTGAGAGTTATAAAAAGATTTCATGAATGAATCTGAATCCACTTCAGTGTAAGAATTCACTTCAGTTTTGAAGGCTGTTGCCTTTAATGCCAAACAGAATTAATTCTGATCCTCTAATCCACCTGTTAATAAATACCTCCATCCATGTAGCAACAGACGCGCTTCCCAAATTGCCCTGTCGGTTGCCTACTGTGTATGGTATGATAGGGGTGCTCAACAATAAGGGGTTAACATGACCATCTCCAAGCTGGTTTGGGGGAAAATTTCTAATAGACTATTACTAATCAGAAATACGGAAAATCATCCCAGGTTACCCAAATTTACCCTTTTTGCTGAACTAAGCACTTCTAGAATCTTAAGACATGGCTTATTAAACTCTGACTTAACTTAACCCAAGTGAAAGGTCTTTTGGGATTCTTCAAGGGTGCCAGCGGGAACCGAGCCATCCGATCTGGTAAATGAACCTAAGAGTTATCAAACTTGTCAATTTAACCTTTTGTGCCGCAGGTTTGCATGGTCACGATGACGTTCTTTATGACACACCATTATTGTGTTACACATCAGCAATGTCATGAAATGGTTTATCTGCTGCCATTTTGTTTCCTTAAGAGGTGAATGAAAGTTAAGGTGTCAAAGCTAAACACTGTCCCATATGCACAGCCGTAACCACATTGGATGTGGGTAGTATAAAGAATAGTGATCTGTCAATATGGGTTTACATTGACTCAAATAAGTGAATATTTGAGTCATATAATTGAATATTATAAATCATATATTTGGTCTCTAGTAAGATTATCTATTTGAATTTTGGGAACACAAAGCATCCACTTGTTGCAAAGTTAAGCATCCTCGTATTGCCTACCAAAGTTATTCTCAACCACACAAACTTATTTGTTTGTTTATTTATCATTTTACCCATTTAACAACCCATCCTCCAAGACTGGAACATTACTGCACTAGCATTGTATGTGTGATCTTTACATCAAGAGCAATAAAGCTCCGCCCCCTCAATTTCCCACAGCGACAGTGCTGCATCTCCAGGGAAACGATGCATTGTGCCAGGCAATCTCTCTCTCTCTCTCTCCCCTTATCACTGTTCTGCATGTGTTTTATTGCTCAAGCAATTTAGTTGGAATGCAGGGTGGTGATGTTTCCATGGTGAAGGAATTTAATTAAATTGTAGGCACTTTGTTCTTAAACGAATTAGTAGTTGGCACAATTTATCATAATGCCAGAACATTATTAGGTACTTAAGGAAGATATTCACCACAGTGACCTTTGACCCTTTGAATACAAATGATATAATTAGAACACAGATCTCAACTAATATGGACACCTTCAGATATTAATTATACAAGAACACCTACTACTGATTGAAAACTTGTATTGTGTAGCAGAATTTTTCCTGTGCACGTGTGTTGACATCACTTTGTGTTGTTGCTTTTCAGTGGGAACGTGCTTGGTTCATCCTCCTCTGCTGTTCGTTTCTCCTCCTCCTCATCTGGTCTTACTTCTGGTGGCAAGCTCGTAATGATTACAATGAGTTCAACTGGTGAGTTCAGCCCTGTCACGGCGTGTGGGAAGCTGCTGTTGTGATGATGAATTCAGCAGTTCATTAAGTCCAGACCCCGCTGCGTGTCCTCGGCACAAATCAACCTGCTGCTTGTCCATTTAATGCTGTAACATACATTTTGTGTATTTATTTATACATGTTGATGAAGTTATATTTATATACGTTTATGGATGTTTCAGCGGCAACAACATAAACAAACGCTCAAACTTAAATTACGGTTGATACCAATAATTGTTGAGAATTAATCACATTCAGAATAATTGTTTACATTATGTCTGTGCACTGTGCATATTGATTTTGTTTTATAAACAAAAACAAACACATGTGTATTTAGCAAATATGTTGATGTATTTATTTATATTTAGCTATAATTTAAATTATATATAAACATTTATTAATTTCTGTATTTTTCATAAATATACGAATCTATGTTTTTTAAATACAAAATCAATATGCACAGTAAACAGACACATATTATGTAAACTCAAACTTTTATTCTGGATGCCATTAATCTCGATTAATCGTTTGACAGCCCTCAAACACAAACCGGAAGTTAACTTCAGACCAGGTGTTGCTTCTGATGAAACCGCCTATAAAATTGCACACTTGCATTTTAAATGCACTAGCTCTTTTAATCTGAAGGGATTTTGATTGGCTGTCAATGATTTATCATGTATCAGCTAGAAAAAAAACGCTCTGAAAGTGAAGCTTACGATATTATTCCTCTTTATCGCTATTTTGAGCATTATTTTGAGGTGGATGTCGCTATTCTCTTCAAATATGACTTTAAAGTTATATTTAGAATTATTATCCATGGTGTGAATTTACTTGTAGTCACAATACAGATTACATAATCCTCAATGTCTAAAAAACAAAACTTTGAGAAACAATTTTAAGATTTGATTTCATGAGATTTTTGCTCTGCTGTGTGTGTAAACAGCTCATGTTGGTTTTGTATCTTTTAAAGGTTGTTATATAACCGTTCGGGCGTTTGGAAGGATGGCACTGTCCCCATTCTCGCCACAACACTCACAGGATTTACTTACACTGCATTTTTAATAGTAAGTGCTCTTTACACACGCTCTTGAGAGACAGTGAGGGCAGCCGTGTATAAGTAATGGCCTGTTAATTGTTGCATTTACATTGTGGTTACTTGAATGGACACGTTTGGGAATAATAAAATTACATAATAATTATCAAGCAATGTTGGTTATTGAAAGTCTATTGACATAACTTGAATGATAAGTTGTGGACACAAGATATTAAATGAAAGTTCTGTCATCCTTTTGTCCCCCTCGCGTTGTTCCTTCTGACTTCATATGTGAAATGCTCTTCCATATAAATGACAGGACCTTGGCATGATGAGCAGAAGTTTTATTTAAAACATTTTTCCTAAAAAAAATCGGTCAAATCACCAATCTATCAGCATTGAAATCATGTGGTATGTACCAGTATGTAAGCAACCAAATTTCTTTTTCCCCGTCCAGGTTCTTGCGCTTTGTCATGTTGCACTGGGACAGCAGCTTAACTTATATTGGCTCCATAAGGTGAGACAGTAAATATTTTCATCATTTTAAGTCCTGTATTCATCCGACAGAGTTTTTACATTGAATGTTTTATTTCCCACAGATTGGAGTTTTGGCAGTTCTCCTCACCACCGTCACAGGAGTTGTGTCCATTGATGATTTTTGGCAGGATGAGTGGGACATTGTGATTATTTCTCTCCAGGTTACCGCTCACACTTTTGTGTTGTTGCGTTGAACATGATATTGTGATATTTGAGAGCGTCTTGTCTCATGGTATGTCTCTGCTGGTTTAGTTCACAGGTCCGTTCCTTCACATCGGGGCCTTAGCTGCGGTCACAGCGTTGGGCTGGGTCGTTGCTGGTCAGGTGGTACGAGGTGAAAGATCAAGTGAGTTTTAGGTCATGTGAGTGGAAAGTGTGTCATATCAGGACAAAGACGCAACCAAAGCCTCAATAACAACCGGATCCTACTTGATCACTATTGTGTTTGTTCTTTATGGATTTGTCCAGGACTCCAGGTTGTAACTCTGATGGTTTATGTGAGTGCTCTCCTGGTTCTGTATCTGGTTCCTCTCTTCATCTCATCTCCCTGCATCATGGATCGGTCCAAGCTCGGTCCTCGTCCTGCTGTCATCGGTCGTCGCGGAGCTCCAATGGTGAGAAGGGCAAGCCCCTGACCCACACTTTAGCCTAACCCTAAAATTAGCACCAAACCCTCAAATCTGATTGGCTGTCAGGATTGTTGTTCCTATACACTATTGTAAACGCTTGAGAGCAACACTCAAACTATAAGCTGCTTATGAGACAAAGGAAGTGCAACAAACAGGTTTGAGTTCTAAGAAGTTTTAAGGTTGTAATTCTGCCTCTCTCTTTCTCTCTCTCTCTCTCTCTCTCTCTCTCTCTCTCTCTCTGTTTCTCTCCTTCTTTCTCTCAGCTTGCTCCAGAACACACAGTTATGTCTTTCAGTAAAAGCTTACAACACAAAGTAAACTCCCTGGAGGCTGATGTTGCCATCAGGTACCAATTCGGATTTTTCTTGTACAATTTCTTGAAAAGTTGATTTGTCAGAATTAAAAGAATTTTATTTTTTGGTGACCTAAAAATGTCAAATTAATTCATCGATCTGTGAATTCACAAACTGTCTGTGATTTGACTTAACAGTCTGGATGGAGTGCCCTTCCTGATGAGGGACCGTACGCTTCGCAGGACCACTGATGTGGACAAACTGTTTCCTTCCCGTCAGAACAACGACGCCTCGCTATTTAACTGGACAGAGATTCGGAGTCTCAATGCTGGACTTTGGTTCCTCAGGGTAGTTAAATACAGCCCCTGTTATGTGACATAATGTCATTCTTGTGTGTCCAAATTATAAACACGTATGTTTTTTTTATATCCTTAAGGATGACCCATACTGGACAGTTCAGTTCATGTCAGAGAGGGAACGGAACCGTACAGCCAATCAGACGGTGTGTAGCCTGGCGGAGCTCCTGCGTCTGGCTGCTCGAACAAATCGCTCTGTGATCTTCAATCTGCGACGACCTCCACCCCAACACCCGCGACATCAGCTCTGGGTCAACGACGCTCTGAAAGTGATACAGAGATCCAGAATTCAACCTGAACAGGTGAGAGTACCTGACACACAATGTTTTCCTGTAGCTCAGATGGGGAGCGCAGAGGTCACATGGTCGACCCCATGATAAAATGTGTATCTTGTAGTACACTGTAAACCGCTTTGTATAACATTCCTGACAAAAAGCATAAATATGAATACAATGGGGTTTTGTTTTTGATGTTTTTTTATCTTTAGTTATGACTGTCTTCCTGAACCATAAATATATCCTTACAAAAGTTACTTTTATTAAGTTACACACTTAAAAGGTTCTTCACAGCAATGCCATAGAAGAACCATTTTTGTTTCCACAAAGAACCATTCAGTCAAAGGTTCTTTTAAGAACCATCTCTTTCTTAACTTTTTATAATCTCAAGAACCTTTTTTCACTACAAAGAGGTAGTAAGTTCCTAGAACTAGTATACTTGTAAGTGTACTATTTCACTATTACTTGGGATTCAACTGGCCCAATTTATTTTAGTTAGTAGTAAACCTTGAGAACTAGTTTACAGCAGTAAGTACATAGTAAAGTAGACAGAATATATGCTTTACTTTTCGTTAAAATGAAGAATACTAATAGAACGTTCACATATTTTTCTAAGATTAGTGATTCGTGTCTAAACTGGTTGTGCGCTTAACCTGATATGTAAATGTAATAAGAGGTGTGTGTGTTTGTGTGTAGGTGATGTGGACACCCGACTGGTACAGAGATAAGGTGCGGGCAGCAGTTCCTCTACTCCAGCAGACGTCAGACGAGAAACTTCCAGTTTCTCAGCTAAAGGACAGAGGGATCAGCACATTGACGCTACATTACAGCCAAGCTAGAGTTCAGGATATCAGGTACACACACACAAGATCAACATTAACCAGTCTCAGTTAGTGTTGAAATTCAACCGATATCATTTTTACTAAGTCTTTATAAAAGTTTAACATTTGTATATTTTTATGCTTAATATACGTGTGTTTGTGTGTGTGTGCATGCGTGTGTGCGTATGCGTGCGTTTGTTTATGTGAGCAGGCAGTTTTCCGGCAGTAATGTGAGTGTGAATGTGTATCCAGTGAACGAGCCGTGGCTTTATTCGCTCATGTGGTGCAGCGGAGTGCAGTCGGTTTCCTCTGATGCTCCACACATCCTGAAGAAAGTGCCTAATCCTCTATGGATCATGGTAATGTTTTCTATATTATTTTAAAAAAGAATGCACATCTGTATTCAAAAATGTTTCCGAAACAAAAAAAGAAACACAATTTTGACCTACAGACAGTACAGACAGTATGCAAATCTTTTATTTTTGATCCAATGTCTGGTGCTCTTTCACACAGTTATAACTCCATCTAGTGGCTGAATGTTGCTAAAACATCTCTTGTTGTTTTGTAGAGTCCAGATGAATATAGCTTGATATGGATCACCTCAGATCTCATCTCTTTAGCTATTGTCATTTGCGTGTTCATATTTCAAAAGTAAGTGAATTTTTTATTTTTTATTTACTTTTTAATACAGGATTAATTACCTTTACATGCATGAACTGCAGTCTATTTGTAATACGCTTAGTGTTTATAAATGAGAGTGCGTATGCTCGCTGGATTGTCGCTGAGCGACTTAATGGACCACTCTGCTTTTTTCTTTCTGGCAATTTGTCTCATTTCTGTCTTTCTTGCGCTCTTTGCATGCATCTGTCCTGCGCTACATGCTGAAATCGCTCAGTTATCACCTGATCAGGTAACTTACATTTGCTGGTATGTGCTGTGAGCTGGTTTTGGGTCTTAGCTAGATGTTTGTCTCAACTCTGTCTCAGGTTTTTTGTTGTGCACTCCTTCCACGATTTGTTCTGTATTCCTGAAATTACTTTTCTTACATTTGCATTCTTGACAGAAGTCACCAAAGCTGTGTGTTATTGGTTCGTCAGGTGGAAGATGAGCGGCATGCGTAGCTACAACCCTGAGCAGATCATGCTGAGCGCTGTGGTCCGCCGGCCGAGTCGGGACGTCAACATCATGAAGGAGAAACTTATATTCTCAGGTGAAATCTTACATTACATTACCCCTAACCTATACATTAAGGAGATTGAATAAATTAAATATAAATATATGCAATGGATGACATTTTTTAAATCATCTACCCTTGAAGGAGTTTTATCCCATCTCTGGACCTCTCCCCTATATTTCTAAATAAGACGTTTCATGCTCTTTGCGTCCTTTAGAAATCAACAATGGAGTTGGGAGCACAGATGAGCTTTCTGTGTTTACAGGGAATGGAATAGATGCTTATGGCCGTGAAGACACCATGATGCTCTCAAGTCACCTGACCAAAGTTAAACCTGGACTTCCGGTTTGAATCAATTTATAGAACGAACATTTCAAGCTTATTATAATTATTGTTTTAGCCTGAGTTCTCTACTGTTCTTGCTGATTTATAAGCACTCGGTGGACTCGAGGAACAAGAGAATATTAATTGGATCAGATTTGTTGGTACACGGTTCTAATAGTTACATCACTGTTTCAGTGTTCTGTGTTGATGCCTTATGTATGGATTATTTTTCCTGTATTTAAAAATGAGGTTGAGTTACTGTAGCAGTATGTCAACTGTAAACAGAGTCAAAGCAGATACTGTCCTACTGTTAAAGCGCAAAAATAAAAATTCTGTCAACATTTACTCATCCTCAGTTGCTCCAAATCTGTATCAATTTCTTTGTTCTGATGAACAAAGAAAAAAATATTTGGAAGAATGTTTGTTAATAAACAGTTCTTGGCAACCATGGACAACTATAGTAGGAAAATGTCTTTTTAAAATTTCTTTCCGTTAGACACAAAAGAAGATAATTGGAAGGGTGTAGGAAAGCAAACAGTTCTGGGGCACTTTTGACTACCATTGTCATTTAACCTACTACAGAAGTCAATAGTGTTTAAGAACTGTTTGGTTAAAGCACTCTTCCAAATATCTTTTCTTTCTTAAGTAGAGCAAAGAAATGTACACAGATGTGGAACAACTTGAGAGTGTCAGAATAATTACAGAATTTTTATTTTTGGGTGAACGGTTTCTTTTAAGATCTTGATGTGAATAACAGATGATTAATAGGTTAAATGTTCAGATCATGCAGAAGTATAAATGTTCAGGATCTCCTGTAAATTGTAAAGCTGACGGGATAATTATTTATTTTTTATTTATTTTACTTTTGTAACATTATACGCTTCCTGATGATTCATATATTGCTGTAGCTAAAGTTCAATTTTCTTACCGCTGTATCAATGTCTTTTTAAGCGATTTATTTTGTAAAGAAATCTCTGAATTGTGTTGAGTGTGTTTTTCATGGTGGCTTTGGTTTATACTGGATTTTCAGGTTTGATCTGCTGTGGTTACATGAAAAAAGGTCCGATAACTTTGAGGTATACCAAACATTGTTTACAGATTAGTAGGTCCAATGTGCAATGCACAAAAACATATAACTTAAAATAATGTATTTGTATATATTATATTATTTTTCTGACCACACTTTTGGGGAAGCTGTCTATTTTTAAAGGGATAGTTCACTCATCGTTTTCTTGACCATGTCTTAGTTCAAGTGTTTAGATTTTCTTTCTTCTACTCAAAAGAAGGTATTTTGAAAAATGTATCCAAACAACACTGACCCCCATTGAATTCCATTGTATGGACGAAAAACTCTGTGACTAATCAAAACTCTTTCTTTTGTGTTCCACAGATTTTTGTACATGGTTTAATATTTTTATGAAAAGTTTTTGAGTGCACTATCCCATTAAAGTGTAGTAAGACAATCCCTCACTAGATGGCAGCAACGATATAAGACTGTCTTACCTCCTGCGTGATACTTACTTCTAAAAAAAGTGTTTGCAAAGAAGCAGTCGATCATATCTGATCTTAGTTGATCGCATTTATCAATTCTATCACAATTTCAGTTTCAATACGTTCATCCTAAGCTGACGATCTTGCATATATCTGTTCCTGCAAAAAGAGTCAGAAAATGTCTAGATACACAATCATGGATGAAATAAGTATGACATAAAGATAAAACATTTTTATTGCATAAAATATAATGATATTTATTGTTTTTCAGCATCTTGGAGGCGAAGTTTAAATGTGTTGCATCTGTCCCACATATTTACAGTTTATTTACATTTCACATCTGCTCAAAGCTAAAATGACGCACTTGTTTCCAAACCATGTCCATGTTGTCCACACATGGACAAACACACTTTAATGCTACAGGTCTGAATTAACAAACACACAATCCTCCAGCCAAACTAACTTTTAGTCAGCGTGTGTTCTTGCACCCGCTAGATGCAGGGGAGGAGAAAAAAACGCTGCGGTCCGGAGGAGTTGTGGTTATTGTTCAGCTGTAGGTGTGATGTGAAGGGCCAGCTGGTGTTCTGTGTCCTCTTTACAGTTATCTGAACAGTCTGATCCGATGTAACAGCCAGAGTCTCTGGGGCAGTCGTTCAGCTCTGCTTGAATGAATTCAGTAGTAGATTTGGGTTCCTCATCTGTTTGTCCAGGAATCTTATTATCATCTGTTTATAAAAAAAACAGTTTACATTTAGTCATTTAGCAGACGCTTTTATCCAAAGCGACTTACAAGTTGGGTAAACAATGGAAGCAATTGGGTCAAACATTAGGACAACAGAAGGCATTAAGCAATTCATGTCTCAAAAAGCCTACTACAGTGTAAATAGCTATTTTTTTATATATAGACAGAATAGAAAAGATCAGAAATGATCGGTCAGGTGCTGACGGATTCCGATCTCGAAACACACTACGATGATAACGTCATCTGGTGATTATGCACATAATTCATGCATAACTTGTAAGAACGTTTTGAAAGGACGCAATGAACTTCTTGTTTCTGTGTTTTGCCAAGTGTGGCTGCAGATAAGTGACAGATCGGGCCTTACCAGTATAACCTCACTGCTCAACACACTTCCTGTTGGCTCTTTCATCACATGGCCATTATGACATTCACTATTTCTCTTGCACTAGTTTTTTCTTAATTTATATATACTTGTTCGAATATTTAGGTAATGGCTTTATCGCTTCAAATATTTAACAATTCCATAGTTTTAGGGTTGTGCTGATATTTTGGTTCATTTAGTAAAATGCGCATTAGCAAGTAATGTTATATTTCATAAGGTTTCATAAAAGCAATAATATCTACAAGTCAACAAGAAATGTTACCGTTACCATGGCTATGAGACATGATGTGGAAAGCATCTGTTGATTTTTATCTTTGGGAAAATGTGTGAAAAACTTTTCGACCTGCACTTTCACTACCGTGTCTTTGATGAGGTTTGTTGTTGAGTTTGTAAAGGAGCTTGTAAAAGATGGTGCGATTATAGCACCGCAGAACTGATCCTAAATCAGCAGTAACTGTGAGATGTTTTATTTTATAGATAAAATGCAAAAACAAGTCTTGGGGAAAAACAACAGCATCATCATTTTTGTACCGTTTCCTGCTTGATCTGAACAGAGATATGTCACAAGAGCTTTCATTAACGTTGTAACATAACAAAATCGTTTTTGATTGCTTTAAATGTCTCACTTTCAATGAATTTGCCGGATTTGTGTGCGTGCTTTAAAACCTACGTTCTGTGTCCTGTAGGTTCTCAGCTGCCACCAACAGTCTGTGTCTGTGTTCAGGGTCAGTCACGTTCAGCTCGATAAGATGTTGCTCCTTAAGATCTTTGAGATCTTCCACCGTCTGATAACCGTTCAACATCAGAGATGAGCTGTACTCCTGCAGTGACGGTCGACAATCAAATTAATGTTAGAAATGAAACCTTACTTTTCTACAATACTTTTGATCAGCCAGCTAGCATCAGATAACAAATATCTTATCAATTATATGCATATAACAAGCTATACTGGATGCTTAAAGTATGTTCACAAATGTGTGTCAGATTCAAGTACCTCTAGGTTCAGTCTTTCTAGAAGTTCCTGCAGGGTTTTGGGCCGAGCTCTTCTGCTCCTCCTGTGAGAACGAATTCTCGGTTCGGGCACACTTTCTTCCACCAGCACATCAACATAGATGAACTTAAAACTTCCCACTTTGCCGTTTAACATTCCAGTCCATATTCCCATAGCAGGCTTACTAATTATATCAATTGCATCTCCAACCTTAGAGAAAAAAACAGCAGAATTACAGGAGTACGGATACTATATGTTAAAAGTATTAAGAAGGTGATTCAATTTACTGAACACCTTTAGTTGTTTTGTCATTTTTTACCTTAAGTTTGAGAGACTCTGTGTCATACGGACTGGGGACAAAGTTTGTATGGACCTTTGCTCTCCCACAGAACTGGCCCGTATACGGCACATCATCTTCTAGACGCAGACTGTCCCTATTACTGTAGCCATCTGAGCTGCTGGTTACACCACCTGAAGCGTAAGAAAATGCAGTTTATGCAAAATTCAACCAGTAAAACACAAACCACAAAGCTTAAAAGATTTTGTACCTTTGGCAGATCTGCATTATCACAATACTCAAGATCTTTAATTTGAGTGTACAATAATTAATAAAGTGTAAACCAGAATTAGTATTTAAGTCCCAGTGAAATTAAAAAAAATATTGAATATTGCAGAGTTTACAGTTAATAGCTTACCAATGTGTGTCATTTTCTTTTTAATTTTTTCTGCCCTCATAATCTTCAATTAAAATCTGAAAGCGCACTTCCGCTTTGGAATTAGACGCCTTGGGAGGGGCCATCCGTTAACTCCTCCCCTCACATGTCAGCGGGCTGCCAGTTTTATTTCAAAATGCAATCCAATCAATTCGCAGTGAAACACGCAAACCACGCCCACTATTTTTTTATTTGAAATTCCTTTTCGCTCGGAAATGTGTCCGAACGGAAGTAAAAACGATCGCGACTTCTGGTTCACGGGGACTTTAATGTGATTTAGAAAATGTTGGCTTCATCTTACTGGACGAACTCTGTCCGCTGTGCAGACTGAACAGACTCTCGACGGAGTCACTGGATTGGCTGCAGTATTTCGCCAAAGCACTTCCGCTTCCATCCTCCACCGGCGCAGACTCCTCCCCCTGCCACGAACACATATGCTGTAAGTCGGTTTAATACATAACAATATTCTAATACCAAGTAAAAATAGACTCTTGTAAAACCAGAAAATCGTGCTTTAGTTGGTTTGACTAGATATAACCCGCTGTCCATGCGCGTACGTTAGACTGCTGGTGGTGTTACATCCAAAGCTGTCTTTCTTGTTTTATCAATCAATAAACGATCCACGACATTTTTTTTAGATATGTGATGTCATTAATAATTTATGGTGTATGTAATATTGTGCGCGTAACCCCTGTTCATGTTTTATTTCCGTGAGTTTCAAGTCAAAACTGGGACTTTAGGTAAATCTGTTCAGAATCCCGGGGTTCGCTCGAGGCCTCTCGCCTCACGGGCCCTCACTAAATCCTCGGTTTTTCGAGTCAGATCGGTGGGCGAGGCCTGCTGCTTTTGACTAAATCCTTGGTGTTTCAAGTCTTACGACACACCTTTACCCAAACCCTAACCTTACTCTTACCATCTAAGCTACACATGTACTTTAAAATTGCCAAAAACACAATTGCGTGATGACGTCAGACTCTAAACACCAAGGATTTAGTGAGAGCCCAGCCCTCGCTCGCGAGAGCAAAGTCTTTAATCTGCCAGAGCTGTGCTGCGCGTGGCCCTTTTTACCTCAGAGCCGCGTATAATCCTCCCACACAAGCTCTTTATAGTATTGAGGTAAGTAAATGTACACTGTAAACGAATTTGTTAAATATTTTTCTCACTTTTTTACCCAATTAGTTTCACATGTTGCTGCTGTAGTTGTACAGAAATTACACACTTCGTCTTGACATTCTCATGAATGCTTAACTATATTTTAACAATATATTAAAACTCAACAACTCATTAAGGGATGATTCATTTAGCTAAAACCGACATTTGACACGATTTTTTTCAGAGGTTCAAAACTCTGAGCTCACCGCTTCCTCTGAAAGGGCTTTAGTATATTTCCTGCCCATCTTTTTACGCATGGTCAGAGAGATAGTCTTCATCTTCTTTCCAAGACCACCTGTTTTACTCGAGTCCACCTCAGGTGATTCTGTTTTCACAGGCTGCACAGACAAACACAGAGTTCAAAGTTTCACGCATAAGCGTGCAGTTTAATCTCTTATTTACACATGTACATCATTAACAAGAGAAACATTCACCAAACTATCTCTCTTATCTTCTGCTTTGGGCTCTGTGGGATGCTGCCTGTCAAAAATCCCAAAACTGGTGGAGCGCTGAAACAAAATTAATGCAATTATATGTTGAGACGTTGTGCAACTAAACGGTTATTGCAGTGTCTTGAGTTTCACAAAACTGATATATGGTTACGGAGAGATCTCTGGCGGAGAGATCACAGTTTTTCCTCAATACTGTATTAACATGAAGCAGAATATATACACGGAGCAATATTTCTGTTAACAGTTGAGACAGCGGAGCAGTTACACCACTTGTGTAATTTACCATTTTACAAACACAGAACTGACTTTCTTTTGAAACCTCCTTAAAATAATCTTATTACCTTGGGTTTGTTCCTATGTTTGTCAGATACGTTGGTTGGATTCCTTTGAAGCATTTTTGTCAGTAGAGATTGAAGCTACTGTAGAGCCTCAGTACTAAACACAGCAGTGCGACCCCAAAGCAGCTCACTAAGATGCATCGGCTAAATTCACTTCCTCAACCACACAGGATGTGAGTGACTACTCTGACATCTCTAATCAAAGACCTCAAATGTCTCTTCAGTGGAAAATAATGTGCTTTGAACAGCACAGTAATCATTAAAAGCACCAGACAGACCTGAAGTTATTTTTGTCTAAATTATGTGATTTGTTAGAAATTATTTTTATAGTCCATCCAAACAAACCGTTCAGAAAACTAAATCGTAAATAAAAACTATTGTTTTCATATAGAACAAAGACAACACAGTTTTATTTTTCAGAAAATTATCATTAAAGGATTACTTCACCAAAAAAGGAAAATTCTGTCATCATTTACTTACCTTCAAGTAGTTCCTAATCTGTTTAAATTGATCTGATGAACACAGAGGAAGATATTTGGAATAATGCTTAAAACCAGACAGATTTTGCCCTCCATAGGAAAAAATACTTTATCATTTTTTATTTATTTTTTTAACACAAGAGAAGACATTTTGTAGAATGTAGGACAGAAAACAGTTATGGGCCACGTTTTACTAACATTGTATTTTTAGGGGGGGCAAAATCTGTCTTGTAGGCTTCTTCCAAATATCTTTGTCTGTGTTCGTCAGAACAGATTAGGAACAACTCGAAGGTGAGTAACTGATGACAGAATTTTCATTTCAGTGTGAAGTATCTCTTTAAGCACCACATACCACATATTTATTTCAGTATTGGTGATTGAATGCATTTATTTAAAGGTACAGTTCACCCAAAAAAAAAAAAAGTATTGCAATATTTATTTACTGTCATTTTCTCAAAATAGTTTATTTTGTGCTCCACATAAAAAGTAAGTCATATAGGTTTTGAATGACTTTAAGGTGAATAAGTGATGACAGCTTTTTTATTTTAGGGTAAACAATCTCTTTTAAGTCCACTGTTTTATTACGATTTATGCCGTCACATTAACGCCATCGGTCAAATTGACTTAGAAAATGCTGGGTATGTTTTCATATTTTTTAGACACAGTTATGGATATTGTATGTAAACATGAAAATATTAAAAGTAATAAAAAGATACCATTGTTTTAACTCACTTAACCAGCGAAACTACTTCTATTCCAGCAAAGTTTTATGGGTGAACAACATGCCTATTTAAGTAATGCACAAAACCAGCCTGAAAACTTTAGATCTGATCTTACCAGGTGATCAGGCACATCCAGATCCATGACAGAGTGAGTGATCCATCTGGCCTGCTGGTCTCGTTTGTAGGGGTCCAGTCGGCTGAATAGCTCCTCGTATTTCTCCCAGTCTGTGTCTCTAGGAAGGGTGAAGTTGAAGTTGTACATGACCTGTTCGACCGTTGACCTGTGGCAGGTGTGAGTGGACGTGTCCCAGGCTGGAGAATAGATTATGGGACTCCAGGATTCCTGAAAGAGGCCTGAACTCCAGGGGGCTTCTGTTTCAGTTTTATCCACCTCCTTCCGCTGCAGAGAATTCTGGGATTGCTGTGGTTGACGTGTGGAACCTTTCGTGAGCTTTTTCTCCGTTTTTTTGGTCAGGCTGATGCAGGTTATGATGGGACTGTGTTTACCTTTGGATTCTGTCATGTGACCTAAAACAGTTACATAGATTTTGGTCTATGTTGTTATTAGGAGTTATTATTATTAATTATTATTATTTATACAATGCAATTTTTTACGTTTGTTTTTACAATTGAAAGAATAATTAACATTTTATTGAAGTTTAATTTGTATTGAACCCTTCTTTTAATCACAAGTGTACATTTCTGTAGAAATAATGGTCTTCTTAATTCAACTTTACATTACCATTGGTGACCCACAGAAGAAAAACTCATACAAGTCTTGATGGTGAGAACTTCACATTTTCGGGTGAGCTCTGCCCGAGTCTCCTTAAAAATTGTGCACAAATCATTAGTTATATGAGGTTTCTCACTTCTAGGGTCTGCGCTGTTTCTTGACTCCTCTATGCCGCTTTGTGTGCCCTTCTTTACTCCCACCAGTTTCTGGATTCTCTTGAGCGTGCCCTGCCCCTCCTCCTCTCCTTCTGCCCTCTTGAGATGAAAGGATATTCAGAAGATCACAGAAGAACTGTACAGTTGACCTCCTTTAAGCTGCCTCAGTCAGCCCTCTTCTTTCTGCTCAACACACTCCCAGCTATAAGCTGCTGAGGATTCTGGGTAATACTTCGGCACTGCTCTCAGTTTTGGTACAAACATTATACCGATGTGTATTGTTACATTGCTCTCAATAGTAAAGTAAAGGGAAAGTTCCCCCAAAAATGAAAATTATTTTGTCATTTACTACCCTCATGTCATTTCAAACCTGTATGAATTTATTACAATTTTAAATATTTTGAAGATATTTCGAAGAACGTTGGTAAACAAACAAGATTTCTCCCCACTCCATTGACTTCCATTGTATGGACTCAAAACCACTATATTTCTCAAAATGTCTTAATTTCTGTTCCACAGAAGAAAGAGTCGTATACTGGTGTTGATGAAATGAAATGAAGTTTAATAAATGATTAACAGTATTTTGTTGGGATACTAGGTTTAGTTTTTTCTATCAAACTTTTGGTAGTCACCATTGTACCACGACAATGTGTCCGAGAACTGCTTGCTTTCCTAGATTCTTCCCAAAAAAAATGTTATGTTAATCGGAACAAAGACATTTATAAAGCAATTTCCTACTATGGTATTCATTGGTGGCCCAGAACTCTTTGGTTACAAGCATTCTTCCAAATATCTTCTCTGTGTTCATCAGAACAAAGAATTTTTACAGATTTGGAACAACTCGAGGGTGACCTGTTTCTTGAACTACAGTTGTTTTTAAAGTTGAAACTCACTGTGTCCTGCTGCCTGCCATCACAGTTTTCTCTATTAGGATTCCAGGCTTCAAAATTCACACCCTGTGAATAAAAACAATAAAGGATCAGCTATACTTCAAACATCATACTTTGAATCACATTCCAAGACTAAAATAAAGATGTAGAGGAAAAATCAACAAAAAGCAAAGAAAGAACATGAAGCGGTTGTGGTCCAGTTTAATGTTCATAGAGGAGATGCATTCATCTTCAGCTTGTTCATTTATAAGTACACTTAGAAAATGTTGTTTTGTCTGTGTTCATGGTAATATACCTGAACAAAGGTATCCTTCACAGTTTTCTCCGAACACACTCTTTCATCTTTCTCGTCCTTTGTGAATAGTTTTGACCGGGGCTGATCTTTGACCGCCTCTAGATTAAAACAACAGCACAGTTCAGATCAAGCCCTAGACATTAGATTTCAAATTTGAGAAGCCTGGTGAAGCTTGCATGACCCTGATCACATTTTAGATGACGGTCACAGAATCAGTCTGAGCAGAAATAAAATCCTCTGTTTCACAGAGGCTTCTGCAATTGCTTTGTGTCGTCATTGAACTAATCCACTAAAACTGCGACATGTCCGGCTTTTTCTCTGACCCCTCGCCCACCCCACCTTCTTTTCAAAACACAGACACATATTCCAACACCTGTTACCTGTGTTAGAATCGTTCTTGCCGTGTATCCATCCATCTTTTGTCTTGTTGGTCCGACCGTGGGTATAAGACCCTGCATGATCTGCGAAATAGAAAAACGCTTTATTTAAAAAACATGGACGGCAACTGTAAATATAGTATTATTGCAAGAGTCCGCTGCCAAGTAGGTCAGAAGCATGGGCATGTGGGAATTGCCGCTGCAAAATATAAGGCGGAACAGCTTTGCTGGAATTTGTTGGGACAGATGCAAAAATCATTTTTTAAATTCTATGGCTAATCCTGAAACAATTCAAAAACAGAGACATAAAGCTTAATGCAGAGCTTCCAGATTCCAGATAGTATTCCAGATGTAGTCTTTAAAGGAAGACTGACCATAGGATGATGAATTTTAAACTTTTCTTATTTTTTTGTAGCATCAGCCGTGGGATTTAAGTAAGATTGTGTTAAAGAATGTGCTTAAAATGTAATAAGTATTTTGCAAAAAATGGTAGATGGAAAAACAAACCTGTGGCTTCATCTTCAGATGCTGTTATTATCTGGGACCTGTGTACAAATTCATTTCCAAAAGTTGATCAAATAAAAATTACAATCAAACAACAAACTAAACACCTTTCGCAGATTGTAAATAAAAACGCAGGCTTAAACTGAGAACACGAAGTTGATGGAAATCGTCATAGCTCATGACATGCTAGATTTGATTGTTTCTTTTGGATTTCATTACAATATAATCTTAGGAAGATGCATTTAAGAAAAAACGGTTAAAAGCAAAATTGCCACAGCAGAACAACTACTATTTTGAAAGCAGATCATATCCACCATGCTATGCAACAGTGGATGCGACCCTGACCTCGGTTAAGCAGGTGGGTTGGAACTGTGATTTAATCCGTCACACTTGTCCCAATTAATAATAATCCTAATCCAGCTCTCTCATTCTCCCATAAAACTGCATACAGAGCATCATGATCTAATGGAAGCCCTGACACACCCAAAAACCAGATTTACGAAACGGTCTGACTAAAGTTGCATTGGTTCTAAAGAAGGATTCACATGAACGTTAAACAACGGTAAGAATTTTTTTCTCTTATGTATTGTAATAGGAGTATAAATTAGGGCTGTCATCTGATTGATCACAATGAATCGCATCCAAAATAAAAGTTTGTGTTCACATTATATATGACATGCATATATAAAAATAATCAAATATACTGTAAACATTTATTAACGTTTATATATACTTTTAATTGTTGCAAAATATAAACAAATACATCAAAATATTTTGTAAATGTGTGTGTGCACATGTATGTGTATGTTTTTGTGTTTATAAATACTAAATTAATATGATGAGTAGGTATACAAACATACATTATGTAAACAAACTTTTATTCTGGATGCGATTGATCGCTATGAATCGTTTGACAGCCCTAGTCATTTTGGAATGAATCTAAAAAGTCCAAATGTGACAGTCTGTGATGAAAACAAGAAAGCAACAGATGCAATGTAACTTTAAATGGAGAGGCATCAATTTCAATGAAAGGCCTGAACTTACTTTCTCTTTGCTTTTTCCAAGTGGATTTTATTTACGTGAGTCTTTGAAGGCTTCTGTAAGTAGAGACACAAGAATGTTTAGTATCTAGCTTTGTATTGATATAAAATGTTTTTATGAAATATATATGTTCCTGCAGCATCTCATACGGATCAAAAGTCTTGCAGCATTTCGGTCATTTCCAAATGACTGACCTTCTGTACCCCAAACACGTCAGTAACAGATTAAGCAGCGTTTACACAGCCGCCAGCACTTTTGCTTATTAATATTCCTTTCAATGTCACATTCAACATAACCGCCTCCGAAATCAGTCTAATGGTCATGGGAAAAGCCACATGAATTCACCTGGGCTTCCCTACATGTCGCAACCACGGCAATACAGGGCTCTGAACCGCTCCACACGGCCATATTCTTTATGGAGCTGGGGCTGCAAGGCATTCCGGGTAACCTGCCAGGGTCTTGGCTCTTCTGGACACTTTGGGTGGGCTCGTACAGACTGTCTGTGGAGCCATCCTAGACCAAACGTGAAATAACAGTTTTGCATTATAAAAGATACCAACATGACCTGCAATAACTTAAACCTCATTTGCAGAAGCGCTAAAACTTTCAGAATCCATTCAAACATTTGGACACATGTGGGTGAATTTACCATGTTTCTCAGACAGTGGTCTTGGGATAAAAGTTGGTTTTTGAAGCGTACGTCTAAAATGACTTTAGTTGACCGAAAATTTTAGATCCATATGAATTTCTAGTTATTTCTTTTTCATGGATGAGCGGGATAGTAAAGGAACATAAGCCAACATCTGCAAACTCCTTCAATGTTGTAAAAAAGCACTTTATAAAGTTGCCTTCCTTTATCATAAAGTGTGGCTGCTTAGAAAAAAACTAAATATTTTTTTATTTTTAATACTTTATAACTCAACTTGTTTTATTTCTGATGAATGTAAGTCTTGATTCAGGAAAGTGCAAGGATCGCTCGAGCTCTGCAGAGGTTGTTCACCTGTTCCTGATCCATGAATAGACTGTTTCCTTTCAGTTGATCCGTGATCTGCTATAAGGAGCTCTCTGGCTCGCAGTAATCCGTACTTCTTTCAACGTTTCCATACAAGTCTAACGCCAGCCAAATCTTGGCTTTTCACTTTCTGTTTGCCTTTCTCTCTCTCCGTCTTATATATATATATACACACACAGTGTCTTGAATAAAGACAGATCTGTGATACCTGAATAATGCACTGAAATAAGCATTTTAGATTTTAAACTTCAAAGAAAATTAAAATATAAATTAAATATATTATATTACCATCTTATTCCATCACTAAAAAATCCAGATTAAATGTACAATATAAACTAGTACAAGTAGAATCAAGGGTCTGATCTGACTCATTTACTGTCAGATATGCATGAGTTCAGTCTGGTATTGCATACAATGTCAAGGTTAATCCATTCAGATCACAACACGCCAACTTCACATTTATGTTAATCTTGTATAATAGTTAAATAAGTCCTAAAAAGAAATACATAAATATAATTTTACCTCTTCTTTTTGTAAGCATGTCAGATTGAAAGAATGAGAAAATACTTTCTTACCAGAGTAAAGCAGAAGAGGTTCATGGTCCAAAAATCCTAGAATGTTGTCTTCATGCAGTTTTTGAGAGGTGTGTACGTGTGAGCGTCCAGTCACAAAGAGCGCTGAGATTGAATGGTTGTTGTACTGTCTGCTGCCTCACAGATTAATGCAAATTGAAAATCCCTTCTATAATCCAATAGCAACAGTGGGCCGTGTATCTCTCGGTAGCACTCTCTTACTGCACCGGCCCCTTGCTCCTGATGAGCTGAAAATACTCTCCAGCGTCCCCTCATCAAAACAACGTGCCGTCCACCATGTGCCACTGGCTACAGGTGGATTTCTTTAAATTCATTTGTAACAGTTTCGGTGTAATGTAGAGTAAAGAGTGGTATTGTATATCAAATTGCCACGGTAATGATTGTGGTCCTGTGATGTTTTAAGACACAAGTTTGGTCCAAGGGGTCTATTTCTGATTACTACTGTAAGCGTGAACACGTAATCTTATGACATGGATGTGAGCTGACCACAGACAGAACCCCAATGGTTAAAAAACACAGATTTTACTGCTGCACTGTAAATCAACTCAGGTGGATGCTTGTGACTGGGCTCTTTAAATTCTTAAAGATCCCCATTTATTAGGTTAAAAAAATCATAAAAGCTCTTTTTTCTGCCCTCATAACCTTTCTAAGGAAAAATGATTTAAATCTGTTTTTTAGTCACAATCAGAATGGTGTTTATGAAAGAAACTCTCATAGCGACCGGGTGAGTAAATAATACTGAAATATACTTAGAACTGTAAGTATTTTGTAGTTTCAAATGTACTGTGACAAAAATTAAGATGCATTGCTAATCTTGTTTGTTTTTGTTCTCTTCCCCACTGGAGGGCGCTGTTGCTTTACATTTTTCCATCATAACCCAGTGGCTTTCTATCAAACTAAAGTGACATAAAGCTTTATTCTAGGTTTTATTCTATTAGATTTGTGTGTGTGAAAATATATTTAAATATATTTAGTTAACTGTTTTACTAAGGTTACAGTAAATATTTTTTTATCATAAATATTAATATAAATGTTTGCTGTAAAAAAGTGTTGTTTTTGTGGTTCTGGTTGCATTCAAATTTGAGTTAATTCAACTTAAAAATATTAGTGAACTTAAAAAATGTGATGCACACTCCTTGTGTGACTAATATTTCTAAGTTGAATTAACTCAAAAATGTAGGTAATCAGGTTACATAATTGTTCAATGTTTTTATACAGTGTATAGCTATATATTTTTTACATTTTATATTTGTTTTAATTCGTCATTATTTGGGAAAAAATGTAATGTATCCAAAATGTGCCCAGAACTCACAAATGGCTTAAAAATTAAAGTAAAGGATAGTGAGACAGGTGACTAAGATTAGGGCAATTTGGGAGTTTGATGCATGCGCTTTGGCGTGCGATCTCTGAGCCACAGATGATGTGCAGGCCTGCTGTGGCATTGATTTTGTCTGCCCTAACTCAGAATTCGTAAATTGTTCAGACTGGCTTTGCTTTTCACATTACCCTGCAGCCTTGACATAGATCTGAACCACGATTCTCTGTTTCTCGGTCTCTTATTGACTGCGGGCAGGGCTGGGCAAAAATATATCAAAATATATTTTTATATAAAAGACCAAATACATTTTTTTTATGTGTATCAAAATAAATAGCAAAATACACAAGCCACACCAAGTATCAAAATAAACAACATTATTATTATTTTTTTTTATATTTTTTCGAGGGAGCACAATATTTTTTCACAAACGCTTCATCAACCAATTGGCCTATTTGATCTATCCCGTCACCATTACACTGACTCCGTTGATTAAGTAAACAAAGTTTGATAGCAACAGCTTTTCTCTGCCTGAATCAGGCAATAAATCTGACATATGCTACCAGTTAACAGATCAAATATTCTCACAACCCTGTGATCTCCCAGATAAAACTTACACCGTGTCTACACCAGACATGACACGACACGATAAGGGACAACAGAACACGCAAGCACAAATTTGATTCTTATTATTGTCCACACTGGACCCGATAAACACAATAAGAACAAACTCTTGTCGTGTGCGGTGTCAGTTTTGAAGTAAACAACAGTTTCATACTTAAAAATTTTGCGTATTATTCATAATTGTCTCCAAGTTTGGTAACGAAGGGCCTATATTGCATCAGCAACACAAAGAGAAAACAAAGACAAGTCATTCATTAGAAGACAGCTGATGTCACCTGTATTCATAGCAACTAGTTTCTCACTAATTAATCATCTGATAATAATAATCAGAAATATAATCATGTATTATGTGTCAGGCATTCGTTCTTGTAATGACATGCAAAATCATGATCCTACTAAACAGCATTTTCAATAAGGGGACAATATTCAGCAATCAAATATTAATTTATCATTATTTAACGCCTATTTGGAAGTGAACAAAAACATTTTAACATTTCAACAATAATTAAGTGATCAGTATGTTTAAGCCAAATATGTTTACATTTACCCAGAAACATAATCAGAAACAGTAACAGAACTTGTAAACTTAACAAAGTCTAACAAAAACAGTCAAACTGAGACCACAGGTCTTCGCTTCTTCTGCCTTTCAACCAGTGTTGGGTGTAACTAGTTACTAAGTAATTAGTTACTGTAATTTAATTACTTTTCCCTTGAAAAAGTAAGGTCAGGGATTACTCATATGTTTTCTGTAATTTAATTACAGTTACTTTTGATGTAATTAACTCAATACTTTGTGAAATATATGCGTGTGCAGTAGTGGAATTGACATCAAAATTCAAAGTCTAACTTTAAAATCTGTGCTTTAATGTATAATTCTCACATTAGTAATACTTTGGTCAGTTAATAATATTATTTATTTGAATGAATTAAATAAGCCGTTTCATGTCTTTTCTTGAATCCCTTAACTAATCAAGGTTGATGTAGGATATAGAAAGTAATTAGTAATGAGTAACTAAATACTTTTTGGACAGAGTCATTTGGACAGTAATCTAATTACACTATTGAATATGTAATGAGTAACTAGTAATTAATTACTTTTTCAGAGTAACTTACCCAACACTGCTTTCAACACAACACATTATGTTAATTGGTACTATTTAGTCTGGGCTACTAAAACAAACACCAAAATTTAACATGAACACTTGAAAATTATGGAAATCTGGCAGCCTGCAAGTTTCTTGACCACCTTTTTTCCATATATTTTCACCATCTATTTTCTGTCTTCAAGTCTGGGCAGAGTATGAGTATCAGATGCCGCATTTTTATGTCATCGGGTTGACTACTTACAAAGTATTTGACAGTATTTTAAAACTTCTAAAATCCCTGTCCCTGTATTTAATGCAAAATATGAAGCTATTTTCATTAACCTTATCAAATACAAATTACAAAATACTATTTTGTATTTAAATAAATACTGCCCATCCCTGACTGCGGGATATTTTGAAGATTGAAGATGATGAGACATGATTGTTCATAAGTAGTTAATCTCGCTCTGCATGCAGTTCTTCATCCAATATCCTGCTGTGATGCTTTGTTATATACACATAATTTGACAAATATTATTTCAAAATTAATCTTAAAGTGTTGAGAAACAATGTGAACGCACAAAACAAAAGATAGCGAGAATTAACAGTCCGTAAGTAAAACAATGTTTACGCCCCTGATGCTGCACGTAATGTAACTTAGATGGCAGTATTTGGACTCTTTGATGAATGATTAAGCGGTTTGGCTGAATGTTAATGAAGCACAAATGAACCTCAGACCGCAGTTTGATCTGCACTTGTGTCAAAAAGATTCATGTGCGGAATGATTCCAACAGTCGCTCGTGAGCCGGGCCGCAAGATAGAAAGAAAAAACATCAATCCATCACTGATATTTCTGAGAAACAACATCATCTATCAAGTCAAGGGCATCACATAGTTCTTTTTTTTGGAGGGAAAGATTAAGTGTATTAGGCTTCTGTCCCGATAACTGTTCCAGAGGTGAGCAAGGTGAGCAGAATTGGGCAGGGAGGAGCCAACACTCCCCCAGGCATCTCATATGCCTGTACTAACCTTTGAACCCCTGTGTGTTCGATATATGAACCCAGAGGTCGCGACCCCACGCCCTCCCTTCTGACCCCATGAATGTTTGACGGCCTTTAGTCAAAAAGTGAAACAGTTTGCCCCCACGTCAAGCGACCTTTCGCCCCATCTCGCCTAGGTAAGTATGAGAGCACGTTGACCTCGTGTGCCCCTTTATTAGCTCGGACTGTTATAAGTCTCACACCGGAACGATTCTCCAACAGTACATCAGACAGAATTGATCATCCCATTCTGGATTTTAAGTTAGTTATTTGTTGTATGAACTTTGAACATCATTACCTAGTGCATGTGCGTGCCTGCATTTAAAGTTATTAAAGTAAGGCCTTACTAAGCTTAAAAATATATTTTTAAAAATGTAAATTCTTGGCTGAATGGATGCAAATTTAAGGATGAAGTGTATGCAAAATTGAATACGGGCCTTCGATCATTTGGCGCGGACCAGCATTTATTTGCCGTAAGACTTTGGTAAATAGGGATGGTTTGTGTGTAGAATGATTTTATGTAAAACAGCAAATAACAAAAAATAAGAAATAAAGAGTCATGAATAGTATGTCTGACACCTCAGTATACAAAAAACAGTAGGCGAGAAATACACGGATGGTCTACTATTTCGGCCGAGATTTGTGAGTGTAGATTGGATGGACACTTCTCTATCCCATGATGACACGGGAGCTGAGCAACGGTCAAATTTCAAAAGTAAATACAATAAATATAGTGGAAAACTTTAAGGCGGACGTCCGTTTTTAATGTAAGTGCCAATAAATTAACTTCTCATGACTAAATTATGCTTTTATCAAAGCTTTGTAGTTAATACGGGAGCATATAGGTCACATGACCCTAAAACATGGCGGACGCATTATGTCCGAAATGTATCCATATTACTCCCACCTCATACTTTAATGACCAAAATCTGTCACTTATTCAAATTCACGACGTACTTTCACATTATGCGTTTTCGGACGCAGCATGGGTCACATGGCTCCTCTGCTCCCTGTGTTGTTACCTAGCAACAATAGTAAACATCTGGACCTTGCATTGATGATGCTGTCAAACTGTGTTTCAGGACCAAAAACACAAAGCGTAATGGGATCTGCAGGCTTTGGACTAAAAAGGGAGTGGGTTGTGTGTCTCAGGATGGCATGCGGAGTGTGATGTGCATGCGACAGTTAAGGTCACCATGGCATCTCTCCCACAGGGTGGGACACGCACGTCATTCCACACACAAGTGTCAGTCAGCATCGTCTGGCCTCAGGTCTGCTTTCACCCCTCCAATCAAAACAAATGACCTTCGGTTTATGATTAGCATTCACACTTTGATTCATTGCCTGGGTTTTAGGTTACGCTTTGATGGGTGGTGTTCATGTGTCTGGGGTTTTGTTGTGGGTTTGCAATAGAACAGTAATCAGAATTTGAGAAAATGAAATTTAATCGAGACCAATTTGGAGACTTGTGTCTGTTGCCTAGATTTTCAACATGTCACATATTTTCTCTGTGGCGTCTCAGTTCATGCTCAGATTTGCAACATTCTGCAATCATAAAGTCAAACGTTTTAATCAAATTCCTCCAAATACCAAATTATCCTGTTCACAACAACTTACAGCTGTACGCTGTTCAAATTTTGTGACCAGCTTGTCCAGTTGATACTTTTTGATGCATTTATTCATCATGTGACAGATATTTTGTGGTTTTGTGTGTGTGCAGGTTTCAGCTGCCCCTCCGGTGACCCGTGACCTCTGGTGACCCCGAGCCGTGAGCTGCCCTTTCATTCCCAGCAGGCTGGACAGTAGGGCTAATTCCAGCGGGTTCAAACAGGCGCCATAAAACTGCTCCCTTTTAATGATGACAAAGCACACGCGATGCTTGTTCTCCTTTAATTAGTCTATTTTTACCCGTTGTTTCGTTTTTCACGAGAAAGTGTCTGTGCCAGAGTCTTCAGGCGCATATCTCCGGATCTATTTTAAAGACTTGGCTCAATTTTTAAAGGTTATTTATTTTGTTTTATTTTAAGCAGCGTCACTTTTCAAAATATGTGGAGCGTGGTGGATTTGTACCGTGCAAAGGCCAGAGTTTCAAATATGACTGTAATAAGAACAGAACAAATCCTAACTATGGGTGTAGCATGGTTTTAGATTCATTTGATAGGTTCAGCTTTAAAGCAATCACAGATTGACACGTTTACATTTTTTTTAAATATAGAAATGCACCGATATATCGGCCTATAATCAGTATCAGTCGATTAGGCAATCTTTCACAATATAGTTTAAAAACAGCCAATGATCAGGGTCGATAATATTCTGTTGATGTTCAATATTAATAGTCATTGTATGTATTAATAACTATTAGAAAGTTAAGAAATATTTGTTAATTATTCAGAATTGACATCGGCAAATATTACTCGGTATTGGTGGTGAAATTTAGTATCGGTGCATCTCTAGTTAAAGATTCAAAGAAATTTCAGCAGGGCTATTGTGACAGCAGGGGAACTATTCCCCAGATACACAAACAACGGTTTCAGTCACTTGCTGTTCCTGTGAAGTCAGGTAGAAATTAGGACCCATCAGTCAGAGGGTTGTATCAGACCCGCAGTTGGTGCACAATACACCCCGCCATCTAATTCCCTCCGTGTGCATTATAACTATTGTGCTGCTACTTGATTTTTTCTCCACGGGTGGTTTACAAGCGCGCTGTAATTATCTCGACATATTCTTTAATGGGATTGACTGTTAAACCTGTTTTCTGGTCAAAACAGACCCTTTCTTTTCGACAGTTTGGAAAGGAGGTTTTATAGCGCTGTTGTGGGAATTCTGCATTGGTTGCTTACAGGCAGATTTGGTGTCATATCTGTTGTTGAGTTCTCAATCCCTGAGGGGAGCTGAAGACTCATTGTCACCTCTACAGTGTGACAGGATTCAATGGTAAAGAGATGATCTCATGAAGAACAGTGCTTCTGTTAGTGAAGTGTGAGGAAGTTTGAAAAGACGTTTGTGTCATCTCGCCATATGGATTTATGATTCCAGAGAAAGGAATAGATTTACAGTTGATGCTCTGTTCACATGTTTACCTGAAGAATGAGACTGTTTGATCTCAGATCTAATTTTTTGTTGTTCCCTTCAGGTTATAATAACCCTACCTGTTTCTCTCTCCTTAAAATCTGATTGGTTGATAGGATTCTTGCTCGCTATACTGTCCTTCTGAAACCGTTTATCTCAATAATTCTTGATTTTTTATTAATAGTCGTCCTTTGTTTGTCACTGGGTTTTGCAAATATCTACCCAATACAAAGTATTAAAAAGTGCTTGTCAACTTTGACAGTGTTTAATCATCCTGAAAAATTGTGAATTTGGACATTCAAGATGTCAGATTTACACCAACAATATGTAAAACGATCGTCTTTGAATAAATGCTGAAGGGAAATGTAAGATGTCTTTCACCTCATAAAATTTCCACTTCTTTAGACACATTTCCTGAACCTCCGCTGGTTTTTCCACTTCGGTTGTTGCAGGCAGACGAAGCGAGAAGGATTTCAGAAGCACGTTCCGGTCTTAGTTAAGCTGTCAACGATGCGTGTGCTTTCTCAAGGTCGGCATCCCCTAATAAGAATTCACCTGGGATTGCTATTATTATCAGCTAACAACCGAACGGCTATAAGGAAAAAGTAATTATTCCCAGCTATGCGATAGATAAACGTTCTCATTGTGAAGGAATAGGTGTTGATTCCCCAGAATATCTCTCTTTTTGCTTCCTTCAAGAGTTAATTGCGCTTTACGCTGTCGGACATCTAGCGCTAGTTAAAAATCATGAGATACCCTTCAGATATAACAAGCTCTACTGTGGGTTTCTGGGCAACATCCAAGTTAAATGCCCTCTGTGGGATCCCTAATAAGTGTTCAGGCTCGGACGGTCGGACCTTGGACGTGCTGTAAAACTGCAGCCATCACTCTAGGACTGATGTGGAGGTCAGAGCCAGCAAAGCCAAAAGGGCACATAAATTTTTACAGTTCTCCTGAGGAACGGCCAGGTTTCTCCATCACCTTTACGTGTGGGCCGAGCTGACGTTCATTGTTTCTCAAGGCTGTTTTTTGTGTCATGTGTGATCAATCGCCCGAACCGGGGAGAAAAACGGTTTTGGAAACCGAACTGGATGGCAGCGGATGAATGGTTGTGCTTCAGTACAGAATGAATGCACAGAGTTGGATTTTAGTGAATAGATGTGTTAAGAAGTTCAAAAAATGATTCATTTGAGTCATGACTGTAATTATCTTCATGCCATTTACCTTTTGTCATATTTTTTATAACAAAATGAAGGCTGTATGACTAAATGCTGTATGACTTTTTTCTGTAGGAAACAAAAGATATTTTAAAGAATCTTGCCAACCAATCTTTGGTCCCCATTGACTTCTATTGTATGGACAAAAAATCAATGGGGAACAAACAGTTTTATGTCTCCAACAATTATCAAAATATCTCCTTTTGCGTTCTTCAGAAAAAAGAAAGTCATGCAGGTTTAGAATGTTCGGATGGTGAAAAAATAATAATGACCCTGTCCCTTTAAGAACAGACAGTTGAGTGAATTACAAAGTTTGAGCTTATTATATGCTTATAATAATGCATTTTTTTTCACCAAATTATTATAACACAAATTTCCCCGTAAAATGTGATTATTATAACATTCAAAAATTAATTAAGTGACTACCCTCGGTTCATCTTTCTTACCCTGTTTTTCATTTTGCAAACAGCTGAAGTGTGTATAATAAGTGCACGACTGCCGTAGCTTCGGTTGATTATCTGACGTTATTGGTTGCTGCCCTACTTTCCAGTCCTGGAATTTTGCAAACGGTTAAAAGTGGCAGGCAATCCTTCAGCTTTCTTTCTGGCAGCGCAAGGACAAAACGATGGCTCAGACAGCTTCTGGGGACAGCCGAGCCACAGAGAGATAAGCGAACAAACAGCGCTGAGGAAGAGCACGACGAAGACGGAGAGAAAGTTGTCAAAGATCAGGGTGACCCTGAGCCGCGCAGAAGCAACATCTGCCAAAATCCCGAGTCAGAAAACCAGGCCACCTTGTAATCTTTGTTCTCTGCAATCTTGCGCAGTGTCAAATCCATTCCGGCGACCGCGGACACGCTGGCATTTTTGAGAGATTGTCTTTGAAAAGCCCTCTGTGCTTGATACTGGATTAAAACACCTACATCTGAGTAAATACAGACCACCTGAAATTCATGCTTTGTTTACATTTTGCATTTGGCAGTCACATTTGCCGAAACGATTTACAGGCCATTTGACTTATGTGTTTTACCAGTGAATAATTTCCCTGAGAATCAAACCCAGCAGACCAGCTGTCATGTCCCTGTGAGCTGTTTTTTGCAATTTCTGTGCAAAGAGCAACAATGAGATATGACATTCATGCAAAATCCTCATACATACTTTTGTAGGTATTCTGCCCTACGGATGGCAATAGATGTTTCTCGTTGAGCTCAAAATGGTTTAGTGCCCCTATAATAATACAGAACAGGTGATGTTTCAGCCTGCAGACAAGTTACAACAGCATCTCAGCTTTCTTAAAAGCAGTGTCCACTACCCTCCACCTGATAGCATGCATGACCTCTCACATAGGTCTTTTGTTAGTACAGTGCCTAGAGAATACAACCATTTGCATTTTACAATTGTTTAACAAATAGCCACCCGTGGCAGGCTATTATCTCCCACTGTGACCCCAACACTCATAAACACACATAAACACACACAGACAGACACACACAAACACAAACTCGCACACACAGCTGTGGACTGACACACAGGGGTTATTTCCAGTTACACTGCATACAAGCCAAAGACACATAAGCGCTACATCTTTGATAGATAGATTGATAGATAGATAGATAGATAGATAGATAGATAGATAGATAGATAGATAGATAGATAGGTAGATAGATAGATAGATAGATAGATGACTGGCGGACAGAAAGGCAGACTGTTGTTAAACAGAATGGTTTGTTAATGGTTTATGTAAATTTATGGTTTTGTCTCATTTAACTTCATTTTACTTGTCTGCTTCCGACAATAAGAGTTCAGGAAAATTCATCGCAACGTCATTTTCCATAACTCATTAGAGTGGATTCAAATGCGTCACAGTGGCTTTGCTCAGAAACTAAAGCAGGGTGGAGTCCTCCTCCAAAAAAAACATTAATGCCTTATATAGAATACAATGAAGAATTCAATGAAAGGAAAACAAATACAATTATTTTCAAGGAAATATGTTTTGTATGATCTCATTTATGACTTTCCCCCCGAGGGCTAACATAAGAATATAATTGAGAGCTTTACTTTCAGATTTTTGTCTCTAAAACCACCCTAGATTTTTTCTACTTGTCCACCTCTAGAAGTTAAAGGGTTACTACACCCAAAAATGAAGTTCTGTCATCATTTATTCACCCTTTTGTCATTTCAAACCAGTATGACTTTCTTTCGTCTACACAACACAAAAGAAAATATTTTGAAGAATGTTGGGAACTGGTCAAGGGTGGAACCCATTCACTTGCAGCTCCCCTTTAGCGTTCTGCAGAATGACAAGAGCGTGAGAAAATGATGGCAGAGTTTTCATTTTTGGGTGAACTTTCACATAAATCCATTTTCCTGAAGTTAGGTATTTGACAGGTTAACCCTTACGAAACAGAGCTTTCTTTTAAGCTTTTTTTTACTTTTTATGTACCTCTCAAATGTATACTTAAAAGTACATTGCTTAATTTGACAGAAAAATATACTTATATACAAAAGTATACTTGGTGTCTACTTATATACAAATATAAAAGAATACTAATATTCTTTTTATTTGAATAACCAGAAGTATTATTCTGAACTATACTTGACTTTTTTGATTTAGTAGCCTATTTAATACTTTTTAACATAGTTTACCTACAGTCTTTTATTAATAAGTATATATAATTAAATGAAAGGTTAAGTTAACTCAGATATTACCTGCTTGAACTATAAAAAAAAATACTAAATTAGAAGTTTATTGAGAGTATACTTTAACAAGGAAACTGTCAGTTTACGTCAACTCAGATAAATAAAGTTTATAAAAGTTTACTTTTAGTGTAAAAGCAGTCCACTTGTACTTCAACTAATTAGTTCTGAAATAGAACACCTGCAGGTAATCTTTTCTTGTACATTGATATTAGTATACTTACTACATGAAGTACTTAAAATTGTACTCAAACGTCACTTAAGTATACTTAATAAAATAAATGTAAGCAATACCTTGTAAAGGGAAATGTTCGTGAAGAGAGCCCACTTTGGATTGTATTATATTCACAAAGTTCAGCGCACACCTGCGCGACACTAAATGGATAACTCTAAACAGATGCTCCTCTAAAGCATTGTATTTGATCCTATAGATGGGCAGAGTTAATGATGGTAGGGGTTAATCTGAGCCTGGGGTTGTCTATGACTTTCAGTATTAGGACAGTTTTATTGCAGTTGTCTCTTTGACAACCCCTGTAGTCTCTGCACAGCCGACATTGGGCGGTCTGAGAACAGACAGCACAGTTTGTGTGTGAGTTCAAGATAATCCGAGTCAAGAGTTGGCTGTTAAGAGAATGCCCAGCGTATTAAGGTCTATGTTTGGGGTTAACAAAAATGTGCCGCTGCTCTTGTGTGCGCTGGGAGATTCCCTCAGGGCAAGAACATGTCGTCTGTGTTGTTGAGACATGAGAAGCCATCGTATGTGCGTGCGTGTGTATAAGTTCACTCTGTTTGTGTTAAAGCAGCCCATGCGTGAAATGGAACTCAGGTAAGCGCAGGGCCTGCGGCTGTCGCAAGGCTTCCAGAGCGATTTTACTCCGCTGCATTGATTTTTGTTGCTCACGGCTGACAGAAAGATTGAGCTGGATAACAGAGATGTGAAGTTTGACAGGTTAAAGTCAACATTAAAACAGCATTGTAAAAAGTTGTATTAAAGCTATACAAAACAATTTATACAATCACAAACGATTTTTTGATTGTTGTATTTTGGGATTACATAGCAAAATGAAGACATATGGGACATTTGCAGTGGATTGCCATCTGAAATAATGTCCACCTCTGATAAGATTGTCAGGTCAAGTTCACACTCAGGAGCATTTTAATATATCTCAATGCTAAGGCTTCTAAATCTGCTTTTGTGTTTTTTTGTATTGAAATCTTAAAGCTGTTGAGTTACATTAACCCAGAAAATGTGTATGACCCAACAATTGGTTAAAGCAACTCAGCATTTGGGTGGAAACAACCCAGTATAGGATAATTTATAACCAATGGTTTATTTCGTCCCTTATTGACCCAATAATGAGTTGAAAATATCCCAACATTTTTTTTATTTACTTACTGTATTCCCATTGAGAAAAACACCATATGCTGGTTATGTAGGTTTTTATGCATTTTAGCTTGTTTGTGTTGGTTTAAGCCAGTACAGGACCAACTTAAACCAGTATAGGACCAATTTAAACCTGCAAATGACCAGCTTAAACCAGCACAAACCAGCTACATCGGACCTACCTAACCAGCATATGCTGTTTTTTCAAGAGGAATAACTTTCACATTAATGTAAAAGGTAAAAAATCGCTCTCACAAACCTTCTCTGGATCGGTTCTACATATGTGGAATGATCTGCCTGCTGCTAAAAGATCAGCAGATTCTGTCGCCATCTTTAAGAATCGGCTGAAACACATCTCTTCTGTCTGCACCTGACTGTTCTTTTCTGATTTCAATATCTTTTCTACATTATCCAAAAAAAAAGCATGCTAGATAAAGTTGCAAGATAAATTCTAGATAAACTTGGCTCTGAACACTGTAGTAGGCTTTGTGAGACATGTTTTTATTGCTCTTATGCTTTTTGTTGTCCTAATGTTTACCCAACTGCTTCCATTTCTTACCCAACTTGTAAGTCGCTTTGTATAAAAGCGTCTGCTCAATGACTAAATGTAAATGTAAATGTAATGTTAAGTAGAAAAAGTTCTACATTGAATTATGTTTAAAAAATCATTAGCTTTCTATTATATTATATAAAAAATCAAAATAAATATTTCTTTTGATTTTAGAAAGGCAGTTATACCTGTAGCTTTAAAAATTTGCCTATTGGTTAACACAAATTAGGTGAATTGAATAGGGAAATGACTTCAGAGGCAGAACCTGCTTTTGCATGTTAGAGGATTAAAAAGATGTCAATTTGTTTCTTCTGATTTACTCCACAGACAAACTTCCACAATAAGAGATCATGTAAATATGATCGATTTGGATCTTAAACTTTACAAAACATTACATAAGCCAACACGCATACACACAGCTTTGATACTTAAAAAAACGGTGAAATCTTTCAGAATCCTAATAAAGGACATCATAAAATTCTCAACCGATTACTGAATAACATTCATGCTTTTACTTTACTTCTTATCTGCATTACTAAAAAGTGACATCTGGCAAAATGAGGATACGCGTGTCTCATCCTGACCTCATAAGTGGGACCTGCGGCTTGTGTCAGCCAGCAGAGCATTCTGGGAACTCTGAATAATAAGTGCTAAGTCCTGATCAATGGGAGCCACCGCACTGTTAGTAGCAAATCAATACAGTTTTCTTTCCTATTACAAAAGACTGCCTTGTTGCAAATGAGCTCTGAAACAGAGTTGCTTGGTAAAGATGTCGAAGTGGAGGAAACTCTAGAAGTTTGGCTTAGAAAAGAGATCATTGACCAATTTTACTTTTTTGGCAGAATGCTGATCAGGTCCATTCAGTGTGTGCTGACTGTTGCTACAGTATATTTGTGCTAAAAACTGATTGACTTTTATGGTCAATTATAAGCAGCTATCGGTATGTAGGTCAAGAGAATGTGAACAATGAGCACCAGACACTCTAAGACATTTTATAGACTAAAAAGTTTACAGGTGCAATTTGTAGATTTTAGCGCCATCTAGTGGTGACTAAAGGCTCCTCCCCTCCTTTTCAGAGCACTATGGCGGCTCTCACAGGACAAGGAGATAGTGTTTACAACATGTGCTCTGTGAGCAATTAATCCGTTTAGGGACAAGAAACAACATGGCGAATTTCTTTCTTTCTTTGTAGATAGAAATAACTCATTCTAGGGTAATAAAAACATAACGTCTAACATTATACACCTCTGAACACACATGCTAGTTATGTCTATCATATCGCATTTCTTTCAATAGATCATCCAAAAAATTAACTGGACCTTTAATGGAAGATTATGAAAACAAAAACTCTTTAAAACGACGTTCATGGACATTTGTTGTGAGAGCAAATTGTCTTCTTTTTAATATCAGGTTGTCTTTTTTAAAGGCAAAATATTCGAATAATATTTTTAGATTCTACGAGCTCCTCTCGCATCTCCCATCTAAATCAAAGGAAATATCACATGTCAGCGTGCCCGTGAATCAAAGAGCAGTCAGAGAGTTCATCTCGCCCTGAGAGGCGGTTCTCCAGCTGAGCGACCTTTAACGTACGCCCCTCGATGAGCCTGCCGATCGGTTTTCCCGGAGGACATCCATCAGGAGTCTGTGTACAGTGAGTTTATAAGGCTGAGACGAGAGCGGCTGTCAGCGGGGTCAGACAATACCAGACAATTCACTAGAATCAATAGTTAAACCTCTTGAAAGGCCTTGAAAATGTAAACTGTCCGTTATGACATCTCCATTTATCTCGCAGCCCGATCACGAACCCCGCTGCGAATCTCTCTCTCTCTCACTCTTCCGTACATCTATTGTTCATCTGGGCTTCCTCTCAAAGCAGCACCTCATCGTGCCAAAACGCTGGTGCTAATAAGACTCATCGCTTTCCTCCGTGATTATGTGTGACAGCTTGGTCAGGATTTAGCCACACTTTCACCCTGCTAAGGCCAACGGAGTGCCCGCGGCGCCCCGCGGTCGCTCTTCCGACACTCCCGAATGGAGTCGGGCCGGGAAGTGCCTGGATTGGGCACAGCCCGCCTCACGTGCCCCGGGTCTGACTCATTCTGTTTGCTCAGCAGACATTTTAACCTTCGTAACAATAAAACAAGAATAGTGCCGACAGTGGGGGTGTTTGACACATCTCCTTAAGCCACCGTGTGCTTTATTATCTTTGGCAGGCCGTATTAGTCGTGCTAATCAAGTGAACGATTCGCCGCCCGCCCTCTTCTAACGCAACTGACAGACACATCATGAACCAAAGGGAAAAATGCAACCTTGAGCTTGTCACCTGAAAACCAGCTGGCACGCTCTCCGCCAGCAGGAAGCGACCTTTCCGAGGTCAATAAACTAAATAATTCACAAAGGTTATTCACTTTGCGCTGAACGCAAAGCAAATCTTATATCCTCTGTCAGCTACAGCTAGCTAGCATTGGGTAGCAGATATTTGGCAAAACAACACACATGCTTTCCTTTCTGAGCTGCGACACGAATCCCTCATGAACCTTATGAATTATTCAAACGTGACATTGATGCGATGGGAAACGTTCAGTGGCATTTGACGCTGGGTGTTTATGGAAGTGTGTACGCTGGCTTCAAAATTTTGGCAGAGATGTGATACCGTTCTTGGCGTGTGCCGGCGATTTATGATCATTAAAGATATCCGCCTACAGCTGCGAGTCTCTGTAGATCACACCCACCTCCATTTGCATGAGGTAAGAGTGTCAAACGTAGTGCTTAAAGGTCACGCTTACGAATGGAAACATCAAGAGTCGTAGCCAAAGATGAATGCCAGAAACCCACAGTAGGAGAGAAAACACTCGCTGGTGTTAACTGGCAATAATTAATATGAGGCCATAGTTCTAAATGCCTTCTAGTTAAAAAAGGATTTTTTTTACGATGTGGCCTTTACCATGAGATTATTTTCTCTCTTTGTATCTTTCACTGTGATGTTTAAGAATTCCATAGCAGATCAGAGACGCCACACATGCTCTGATTGAATCCGGCCTGCAACGTTAGTAATATTTGCCTGGCCGAATACCGTTTTCAAGGTAATATCGAGTTTAAAAATGTAAGGTTTTAAAGCCACAAAAGTTTTCTGTGATACCGTTTCTGAGGTATGAGCTGTGTTTACACAAAAATACATAATTAAGTCATGTGATGCTGTGTTGGATGTTTAGGCCTAACATATGGGCTATGACAAACGTACATTTTTTTAAAGTGTATTATAATTTTAAGGCTTTATGTTTTATTTTCTATGAATGTTGGTTAAAAATAAAATGTATTAGTGTCCTGTTGAAAAGTTGTTTGTATACGCAGACATTTGAAAATAACACATTTTAGTGCTGTAATTGCAATGCCGTGAACCGTGACACTTTTGCTAAAGGTTATCATTGCCTCAAAATCTCATACCGGCACATGCCTACATTTATCCTTTTGGTGCTGTGAGGCCAAAATTAAAACATACAAATATTTGTTGTAATTGTACAGTGCAAAAAAATCCTTGCTGTGTTGTTTGCTAATCCATAAAATCTATTTACTTGTACCGGAATTTCCTTGTGAAAACTTTGTAGTTAATTTCTGATACCATAAGTTTTGTGAGCTTGGTTATTATTTAACCAATGAACGTTATCAAAATGAACTTGTCAACTTTGTCAACAGTGTTTAATTATTTAAAAATATGTTGTTTTACTATTAAAAAAATAATTTAATATAAAAGTTTTTCCATTTCCTGAAGGGTTCTTCCGGACAGCAACGATTTATCTCTTTAGTTTACAATTTTGTGAAGTTTCTTAATACTGTATCCTATCAAACAAAAGCTTTTTCATAGGCTTTTTTAATCTTGTGTTGTTTGCTGTTATTCCCTTAACCTTTTTCACAATCATGTTTGCCGATGGGGTAATGAAATAAAATTATTTTATTATGTTATTTTTCTTACCCCTGGAAAATAGCTATTTCATGTTCCATTGTTTAAAGAACATGAAAAACATTGTTTAAAAACAAAGAAAAAAGTTAGTTTTCTTTTCATTTGGCATCTTATGTAGATACTTCATACTTAAAGGATGTTTAAAAACTGCATTAAAGATAACAGTGTCCTATTTCTATTTGTGTAGTTGTATGATTGAAATGTGTAGTATTATATCCTTCTGAAATCACAAATATCCATATTTCATGATTTGCAAATTTTGCCATAAATCATTATTATTAGTCACCTTTTATGCTTGTCACTGGGTTTTGCGGAATACCTGACCAATGTAAGGTATTAAAAGGTGCTTGTCAGCTATGAGAACAGTATTAATCATTTAAAAAGTGCATTGTTTTTAAACACATCCGTTGTTTCAGAAGGACAGCGACGATATGTTCTGTATTATTATGATTGAATCGGCCCCGAGGACCCCTGCAGATATAGCGTGTCTGTAGATTAGAGAGAGGCGCTGGCTTCCATATGGCTGTGGGACTCCCTAAAGACTAAATATGTTTACCTACCCTTGTGCAAGGTATGTCAGGATTTACACAACCAAATGAGAAGGCCAGTTTTATTTACTTTCTCCATCTCGATGGTTCATTCATGACGCTATAGCTCCCATGTGTTCATTAAATAAATGCAGATGTGCCCATGCTGTATGCGTCAGAAGTGTCTCAGCATTTCTGCTGGTCTCGTGCCACACTAATCATCCGCTGCGTAACTGATGTCTTAAGGCTGCTGATTCAGCAGTATTTTCCAGCAGATGCAGAGGCTTTGTGGCTACATGCACCTGGCAAGAGGACTTCCCATGACGGTGGAGTCCTGGATGGCTGCCGACTGCAGTCATGCTGTGTGCGATGGATCCCTTCGCCAGATGTTTACAGAAGAACAGCTGAAGGATCCGGGAAGCTGCATGAAAGTCTCTTGAAACCTGATGTCTGAGGAAAGAGTTACTGTAAGAATGTGTGTATACAGCCTGATCTCACAGGAATTTCTAACTATTTTATGAGGTGGATCATTTGTATGAATTGGTACAAAGTGAATTGATTAAAAAAAGAAAGCAATTTGAAACCCCCACACTTAAACCACTAGCGAAAGCAGATCAAACAAAATGTACAAATCGCGATTGTGATTGTATAAATTCTGTGGCTGTCAAACGATTAATCGCGATTAATCGCAAACAGAAAAAGTTTGTGTTAACATAATACATATCTGTGTACTATGCATATTAATTTTGTAATTATAAACACATACATTTAATTATATTAGGAAAGTATTTATTTATATTTAGCAATCATTTCAATTATATAAATGCTTATATATTTTTTAGTTTTTTATATATGCATGTATGTGTGAGTTTTTTATAAATACATAATTAAAATTGAAACTTTAAACCGATGTACATGTAAACACAAACTGTTATTCTGGGTGTGACAGCCCTAATAAATTCACAATTTATATTCTTATTGTTAAGTAATTAATAAAATAATTACGATTAACATGCGATTGTGTCGGTGTATCTGTGTAAACGATAAAATTGCAATAAAATGCACTTTAAGTTTGATGTCATTAAAACAAAAACAAAACGTTACCTGTATGAATGACTGGAGTAAATGATAAAAAAAATTTTTTATTAAAATACCTGAATAATAACTGTACTAATATTCATGTTGTTAATGTCTATTAGAAATTCTTCAAATTTTGTCTTTTGAAGAACTGAAAGAAATATTTAATATTAAGATTCTTTTGGAAATTCTTTCATTTTGAAGTCTAAACATATTTCATGGCTTCAGAGCACTTGAAATACAGTTCAGTGGCAATTTTTTATTGTATGTTTTATGCATTTATTACGTGTCTTGTGTTATTTTGAGCTTAATAACCCCTGGTATGAAAAACACCATGTGAACATTCCAATGATCTCCTTTTGTGTTCAGCAGAAACAAGAAAGTCATGCAGGTTTAGAACAACATGGGGGTGAGGAGTCTAAATGTCAACACATTTTTCCATTTTGAGCGAAGACTTCTTTAGAAGCAGAGGAGATACACTGAGATAAACAGCTAGACAGTGTGAGAGTGTGAGGCACTGGTGCCATTTTCATTGTGTGAAGGACAAAGTCAGTGACCCGCAGATTATTCAGAGGAGATTGTGTTTCAGGCCCATCTCAAGGTCAGCCTGAATATTCTATCTCTCCGCTCTCCATAATTTGCTCTCAGCTGCTGGGAACTGTTTAATCACAGCCGGCCGTGTGGAGGTTGAGAGTAGGTCATTCTTGCATCAACATTTGATCTGTTAGCTCTGAAGCGGCATAAATTACAGAGTTACAAACTCTCCTTCTTAAAATATTTGTATTTGAGCAGATGTCTGGCATTTCAAGCTCACGTCACTGATTTTATGAGCCGGACTCCACGGCGGAGGCTATGTTTGTTTGCAGCAAGTAAGAGGTCCGAGGGCAGCGCTTTCACACTATGGAGGGTCACGGCTGCTATTGACCGGAGCGCAAGGTTGATGTCTCTCATTTAAACTCCATTTGTATCTGTCCTGTAAATGCACCTCACATGATCTAGTTAATGATCTATAATAATTATCTAGAACATTTATTTGTCTCATAATAGAGGATGTTTAATTTATGGACATACAATGACATGAGTCAATTAAATCTATGTGTATATGTATGTGTGAAGGCGATATAACATCACCCTGAGCATTTCCATGACACTGTGATATGTGAAGAGTCAGCAGCCATTGATCCGCAGTGCCGTGAGCTGAGTGATTTTCCCGGAGTGGATCAGCCCTCCGCCTGCAAGTGTCCCAGAGGGACCAGATATACAGGAGGGACTGCGGCGTTGTACAAGTGTACGAGTACCTCCATACCTTCAGTACACTGCGAGCAAAACATGCAATGAGGGGCTTACACAAATGGTTCAATGACAATAAATTGAGGAGATCATTTGGAGGAAAACACATTTAAATGGTATCATCCAAATGCACAAATGGAAAAGTATCTACAACTACATTCAAATAATAATTCTGAATTGAAGTATAATAGTTAGTGGGCGCAAACTGTGTTTAAACATGCAGTAAAAGAGAGAGACAGAGAGAGGGATAGAGGTGTTGTTATGGACTACAGACAGTCACTGAACTCAACCCCCAGAGCAGAAAGTTTTAGCAGCCTGTTAAAGCGGCCTCAGACTGTTCCACGCTCTCTGATAATGAGCAAACAGGGGCAATTGAATGTCAATGCCCCCGTGGGAACAGAGGAATCGTGCCCCCCAGTCACGCTCACCCCCCCCCCTCCTCTCTCTGAACGTGCCAGTCCAGAGAGTGAGAGAGAGACGGTGTAACCTTGTGGATCTGTCTCTTTGTCCTCTGATCGGCTCACTGGGTGGGGGGGGGGGCTACTGACAGCTGAGATCCCCCACAGGTGGGCTAGTAAACAATTCAGCTTTAAAGTCAAAGACTTATTTTGACCCGTCAACTTTGATAGGGCATGACCTTTGACATGACCTTTGGGCTTATTTTTTGCTGTAGACTATTTGCAGTCTTTAATATGTTTCTTCTTTTGTCTTATATAAATATAATGATAGAAATACAATAATGTAATAAATATAGTATCATCATAATTTAAATAAATAGAATAATATAGTAAAAATAGTAAAAAATATGTTCCTTTTTTACCCTTACTGTATGTCATTCTGAACACATAAATAGTAATTCATTTATTTATTCTTAAGGATATTGACAAATCTTTCCTATGCAATGACAATTAAGGTCTGTCAAGTTAAAAAAGAAGAATAAAACACAATATTGCACAGTATTTCATGTTTTTTTTGTTTAAAACACAAAACCATTCAAAAGCTTAAAAAAAGGTTGAAAATTGTGCAGTTGTTGTGGATTGTAGTATTTTGTAAATTTTGTCATTTTTTACTATAGTTTATATTTAAACATTTAGGCCCCGGTTTAGCCAGGACTACCCTTAGTTGATTTATGATATTTATGTCACTTTTATAAAAGTGCCTTAGAAGAATACATCACTGGTTTGCATCTGCAGACAAACAAAGGCACTGATATATTTTAAGTTATTTCTGGGCAAGTTTTATTCAGTTAAGACACATTCATAGTCTTGGACTAGCCATAAGCCTGGTCTGTGAAACCGGGCCCAAGTTTATTCGAAGAATAAGGAAAATTTTGATTATTTTGTCTCCCATTGACAACATCACATCAAACACCTAAGGACAAAATTTGCTAATATCAGAATTTTTGCGTGAACTGTCCCTTTAAGAGCATGACCCTCACAATGGAGTTAACAGCGGTCTACAACACATGCTCTTAACACACGATCCCTTATCAACAACAGCATCAGCAATCTGACGCACACAAAGACGTGGAGAGGGTTTCGACAAGAAAGAGAATAACTCAATCCTTTTAACGCTCGGTAATAAAATCTCTCCCATGATGCTTTCTGAGCAGTCCCTTAGAAAACGCTACTTGTTCAGGTAAGCCAATTTCAAATGCTTCAAGAATTCCACAATGAAATGTCTATGGGATCTCAAGAGAATGCCGTGTTAAGTTAGAAACGAGGCCAGACGCGACATGACAAGTAAATTGTCACAGTGTGTTTATCACCTGACAAGAATCGTGTCTCGTTGTTTGCAACAGTTCCATCCCATGCGTGCCGTGATTCAGAAAAAGGGCCTTTCGGATGACTCGCATCATAGTAGCCAAAGATCACAGAGAGAAAAAGAATAACAATCGTAGAGGATGCTGTGATAGCACATTCAAATCCTCCGGCTGTGTGGAAATGTTTTTTCCCAAAGCTTCTGTCCTTTTCGTCTGATAGTCAAATGAGGCAGACGGAAAGCAAAGCAGCCCCTCCCAGACCCCTTTCTCTCTACCCAGGGATTAACCAAAGATCACTAAGTAGGTCAAGAAGACACGCTCTGAGAGCACAAGGAAGGGTAGACCACAAACCTTCTCCTTCCGACAGGCCGGAACATGTCCTTTTGCTAGATTTCGATGCAATTATTCAACCGTAGACATAAACACGCACAACCTAGATATCAGATTTGAGTGGTGACATACAAACGTCAGTCGATGTTTGAGTGGCCTGCAAGTGTAGGTTAAATACTAAACACCAAAGAGGCACATCTAGAGTAGATATTCTTAGTCACGGGGGAGCTTTTAAACTTATTTATTCATGAAACGGCAAGCTTGAATCACCCACTTTTGAACAATGCTGAAAACGTCCACATTTCTTTCGTCAGAAACCGCTCTCGTATCTCGCAGAAAGGGAGATCTTTTCCACGCTTGAGCTTTGGTGACCAACGATTTCAGGATGAAATCCCCTCCTGCAAGTTTCTGACACATGTATTTGGAAGACGCTAACAGATGCTGAGGTGAACTTTGAACCCCGGAAAGTGTGTTGGGTAGATTAATACTCGGAACGATCTGTAAGCGAGCGCTCTGAAAGCTTTCTGTTCATCGTATAATCCTGCCAGGCTATTTTTAGAGCCGTGCATTAAACAGAATATTCAAGTTGATGCTCTTACGTCGGCCTGATCAGTTATGAATATGTCTTTATCTAGGTCATGACTTGGCTGCTGTGCTGATAACATGTGTTTCCCTGTGAGTTTAAAGAAGTTGATCAATCTTGCTTTTTCATTGGGTGATTTTAATGTTTTGCATATGTTGTTGTAGGAATGTCTTATTTACAGTCTACTGATAAATGAATGAATTGAAATGCAAATATTCTCTCTCTCTGTTTATCTTCTGGGTCAAACGATATCGAGTCATAATGTGATGACAGTGACTAGAATCTGAGCAGATCAGCATTAAATATGTGACTGAAATAGGAGTATTTAAGAAACCCTAATTCTTGTTTATTCGACCTTGTTTGCTTTTGCGAACAGGCACTTCTCAATCCTACTTTGTTTGGCACAAACCGCAGGTGCAAATAATGTGCAAATTTACACGTACATTGTTTATAAAAACAATATTTGTGTGAATTGTTTATTTATTTTGAAGAGATATTCATCATTGACTTCCCCCTATGATTCCAAACGAGAATGTTCTTCTGCAGAACACAAAAGAAGATATTTTGAAGAATGTTGCCAACCAAACAACATCGACTCCATTGTATGGACACAAAACCACTGAGACATTTCTCAAAATATCGTGTGTTGTGTTCCACAGAAGAAAGAGTCAGGTTTCGAAAAAAGATGAGCCTGAACACATGATGACAGATGACAGTGGAGTGATTTGGTTGAAAGGCTGTGCATGGATCTTGAAGAACAGCTTATTGTCATAAGTCTCAGGTCAGGTTCCACTTCTCTCCTCATCTCTTGCTGATCTCTCTTCTCCACCAGACACCAGATACACAGAGGTTAATGCAAGGATGGGGCAAGAGGGTAGAGGTTAATGTCCTTTGACACAGTGGTCTTTTCCCCTTGAGGCAGTCAGGCGTCTGAGTTCAAGTGCCCTGGGCCCCTGCTGGACCTGTGGACCCGGGGAACAAACCTGCCAAAGCTTTGGTTCATATTTCCAGCACATTAGGTAGAAAAATGTACGGAAGAAATGGATTACTTTGTGGATATGTGCTAATTTCAGCCCTAAAATTTTTGATTTTTGATAGAAAATGTTGGTATCTTGGCAAATTTGAGCATAGACATTTATGACGTGCTATAGACTCCATTATATATTTTTTTATCTAAATAACATGTGAATGCATTTTAATTTGGATGAAAGAAAATACATTTCCTACTGAATGTTATTCTATCCGGTATGTGGAAATCTCTCTTAAACACCTATGTTCCTCTGAAGATGATTATCAACAGGTTAACTTGCATTAATGTTAAGTTTCCTTTCAAAAATCGTCTTAATTTTGTAAAGGACGTCGATCTCAACGGCCGATGTGCAGCATGATTAAAAAAAAACATACAAGTCTGCTCCTCTGTTCTGAGGTCAAAGATTGAAGTTTCATGAACCGTGTTTCTGTGAAAAGCTTTGGGGCACAGGTCAGGCAGCTTGTGATGGGGAAGGAATGAAGGGCGGATATTGTATCTCCATTCATGTGGCATTTGAGGTCAAAGTTCAAAGATGAAAGGTCTGCTAAGTTCGAAGGTCGACTTAGCATGGAGAGATTGCGCCAAAGTTGCTTATCCGGTGTGTCTCTTCGGGATCCAGGATGTAGGGCGATGAAGGGATTGCACACTATACATGTAACCCTGGAACAAACTGAATAACATTTAAATCCATTTATGAAATGTATATTTAATCCTAAAAGCATATGGAAACTATTGGAGTAATATTTACTTGCCTTAATTGGACTTGAACCCAGATCTTCAAGGACCCGAACACCAAATACCTGTTGACCTAAGGGCTGAGGATGCAAGTAGAGTACATTTAGAGAATCAGTGCTTTTCTTTGTTTGTCAGAACGTCCTTTTTTAGTGAAAAAAGGATGGAAAGGATCTTATAAGAACCTTTGAGTAAACAGTTCTGGGGCCAAAATGGTTCTTCCATATATCGCTGTAAAGATCCTTTTGTACATTTATTAATTTAGCAGATGACAGATGAATCATTGAAGCCCCATTACCTGACAGCATCTCTTAGAAATTAGAAGAATTACACCTTTGACGTGTAAATATTTATTTACACTGTGTTTATTTGCGCTGTGCCCATTGTGTCGAAGGTCAAACGAGTTACCTCTTAAATGTTTATCTGATGCTTATAAAACAGCCTCTCGTTTCCCGAAATAGCTTCAGATAACTCCAGATCATGTACTTCGAGAGGTGAGCTGACGCACGTCTCCCAGGGCGCGCGCACGCGCGGAGCGACTCCTGTAGCTTTAAACTGCGCGCACACGAGAGAGAGAGGAGGAGTGTGAACATTGCGGAGTTCTCGGGGATTCCGAGAACACACAGTTTGGACTCAGACTCAGAGCGACTGTCGGTGCTGGAGGCCGGAGGAGTCGATGCGTGTCTGGACTCTACTTCCATACGGCACGGCTGCGCGACGGAAACAGAGGTGTCTCCAAAACCCGGCCCGGAGAGCGGAATCAGGTACGTGTGTCGGGTCAGAACGATATAAGCACCGCAGCCATAGGGACTAGGATGCGCGAGACCATCTTACTGTTTATATTTGCTTGATGTGTTGTTGCGCGTTAAGATAAAAACGTCGCTCAAGGAGCGGTCGTTCACACATGGCGCTTTGTTGCGTCCATAAACACGGAGGAAACGCACGGCGTTGTAGACGCGTTTTGAAAGTTGAAGTGTTTTGGACTTCAAAAACGCTCGCGTGACGCACGTGTAGACTACAATTGAAAAATAGCGCAGACGGAACGCAAGTACGCGCTCTGACGCTGTCATTTAGTTTCCATTTTGTTTCTCTCAGTCGGTGCGATGTTGCCGCTCGCACTGCTTCGTTCATTATTTATAGACGTGCTGGGTTAAGGAATGGCTCTTTATGTTTGCGTTTTTCCAAACAATATCTACATTATCATGGTGTGGACTTCAATAACGGGAGCATAGCGTAACCTGTCTTGACATTATGTTGTGTGTCTGCTTGAACATGTTGTGTTTCTTTTGTATCGTCTTGGATATCAATAATGTTAACGCGGAGCGACATTATTCTCATTCTTCAGCTTTAGGGAAATAAACCATTTTAATCGTCCATCGTCAACTCTGCGTACAGGCGGTTCTTGGTGTTTCCAAAACCATGTTACCTGTCAATTCATTATTTGTTCAACGGAGAGCCCCAAACATGAGGGAGGCATCATAAATCCTCAGGGTATCTTTAGGACAGGACCTCACCTGCTAAGTGAGCTTGTAATTGATTGTGGTTTCTCTATTTACATAGACAGCCTAGGGGGTAATGACACATATTGGACTTTGCGTTGTTTATAGTTTTCATGAGGTTTCCTGTGGCTTCACTCAATAAAAATGAGACTGGGGGGTCAAGGGTTAAAGTTTAAAGGTTGTCAAGCAGAGGCCGTAGTCTGGGTCAGTGTTGGTTCAGGTGGCCTCCGAAGCTTTTTATTGTAATGGACCAAATAATTACAAAACTGTAAAACAGTATGCATGTGCAAAGTGGACGGTACACGTTTTTAGACTTCATATTGTTTGTCTAAGTCAGCATTAGTTGATTTCTCAGTGGATTGAGGACGGAATGTAGGTTAAGTGAGCTAATGAATTCCAGCGCCGATCTCTTACTAAGGAGAAATTTTCTTGGCTGACACACATCATTTTGTCTGTCTCACTGAAATCGTTTCGAAAAAATAAAGTGGAGAGTTTTTCTCTCTTCGTGGAGTTTCATCTTTAACATCTCTAATAAGATGCAGGTCTTTGATCCGTCTTTCAAATCTACGATCCAGATGTGAGGGCTTTTTGTGTTTCCCAATGGATTGTGGATGATGACGTTAATATTACAATCAAAATGCAAATTTCTCATCGTGGATGTCGACAAATTCGGAGTGGTTAAAACATGGCTGGTTGGTCACTTTCACATCATTTTCCAAAGCTAACCTCAATACTGAGGGTGAGGTCTGTTTGCTTTAGGCTTGAAAGTGATTCAAATGACAAAGAGTGTCTTGTTTGATTGGAAGGTGCACAACTAAAAACAGATGCAAAAGATTTTGGAAGACACTTGGTGGGAATGGAAGCACATGTTTTAAGCGTATGCAACGTAAATTTGCGTGGTGTAACATGTCGTAAATCCATAGAAGCCATGGGCGGTTTACACTCATTAACAAGTCAGTTGACAGCTCAGGGACACAGTTTCTTTCTTGCACAGAGAATAGTTGTTTCATACGTTTTTTTGATAAAAGATGACTTGAGAAAAAAACAGCCATCAGTGGTGAAAATATGAGCTGCTTGTGAACAAAACATGCAAAAAAAGCTCTGTAAGCTCTCCAACCTTGTAACAGTGGCATGCATTACATATATAGTAAAGGATAGACTTTTATATATAGATTTTCTGGCTTTTATATTTTGCTGAATTTATAGTGAAGATTGACTCTGGTGAACATTAGCACGACAGCACAGAAATTAGAAATTATTTGTAGAAACTAGGTGTGGCATACATTTCATTAGCAAAAAAAGTTTAGTTGCTGATTCTAAAACACGTATTCTCAGGTTATTTTAATGTAGTTACTATGGGGCTTACCTATAAATGCGAGCTGTTTTTTGTATTGCCTATTGGGCCCTGAGGTGTGTCTGTCCTGGAGGTCAAGGAATCCCGGACATCAGGTTAAGCGGGTTTCACTTCTCGTATGGGCTGTTATTAATTGTGTCTTATTTTAGTCAAATGGTTGTGCAATGAGAGAGAGATGCTCGTGTTCCTCACCGTGTTTCAGGAGTAGTAAGGGTTAGTCATTCATCTAGAAGCGGAAAGCTGAATATACAGTATGCAGAATTCAAAGTCCAAGGCCACAGCAGGCCAAGCTGTCCTTCACACCATCTTACTGGCGGGTCCTTTCAGAAACTTTCAAAGCCAAAAGAAGGCCGCAATACGCTGAAAGTTGCAGAATGATCTGCAGTCGAGGCTTCGGTACGACATTCACAGAGCAAGTGACGTGAATAATCCCAGCTTCATTATTTCTTGCGTGGAAAAGCTTTCCACCGGCCAAAGCAATTAACTGAAGAGATTTTTTGGGAAGCAAAGATGGATATGCAGTTTATAAATAATGTTGATTATGTAACATGTTGGGAAAAACTAATATTACGTTTTTGTGAGTTAAGGTGTCGTTTGAAGGACTAAACACACAATCTGGTTTTTAAAGCAGTTATTTTTTTTCAATTAATTGTTTTACTTGTTTTTAGAAATCTTTTCGTTTATTTGAGAAAATACATTTTGGAGGGGAAATGGTAAAACCTTTGCCTTTATATGAATAAATCTGGGATGATCTCACCCTATTTGTATGTATGCATTTGCAGTGTAAATGGTTTAAATTATATTCTATTATATTATGTATTTTCCTTCAATTTTATTATAAATATGACATGATTTCTATCCTGAAAAACAATAAAAAACCCAATAGAGTTTCTATTAAAGTACCATTATCAACCATTAGCTTTTCCCATTAAAACCATTATAAAACTAATTTTTGTAGTGTGTTTTGGGCATTATTTTAAAAAGGTTAATCTGCCAGATAACACTCCCCAAAAGAATCCTTTATACGCCATTGTAGTTCTCATTAAAACCGATACGATCCTCATTAAACCATTAAAATTGCATTATATTTACATTTTCTATTGTGTTTTGGGCAGGGTACATTATATATTGACTCTTCATAGAAAAAAATATTTTCTTTGCATAAAGGGGAACATTTTTAAGACCCATTGGAGATGCATCCTAATCTGTCTCATCTGACCACTTGTGATCAGATCACGTGAGATTGATGTTAATACCCAGCGTAAACAGGCCTTTGGTATTTATCACTGGTTTGAGGCCATTGCTTCCGGCTCTCGCGTATGTGTCCACGACCTTTGTTATGGGACTCAGAGATGTCAAGGGTCAAGATTTATGTGGTCTTACGTCGTCGGGTACAGAGCTGCATAGTACCACAAACCCAACAAGTCCTGTCACTTTTGGAACGCTGGATCACTTAAGTCTCACTTAGGGGGTTAAAATGAGTAGAGTAGTTGCCAGGCAACAAGGGACACATCAGCAGCCGCGAGAGCAGTGAAATGTTGCTCCTGTTCTCCAAATGCTTTCTGATGCCTTGCAGCAAGGCATGCTGGGATATTATTTTAGATGCCAGTCACTCCTGGGGTAGGATTTATAAAAAGTCTATTTTCATAATCAGACTTTCTAACCTTCTCAATGTATGATCATTTTTTTACACATGCCGACACTTCACATCTACTCTGTGGGTTAATTTTGTGTAGCGTGTGTTGATCTCCTTCAGTAGTTGGGAGACGTCCTTCAAACAAACGTCCTAGTGTCCTAGGGCTTCAGGCTTATAGAGACAGCACCTGCTTTCCTGGCATTAACGCTACACTATGACTTTGAGTGACCTGAAAGCTTTTAAGTAACACTCGCAAACAAGATTTGGTCATGTGACACCATGTGAGGGGTTTATGTGTCACATTTGAGTGAAGGGGTGGGGGAGCTTTTTCATTCACATTATCAATTAACTGTGTTGCATGAATATTGATTTAATAATTGATTTTACGTACTACGGAAAATGGAGGATGAGGGACTTTCCTGGGATCTGGTTAAAAGATATATTGTTAGGCATAATAGTTATAGAACAAATTCTTTCAGTCATTTATTATGATGATGATGATGACGACACATCTTGTTAGTTTAGAATGAGACTTTTAAATGGTTTGAAAGTGATAAATAAACAATAAAAGCATTGTTAAAAATAGTGGTGTTTTGTGTATTTTATACAAAATGTCACGATATTCCGCCCCATTATCTTTAATTTAACTTTGACGGCAAGGTTTTTTCAGTGGGTCTTTTCAGTTCCTCTACTCGACTGTGAACTGAAGTCAAACTTTTCATAAAGCCGATGTTTGTGCGCTCTGTCTGAGACCGGGTTACTGTCACAACGAGGGTTGTGTAGAATCTGTATGGTCGCTAACCTGAAGTTGATGTTTACGTGTTTCTGGTGCTCCGCTTGTGTAACCAGATATATATACACATCTGATTCAGACACAAGGGCCAGACGGATCAGATCTTTTATCTAAGCCACCTGTCTCACCATCCAGGGCTGCCCTCACAGGTTATATTAAGGTACGGCTTGCCCTAAATACACTTAAAGGAGTTTAATAAGGTCAACGATCGGTTTGATTCGGTTGCTTGTTCTTGACCTTCAGGTTATTTATGTGTTGTTGAATGTGATTGGCAGAGAGGTAAATGAGTGTTGATGAAATCAAATCTTTGCTGACCTTCTGAACCCTATGATGTCCTTTTTTTTCTTTAAATGTAAAAAACACTGATCTCAGTTTACAGTTGGAAAGCACTTTTTAATACTTTTTATTAGTTGGATATTTGCAAAAACCCAGTGATAAACATAAAGACGGATTAATAATGATGATTTATGGCAAAAAAAAATTATCTCAAAATTCAGAGAGGTTTCAGAAAGAAGATATATGCGATATAGTGAACCCATAGATATTTACATATGCTTGTTGGTAGCCGGCGTTAATTTAAGGTGATGTTTAGATGTTGATAAAACGTGTAAGCGTTGATAAATCCTTCACCAATAAATTGCACAGAGCCTCAGGAATCTCAAACAAATACACACAAAAAATAATAATTTCTATAAAAGCTCAATTTGATCTTGTTTTGTTTGTTTCTTCTTTCTTTGTTTACTGTTACAGTGTTTTTTTTACAGTGACAGTTTTTGTTGTGGAAGTTTTCCCAAAGCGCTGGATGTCTACGTTTAAAACTGACAAAACTCAGAGCATCCGAGAGTAAATTATCCCTTAGAGAGACGTACGAGAGCTTGTGTTGTTGACGTGTGAGAGGATCGGTGTGTCCCTGTGTGTGTTTGTGTTGTTTGGAAATATGTTCTCATCTTACAGTAAACGTACAAAACAGTCTTCACAGGCCCGAGAGAAAATATCCTGAATGACAATGAAGGGCATTACATGTGATATAATTTTTTCAGTTTGTGTGTTTTTTGGAAATTAAACCCATGAACCAATTGAGCCATACGAACCATTTTCAAACACCCCTCGTCTGAAAAATGTATCAAAGTGATGCCCAAATACACTTGTTTGACTGAATGAGAAATCGTGTGTGTGTTGTTTTGGTTTGGTTTCACACTGATTCTATTGAACCCTGGTCCTTTTGCATTTATCTTACTCCTCACAAACCTGCATGTTGTATGGTAGAATAACAGAATACGGGTCAATGTTTTTTTTATTAATTTGGTGCTATTATGCGCAGCATTAACTGCACTTTCACAATAGCGAATCGTGCTATGTTCTGAACTACACATCACGTGTGAAAGCCACCTAAGTCTACGTGCGTTTCTGACATCTGATAAGATGTGTTTTGTCTCTGATACACGTGTGTGTTCAGTGCTAAGAGTTCTTCTCTCTCTCTCTCTCTCTCTCTCTCTCTCTCTCTCTCTCTAATGTGTTTGTGTTTTCCATCTTTTTCTGAGCTCCCTGATCAAACTCTGCTGCAATCTTCACACTCTTTTTTGAAAAAATAGAAAGACAAAAGTGGGCCACGGTGACCTATTTTTTCCTCACAGTTCAGGGAGGTTGAGGGTTGCGCTACTGCAGTCGGAAGGGGTGCATGGGTTGTCGCCAGATGCAACCACGCAGAAGTGGGTCAATGGAAAGGTCCGTCTCTCGTAAACGGACTGTAAATTTGGTGGAGAAAGTAGCAAATGAAGCGTGGTTTACACGGTCAAAACTGTCTGTGATCCCAGAAGCTTCACGTCCATTCCTTTTACCGGGATGTGAGCTCAGAAATGCTCATCTCGTCTCAGTTACAGCTCAGGAATGATGGCACACACTTTAAGGGATAGTTCAGTCAAAGATGAGCATTCATTGATCTATTCACCCTCATGTCATTTCATATCTGCATGACTTTCTTTCTTCTGCAGAACACAAAAGACGACATTTTGAAGAACGTTGGTGACCAAACAACACTGACCCACATTGACTTCCAATGTATGGACACAAAACCTTTTAGACATTTCTCAAGATATCTTCTCTTGTTTTCATACACAGGTTTCGAATGACTTTCACCGGGAATAACATTTTGACAGAACTTTTATTTTGGGTGGACTATACCTTTAAGTTGAATTGTGTATGGAACCAAACTGAACTTAGTTTTTAACAACAATGCTTTTTTGGACAGTGACAGCTCATATCATTGTAACATTGTCAGTAGATGATGTATGTCACCCATCACAATTTTGGGTTTGATACTTTAATACAGTACACACATTGACTGATAATTCAGGGGATTTGCATCCACATTTAAATGTGATTGATACTCCACAAGAGACCTTGCATTATGTGTGTTGCTCTTCAGAGTCCTGTAAGACAGCCAGATCTATAAAGAAAGCTTCAGTCCGGAGTTAAAGTGAAGCACACAGCTCGAGTCAAGGTTTTTATTCATAGTGCAGGGTAATTAAGATGACATCAGTATCCCGCACTGGTGAAAGCCAGGAGTCATGACTCATGAGAGAATCACTGCATCGTTGTTACGATCTTGGACTCGGATCCCTGTGGGCGTGGCCTTTTACGAAAGATTGTTGTTTTTGTCAAACGTAAAAGGTCAACAGAACCTCCTGTGTATACCGAGAGAAAGGCACAGCCAGACTGACAGACTGGCAACCAGTAGGACTTTGAACCCCAAAAGAAAGCTCTTTACAGCGCTATTTACTATTTGATCTAAGAGTGAACTACAATTGTGTTTTTTGACAGACAGAGACTTTGACCTGACCAGGGCGTTTTAAGGTTTTTAAGGTTTGTAGTTACTTGCACAAGCCAGAGATTTTACGCCAAGCAATAGAGTAAAGGAAAATGTGTTGGTGTGTGTTATGCTGGGTTATGCTAGCTAGTGGGAAAAGTTCAATATTTTCGCGTGTCTGATATCTGACAAATATTTTCAACCTCTGCGTAAGAGAAAATTGACGCGCATTCGTGGCAAATGCGCCGCACGATTTCTGTTCCCTGATTCGTGTCATTCACAGCGTCTGCCGTTAGTTTGCGTTTATACGGATCTTTACAATGAGTTTATATGTAATTTACTCGCGCAAAATGATTAATTCGCGTTTGGTGTGAACCCAGTGTTAGTTTTAAAATAATATAATTATTTCACAGGTATCTGGGATACTTGATTCTGATTGGTTAGTTGGGGCATTCTGTGTTTAGAAGTTTTTATTACTATTAGAGGAACATTTCGCTCAAAAATGGAAATTCTGTCATAAATTACTCACCCTAAAGTTGTTCCAAATCTGGATAAATTTTGGTGAACAGAAAGAAAGATATTTGGAATAATGTTTGTAATCAAAAATTTTGTGGCACTATTGACTACCATAGTAGAAAAATATCTACTATTGCAGTCAATGGTGCCCCAGAACCTGGTAAAACCTAAAACGCATTATACAGCGTGAAATTATTTTATCTTTTGCTCCCTTCACCGGTTTGAGTCATTCCTGTATTCTACAGATATTATTATCCAAAAAATAGCATTAAGGAACATTTTATGAATATATGGATTCATTGGTAATCAAACCCCTGACCTTGGCGCTACTAACATTGCGTACTACTAGAATGCCAACGTTTTTATTCGAGTTGGATACTCATAACCCGCTAGATGAAGTGTTGGTACGAATGACCTTTGATCTAATTGAGCGTATCGTGTTGCGTGCGTGCCTCAAACAGGGCCAGGTGGGTGTTCCTTCTGTAATCTGATGAATTCCAGTGAAGTTGAGGAGAGCTCTGACGTCTCGGGCTCCTGCACGCTGCCAGAGGAGTCCACGCCAGATGGTGTCCAGCAGGATCGCATATGACATGCGATAACATTACAGTCAGGAAAGGTCAGTCCTTGTGGCGCTGCAAAGTGTCCCGCGAAGGACACGATCTGTACGTTCCTGTGCCGCGTGTGTGCGGAGAGGAAGGTTTGGTGTTTAAACATGACATCGCTGTACGCTTTCCTCACCTTTGTGTCGATGCACAGAGGACAGTACAAATATTTGTTTAAAGCGATGAACCTTGTGCGACCAAGGGCACTGCATTTGCATGACGATAAAAAGTGCTTTATGTTCTACTGTAACGGCAGGCGTAGCTTTCTCGCCTTGGAGTTTCATCCTCATTCAGAAAGGCAAGTGACATTGGGCTGAAACTTTTATTTATAAAGGGATAGTTTGACCAATTCTCTTGTATGATTGGAAAATTGTATGAGGAATGGTAGTATTTGATTTTGGGGGATTTTCAGACATTTTAATGTAAACGTGTTTTTGGGTAAATGTTGTTGTTGTCCGCGAACATGCCGAATGTCCTATTAGATCTTGTGCCGCATGTCACTGACAACCCATCCCAATTAAAGAGCAGAATATTAACGTCACGTTACATTAATATTGATATTACGTTACAGTCACTCCGTCTAAACCCGAGTCGGCCAGGCTTGTGTCTCAGGTGCCCTGAAGAGTCATCTAATCTCCCGAAACGGAGACAAACAATCTGTGGAAGGTTAAAAATACACCAGCGAGAGACGTTTTGAAATTCCGCCTGTATCTGAGTTTGGTGCTAAGGTTAAAGATCCAGCGTTCAGATAAGTCTCCCCCGCTGGGGTGGAGATAACCGCCACGCAGATTGAAAAGCGAGAGAGAGAGACGTTGGGGCGAGATGTCTATCTGACAGTGTGAAGGTTTTTGTCTTGCAGATTCAGTTCAAGGACGCCTGCAGGCAAGCAGCCCTGACTGTGCCAGCGATGTTTCTCAAGGTCACATGCGCTCGCCCTGTGACTCTTAGCAACAACAGGAAGGGGGGGAGTGGCGGGTAAAGGGGGCACTCACTGTAGAATCCTTCATTCCCCCACATGCATACAGAAATAGGACGTTAACCCTTCGGTTGTCTTCCTGTTGCAGACAGTTCCTGTGGCTTTGTTGGGGTAACGTTTAGGGACCATCTCCAGGGAGCCGTAGAACAGTCATAATTCTTCAAAATTTCGAAATGTAACATCAAATGGACCTGTTGTGGTCGCATACTAAACCATTGAAGTCTATGCCGCAACTGTTTCCTCTCTCGCTTTTAGCTTCAGCATCCGTTTCAATCTGCGATGATTAACAGTTAAACGTTTGTTATGATCGACCGTTACATCTTTGAACATCTTCTGTTTTACATCACGGGTTACTTTGTTCTAGCGGGTGTGTCTGAAAGTATCTTGTGTTGAAACAGGTCTCGGATGAATTTGTCAGTCAACATTTTGTAGGACCAAATAAAGCAATGTCCTTAGACAGGATTTGCATGTTTAAGGGATGGTTCTCTTGTCCTTTCAAATCTGTATGAATTTCCTTGAAGCATGTACCTATAATGCATTATAAAGAGTTATTAAAGAGTAAAATGCATTATAATTCTTCATAATGCGTGTTGTAATGCATTATATGTAGTTGTAAAGAATTATAACCAATTTAAAATGTGTAGTGTAGCAATGAATTGCTAAGTGTTATAATGTATTAACAATTATTTATACATTACAATGCTTTAAAAGGTGCAATGCAATGCTTCAAAATTACTTTATAATGCATTATAAATACATGCTTTAAGGAAAGTGTTACCAGTTCTTTTCTACTATTATGTTTTGCAAAAGAAAAAAAATCATACAGATATGAAATGACAGATGCTTTGTGAGGTTTTTTACGTTTTTGTCCGCACGCAATAATCCCCCAAAAAGGAAAATACAGTCATTATTTACTCTCTCTCATGTTGTTCCAAACCTATATGGTTTTACTTTCTTCTGTGCAACACAAAGAAGGAATTGTACTCGTCTTTCTCTTTTTGCCATACAATTACAGTAAATTGACTTTGAGGGTTTTAAGCTTCATTACATGATGCCACAGAGTCAGAAAAGAAAGTCCAAATGACCTGCGATGTTGTGAAGTCATCCAGTAGCTTTGCATTAAGAGCAGACTGAATTCATTATTCAGTAACTTAACTCTTGTGAACTGTTATCCCTTGCCATGTTTTTTTTCATTTCCTTCATTTTTGCATGAGTCGTTTGTTTGAAAGTGGATTTAGTTGAGTAAGCCAGATCGACCTGATGTGACTTCCAAAATAACTCTGGTGCGGCACGAGGTATGTGCTAGTCTATTCTGCTCCCTAAACACTCGTTTTCACCGTTTGGCGACGTTTCGATTGCAATGAGTAACTATGGCGACCCAATGATCAATAACCACCGCCATGATTACGGATTCTGTCCCTCGTAAATCTTCCACCGGCAGGCGTCCAGCTCATTTCATTTTTTCATTTCCTCGCCAGAGATTCGTTTCCGTCTTACTCAAAAGAGAAGCTTTTTCAGATGATAAATTATACAATCGCTACAAATTTGTCAACAACTTCCGCACTTCCAGACCCGCTGTTGAGGCAAAACCCACCCTAGTTTGCATTACGATGTGTAAAAAAACAAATAGACACTTGCGAGCGTAGCGCTTTAAGGTCTGTGGCGGTGCCGACGGTAGGGCATTAATCTTTAATATTAACGAGTCTCTCTGTGGCAGGAGACCCGGCAGCTTTGTCCCTCTCTCTCCTCTCGGCTCGCCTACGCTCCCTCCTCATTTAATTAACAGAAGAGAGATTATGGAGGCCTCGGGGTTGTGAAGATTTGATTTAAACATAGAAATGTTAAAGGATTGTCGTACTCTTGGCTGATAAAGGTTGGGGAGGAAGAGAATAAGAATGTGGGGAAATGATTTTGTTGGCCTTCTAGTCCTTACAGGAACATGTTCTATTTGTCTCTTGATGAATATGTCACGATTTAAACTATCGCTGTGCAGCTCGGTATCATTCGTATGTGAGTCACGATTGAGACGAAATTGAATAAAAATATTGATACAAAGTCAGCACGATAGCCAAGTGAGCTGCGACCCTAGTTCGACTCGAGTCTTCACTGTTTTGTCCAAAGTCCAAAAATAACTTTTTCACAAAAATATTTATTGGATATCGATATGATTGAATCAGCACCTGCCTTTTCAACAAGATATTTCTAGAGTGGGTGTTGGTTGATCGGGGCATCCCGGTAATCAGGTGCCAATTCCTGCAAGCAAGAAGCCCGACGTCGCCAAAATAATATTGCGCATGGGCTCTTTCCTTTTCCTAGAGCCGAAGTGGTTAACATTTCGCTGTAATTGGCACCCACAGCTGCTCTCCGGTCCGACAGGGATGAGTCTGGAGCCTCTGCCTTGTGTGACAGCTGCCTAATTGGGCATTCTCCCCTTGTGGCAGGTGCCTCCTCCTCCAGCCGCGAGCCGCTGACGAATGGCAGCGGATTACAGATGAGGACACAGTGACCCTATCTACCTTCCCTTGCTGTTAGCGGGGTGGGGTTGGGTAGTTTAGCCTCGCTGGGCAGGGCTCTGCCAGGTGGCAAATCTTTAAGAGTGTCACATGACAGTGTCAGTATGTCAAGGTCGCAGACAGCAGCATTACTTCTTTCATTTGTTGAGAGGTTTTCACTTTCAGTTTATAGCTCCTGGCTGTCTTAGCACCTTTGCTCATAGAGGATGCCTGAGTCTGGTTGTGTCACTTTCATCTCTGCTCTCACGCTGTGTGTGAAACTGCCAAGGTGAGGTTGTGTCCTCTTGTTAGTGGCGATTAATGATACTTGTTACGTAAAAAATGAAATATTCTGCTGATGTCGTGCTGTTGGCTTTACTGTACCTTCATCACAATGGAGATCAAAAGCACTTTGAGCGGTCACAGCGGGTTTTAATCTGGATAAATTGCACAGGGACAGTGTTTTTTATTTGTGGTCACGCTTTAAAAATTCTAGCATTTACCCATATTTGTTCCAGACCCGTATGCTTTTCTTCTGTTCGACACAAAGAAATTGTTTCAACTTATTTGTATTGAAAATTGAAAAACATCTCCTTATTTGTTTCACTAAACATTGGTTTGGAATGGCATAAGGGTGAGTAAATGACAAAATGTACACCTTCCCTAAGTAGGATTATTTGAATTATGAATGTGTTAAGTATCAGCATCGATTTTTGAGTCACAAAAAGACTCCAGCATCCATTAAAGGGACTGATCACGTTAAAGTAAAAATTCTGTCATCATTTATTCCCCCTCGAATTGTGTCACATCTGTATCAATTTTGTTGTTCTGATGAAAGATATTTGAAAGAATGCTTGTAACCAAACAGTTCTCGGCCACTGTTGACTACCATAGTAGGAATAATTACAATGCTAGTCAATGGTGCCCCAGAACAGTTTTTCCTACAGTACATTCTTCAAAATATCGTCTTGTGTTCAACAGATTTTTTTGCTACTATGGAAGTCAATGGTGACCAAGAACTGTTTGGTTACAAACATTCTTCCAAATATATTTATATGTTCATCAGAGCAAAAATAATTATACAGATTTGGAACAACTTGTGGGTTAGTGAATGAAGACAGAATTTTCATTTTAGGTGAACGGTTCCTTGAACATCCGTCAGTCGGCTTAGCTGGAAGGTCAATTGAATTGATCTACCTACATCCTACTGTAAACTCAAGTCTTTGTTTGTGTTCGTACGTGTGACTGCAAATGTGTTTCCTTTGCAAATCCTAACCTCAGACGCACAGGTGCACTTGTTGTTCCTGTTTTGTATATTTTTGGCTCAAAGGGGTTGTGCAGGCACTGCTGTACTCCAGGTTTGATTCCTACCTTGTTTCCCCTGTAGCTGTTTCGATGAGTCGAGTGGTACAGAGGTGTAATCTGTGTCCTCACACACACACACACAGCCTTGAGGCCAGGACTGATCATCCAGGCTGCTTTCTCATTTCCAGCAGTACAAGGAAAGCGTTGAAATGTGTGTTTGAGTGAGCGTGTGTGTGTGAGAATGTGATTTGTTTAGTGTGTGTGTGTGTGTGTGTGTGTGGAGGAGAGAGAGATTCATTAGTATTCTGCTGAGGAGTCCTGGCGGTAGAGCAAATTGATTACCACACTTCACCTGTCTGAGCCTCCTGAGATCCGCAGCGAAGAAGCCAGCTCTGTGCCCAAGCTCACGTCGCCCGAATAACGGTGGACGGCTCTTATCAGCTGCCATTTAAAAAGCTTACAGTCAGGACACTGTTGTTTTAGTACTGTATTCCACAGTAGGCACAAAGGGGTGTGTTATGGGGTGAGAGGGGTGCTTGATGTGAATGCATTTTTGGTTAGCCTGTTTTGTTGGGTTAAGAGTGGATGGTAGCATTTTTTGTATGTGTGCTTCAAATTGACTTGTCCATCCAAGCACCTGGAGATCTTTGAAACACACCTGGATGAGACAAGAGGACCGGTGGAGGATGTGCAGGAGAGACCGGAATTGGCTGAGGATATGAAAGTGGGGAGGTGTGTAGTATGGAGTGGTAGAAGCTGTTGTGGAGTGATTTCAGAGGAAAAGCAAGGAAATGATTGATTTGGAACCGTCGGTGCTGTGACTTGAGTTGTTCACTTTCAAAATAAATGTTCATGATAATTTACTCACCCACATGTCATCCAAGATATGGAGGCGCTAGCGGAGTCAAGGGTTTCTCTGAGAAGCGTGCGTGTGTGCGCTAGAGAGTACAGCGAATGAGATTGTGTAATCGTACTCGGATGGCATTTCGTTGGCTTGTCCAACAAGGATTCGTGCCAGCTGGAAGGTTGCACCAGGGGGAGAAACCCTTTTCATTGGTTAAGTGCACTTAATCGATTGAAAAAATACATAGAATCTTTCCAAATGTAATTTCTTGTCATACATTGAAGTTAATAAATATGAAAGTTTTAGAGTTACTTATAACACAGAAGTGTAGAATTATTATGAGATGCCTTATAGAGGACTTTTATTTATTAATTTATTCAATGTGTCATAAAAGCATTTATCTTTACTTGCACCAGTATGTGTTTGTTATGGTTTCAACACATCATAATCAGCCTTTTTCCTAACAAAACATTTTTAGTCTTTCGTTTGATCAGTTATCAGAAAACGGCATATTTATGTGTTGTTTACTGTGGCCACCCCTAGATTTGATTTTTTATTTGTAAATGCGTTTGTCTAGATTGACTTCTTTCTATTCCAGGCTCAGTTTGCAGAATTCCACGAGATTACCTGTTTATTTATTTTTTATTTCACTGCGGTACAAAAGTTTACCAACATGGACGTTGGGTCGTGTTTGTTTAGATAGCCTGCTGCTCTCCTTATTTAATTTTCTCGAACCCTATTGAATTGACAGATTCGGCCCCGCATACCCGAGTAAGCCATTGCCAAACAGCAGATGTAGTCGATAGCATGTTGGAATGCAGTTTACACAGTTCCCCTTCCTTAAAAGTTCTTTAACCTTGGTTTACCTTTAACACCGGGGAAGCGTCTGCCAGACCGGTGTCAGATATTAGCGATACGCCCATCGAGGACCGGGTTGTCACTATTTATTACCGCCGAGTGCTTCGCTTGGACTCCAGCTGTTGCACGGACGTTGATGTACTTGACCTTGACTCGCAGCGCAATTTCTGCACCGCGCCCTATTTTTAATCACACGTTTTAAATGGATTACAGACAGCATTTTATTATGGGGACGGTTCATTGACCTTTTATTTTTGGGGGGGTACGTTGTGCAGGCCTCGGCAGGGGGCGGCGCTAGATTCCAATTAATTTTGTAACCCACATACCAGAATTGGCAGATTGGCTTTGGATATCACATCCCTGACATTTACGTCAAGAGGTTCAGCATTTAAGTTTTTTTTTAACAAAAGTCCTCAAGGGAAATTGACTCTCAGCCACTGATGATGGTTTGACCTTCCTGCTCGGGGTGTCTGAGTGAGTAAAGACGCCCGGCCATGATAAAGTGCCCTGCGCACTGCTGTTGTCTTCACCACTGGCTAGTGAAATCACTTAAAATGCTGTTGGGTGTGAATGTTTGACATTGTAAGAGATAATGGATAATCACTTGCCGGCCGCTGGAGGGAGAGAGATTGAATGAGGGAGAGAGAATTATTTTCTGCAGAAATGCTCAGTAGGGGTCACGTGTAGTCGGATGGACGAATATGTGGTCAATTTAAATACGCATGCTACCGTGCCCTCCTAATGTTAAAATGTGCATGTTATTCATTTATTTAAAGGGATCGTTAGCCCACCAATTTTTTATCATTTACTCCACCTCTCGACGTTTTAAACATGTATGACTTTCTTTCTTTTTTAAAACACATTAGAAGATATTTTGAAGAGAAACCGCTGGTCCCCATTGACTTCTTTTGTATGGACACAAAACCAATGCAAGTCAATGGTGAGCAAAGGTTTTCTTTTACCAACATTCTTCAAAATATATTCTTTTGTGTTCTGCAGAGGAAAGTCATAGAGGTTTGGAATGTCAAGAGGGTGAGTAAATGATGATTTCGTTTTTGGGTGAAGCATCACTAGTGTAGCAACCTCCACGTGCATTGCATATAGGCAGAAAAATTACTTGGCCCATTAAGATTAGCGTGATATGTCAGATGGCTGTGTTTTGTCTTTGTTTAATATTTTTGGGTAAGTGACTCACGCTATTATTGTATCTGAGACTGAAGTTGTTAATGAATTATTTTTCCTCCTCTGTTCTTCTAACCTTCGCAATAAATGCGACTTACGTCAAATTCAAGGTACCAGTGGTGGGTATTTCCGTGACTGTGTGAAGATGTTTACTTAGTTTGTTCCTGTAGCTTAACGGTCAAAGCAATACAAAGATCATGAGTTCAAATGGTTGTGTAGGTATAATGTACAACATTCTGAATATTCTAAGCATGAGCGTGCTGTTGAATTGCTGTAACAGCGTTCCTAGCTCAAGGTCAAGCTTCACTCCTTGGCAAACCGCAGTAGCGTGTTATCCTGCTGCTGAAGGAGCAGGACGTGGAGGTTAAGATGCTTTCTGACAGCTGAGCGCTGCTTTGCCGTAGCTGGAGAACCCTGTATTAATTAACCTTTGTGGTGGCGGATCTGACAGTGGGAAGTCAGGAGTGTTTATGAAGGCAATTCTGACAGGGTTCAGGGCTGTCGAGCGAGCAGCCAGCGGTTCTGTCATGTTATCTGATGCGGCGGAGGAGCGGTATGACAGGTGTGCCGTGCCCCTACACACCTGTGAGAGCTCCCCAGCCACCACTGGTTTGACACTTGTTTTTAAAGGGGGACGTGTTTCATGTTGCTATGTCAAGAAGACTCTTATATCTTAAGAAATTATATTTATGTTATAGCTCCAAAATGTAAAAAAATTGACCTCAAATAAAAGGTGGCACATGGGTGCTTTGAAGGATTGCTTGTGACCCCTTTTTGAAGATTTTAGCATAGCCTCTTTGCATATTCTAAAACAAAACAAATTGCGGACAAAAATCTTTGTTGTAGAACTTGATGCTTTAAGATACTCGTGACGGGCAGCAGACAAGAATCTTACTAACAAAGTTAAGGCAAATTTGTTTCTTTAGGATATCAAGCCTTGCCCACTGGTTCCTCAGACTTCCATGTACTTTGCACTGGGGAGGTAGTTCTCAGAAGTTTTAGTTTACATGGGGACGGATAGACATTTAAAGGGCATCTAAGGGCTAGCAATAACACATCTTGGTCAGATCCTCTGTTATGGATGTGACATTTGAAATCAAAACCTGAAATATAAATTCTTAGAAAATATATTTATTATCAATATGAGGAATTATCTGTTTATATTTTATGTCCAGAAAAATATCAGTGAATGCACATTTTCTATTTTAAAAGAGAGAAAAATGTATGCGTTATGGATGTGAAAAAAGTTTGGACAGAATTTAAAGAATGTTATGGTGGTCATGATGATGCTAGGATGTTGACACCCGTCACTCATGTTCTGTTTTCTCTTTCAATGTTGCAGGTTCCTGTGTGGCCACATCTGAGATTAGAAGAACAAACAGCTTTCACTGACGGCAAGCAATGCCAGCTGGGTTGGCCTGCCGTGACATTATAAATGCCCAATGGTTCTGTATTTAGAACTGACTAGAAAAGAAACAACGTCCGAAGCACTATTGGTGTTCTCTGATCTCATCATTTATGGCACATATGCTCTCAAGGCGTTTTCAGCATTAACAAAACACATCAAGGCGTCCTACTGTTGAACATGACTCATGGGGTGGAGTCTGGCCCTGAAACTCAACAGGATTCCACTGCTTTAACATATCTGGAAGGTTTGCTAATGCATCCAGTCACAACTGGGCCTGCTGCCACTGTTACACAGAGAACAGAACCTGACCGCCACGATGAGGAAAATGCCAATCAGGTGACTCGGGTGTTTCAGCTCCCCAACCATGGCTCCCCCTCACCAGACAAAGGCAGCCCACCCATTGCAGCCTCCCAGCACCTTAAAAAAGCAAGACTGCTTCGCTCGGGGCCATGGAGTGAAGCTGACAGCCAGAAACGAACAGGATCTGTTATTGAAGTGAATGGACAGAGAAGGGAGCATTATAAAGGAAGCCTGGATGGTGCTGGACAGGGGGAGAGCACCTTGCTTGCTTCTCTGCTGCAGTCTTTTAGCTCTCGCCTGGAGAGCGTTGCATTGCAACAGCACATTACACAAAGCCAGAAACATCATGACATGGAGAATGGCAAAAGCGCTCCTGTTGATAAAGACTCCTTCCCGAGTTACGGCACAGCGTCTGGCCGCCTCAAAAGCCTCATGAAGAAAAGCAAGCAGCAGAACCATACCACTGTGCCTTATTGTCGTCAAAACCGAGGTTCAGATTCTCCTCATTCCTCTCAAAGTTCAACTCAGCCCACTGGCGCTGAGTCGATGCCCTGCACACAGCGGCTCAAGGCGGTTGCAAATATGGTGAGGACCAGGTTAAGTCCAGCCCCCTCTCCTAAACCCAGTGTAGCCTGCAGTCAGCTGGCCTTATTGCTTTCCAGTGAAGCCCATCTACAGCAGTACTCCAGAGAACAGGCCATAAAAGCACAATTAACCAGTCGATCAGCCAGCGAGAGACTAGCAGCCATGGCGACTCAGAAAACGCAGGATACAAGGCCTCCCAGCATAGGGCAGCCACCAACCACTCCAGACATGTTGAGCCCTTTAAATATCCAAAATGGAACACTCCCCTCACCCTCATTAAAGACTACCCCTTCACTAGCTGTATCACCCTCCACAAGACCTCCCAAAGAAAGACGGCCCTTTGATAGACACAGTCGACCCCCGCAGAACTGCAGCAGCTTGTTGCTTCTCCTCCTCAACAACCACAACTCCCATCAGCGGCTCACCAAGAATGGACACCTGGAGAATGATTGCAGTATCGTCCTGAGCCGGCCCTCCTCCCTTCAGTCCGACAGCGAATACTCCAACCAGGAGTACAGTCTGACCAAAGACAGCAGCGATGCCGAGAGCATCTCCAGCTGTTCCCCCATTGACCTCTCTATGAAAAGAAGAGCCCTCAGCCAAAAATATGAGCCCTGCAATTCTTTAACCCCCTCTCTGGACAAGCTCACAGACTCTCCCATAAACAAATGGAAGCCGGAACCTTCTGTGCCAAAGGTCTACGAGGCCACAGATCTGGATACTAGCCCAGACATGAAATCCCATGATAAGGTCACTCTAATGCAGTTACTGCTAGACCGCAAAAATAACGAGAAGGTAAACAAAGGTTCAGATAATCCTGATTTATGGCCTAACACAATCATCAGCAGCTTGGGTACAGCCCCGCTAAAACAGATTTTTATGCCAGAGGACAGTGGGACACAAAGTCCTCTGGACCGGCAGGTGGGTGGAGGACTATCTACATTCTGTTCTGTCTCCCCCTTATCCTCGTACCCCTCGCCCCATGCTCAATCCAGTCCTCTAGATCTGTGCAAATCTAATGCCCATTCAAGTGAGAAGAAGGTGGACCCTTCATTTAGTGCCAGCAAGCTACTACAGAATCTGGCACAGAGTGGTACAATGAACCTGTCTCCCTCTCCCCCTCCTTTGCACTCTCACAAGCCGACAAGCAGAAGGCAAAGCCCAGAACTTGAGCTAAACAAGCCTCAGGCTCGTCTGGATCGTCTTGTTGTTCCAGTCAAGCGCAACAGAACCTCCACGCTGGATGGTCCCCCCGCTGCTCTCACACCTCACAAATGTGAGCAGTCGCCTTCGGCGTCAACGCAGATAGAAAACCTTCTTGAGAAGCGTACCGTACTTCAGCTTCTCCTGGGAACAGCTTCCCACAAGGACAGAACTAATGGACTTAAAGTCTCGGAGGAGAAGCCTCAGGGGGTCGTTGCCAACTGCGAGAGCATAAATAGACTTTCACATCTTAAGATCAAAACAGAGCCTGTTGAAGAGAACTGGTCATCAGAAAGCTCTGATGACGGGATGCACAATCAGAAACGATTAATACAACACAACAACAAAGCACAGGACAAGATCAAACCTGAGCATTGTCCTACAGAAACTGCTGCTAAATTTGGACTTCTCAGCGAGCTTTTACAGCAGAATGCTACCTATCAATCAAACCCACACAACACGCTGTACACTAACTCTGTGAACGAGGAGCCAATGGATTTTCACAGCACTCTCCCTAAGAAAAGAAAACTATGCTTTGAGCTGGCGGAGCACCTGAGTAATGAACTCTGTCAACGGTCAGGAGATGGCACTAGTGACAATTTGGTGTCTAAAACAACTGAACACGATGGCAGAGGTCTGATAAGACCAAAAGAGGAAGATTTACTTGTGAGTCCCAGGAGCAAAGCTCAACTGTCTCGAGAAAGCCAAGGCTTTAATGTTCTTAAGCAACTCCTACTTTCAGAAAACTCTTTAAAGGAGCTTGCCCAGCCCAGAGAAAGTCCCGTCCTCCCTCAGGCGAACTGTGCAGCAAATGGGAGCTTAACTAACTCTGCTTTTCCACACTTGCCATGGTACCCCTATTCTGTTGGTACAGGCCCTGGTGTGCCCAAAACAGCTTCTACTCCCACATTAATAGATAGCACTGGGGTATCACAACTTTGGGCTAAGGGCTCTCCTAAAGCCGGCTGTAAATCCGTTATAAAAGAACCTGAGAGGTCACTTAGAGAAACTATTAGTAGGGAGGAAAGATCCAGTCTTGACTCGCCTCCTTTAACCAGGTCTAACCCGATTTTGTACTACATGCTCCAGAGGGGAAATGGTCAGCTAAGAACTGATATTCAGGATCAGGTCCAGCCAGCACACTGTGTCACAGGTGTTAAATTGGAGCCATGCAGTGCCTATGAGCACAGCATAAGCTCTCCGGCCCATAGACAAACTCACAAGCGGAGAGAAGAGAGTCTAAATGATTCGGTGGAGAAATGGTAGATGTTTGAGAAATGTGTGCATGGTCATTTATTTATGTCTGTGAAATCTTCTTTATTGGTTTTAATTTGAACTGAATAAATGGCCGAACATCTTTGAGGATATTTGCCCCAGCTTAGAATTATTTCAAATATGTGTTTGTTTGATTTGTTTGTTCTTATTGATGTCATGAATTGGTCCTTCGATGTTCTTCACTTTTTTTTGCTTCTTTTAAGATTTTTTTAGCTTGTGTTCTAAGTTAACTGTTCAGCACAATGTAAAAATGTACTTTTCCTCCTTCCACACCTGAAACATAAATGAAGAACATTCACTGACGTGTATTATTAATGAATCCAGAAATGTTACTGCTAATTTCACTCTATATTTATCTACAGCCGAATCAGGTCCCTTACCATTTTTCGAAACAGAGAAAAATGTACAGTTTAAGCACAACGGAATATTAGATTTGTGGCATTGAAAAGTCCAATTGAAATGGGAAAATGTATATTTTCTTACGGCAGAGTTTAAGGAATGGGTTGTAATCTATCAGGTATCTTATATCTAAGACTAGCAAAGGTCAAGAGGGGTTATAAGATGTTTAGGGCTAAAAAGGCAACAACATTTACTGGAATGTTATGTAATTGTAATTTAGTCAGATTTACAGTGCTTTAATTTCATCTGGAATGAAACCGTAGGTGTTACCGTGGTGATAATGGCATGATGTTTTAAAAACACAAGCATACGCAAGTGTCATATTTTAGCCAGTGAAATGTATCTTTGCATTTCGTTTAATTTGTTTTGTACTTTAAATATTCTACATGTAGCATTTTGCAGGTTTCAGTAGACTGTTATGTTATGAAGTATAGACGATGTTGCGGAGTGCTAGTTTGTCCCCCAAAGCCATGAGGGTTAACTATGAATTATATTTATAGTATATAAAGAAAACGCTTTCAGTGTGAATTAGACGCTACTGTGAGAAGAAATAGGAATCTGTCTTATATTTTTTCTTTTGTTCATACAAAGGCCCATCACTTACAGAGTCTTAAACCTTAACATTACAGATTTTATTCCACGTTCTCTGTGCGACACGTTTTGACAATGATTCAATACATTTAGGTAAATATTGCTTTCATGATGAAAGATGACTATTTTGTATTGTACCAGACAAAAAAAGTTTTTAATGTCTTGCATTGTACATATGAAATGTGTAATAATGTAAATAACAACCAGAGAATGACACTTTTTCTGCATGTCTCTATGTTGTGGGCTAATGATAATCTCTGTTCAAAGCTCTGCTCTGCAGCCTGTAGCATGTACGCATGGGGAGTCCCTGTGTATGGGGAAATGTCAAGTCTTAAAATAGATGTTTTTCTCATGAGGAGATGGTACTTAACCATAATCTGTCTGCAAATGCAGTCCTAGACTGTTGAGCCAGTGCTCAAACCTGCCAGGACAAATGTTTATTCATTTTATTTCTGAATGTTTTCACATTTCTTTTGGTTAACAACTGAAACAACATTGGTATGAATTTAATTTTGAGACAGTTTCATATACTTACTCCAATTATAATCGGAGCCTTTTGGGTTTTCTTATGTTTTTTGGTGTTTATTTGCACTGACAGCATAATTAAAATATTGAAATGCACAGAATCATTGGTTTGCTGTCTTCTTTTTTGGTTCATGCATCAGTCTTTGACTTGCTTTGAGAGTTTTCAGATGTTTATTTTGGCTAAAAGTAGACCTAAAGTGATACTGAAAGTTAATGGCACACTCCTCCCCTCCCTTTCAAAGCACTACGGTGGCTGACACAGGACAATGATGTGGTCATGTTTTCGCTTCTTAGCCAAAGGAAATAACGTATATATGCAACGTGCTATGTAGAGCATTTGTCCGTTTAGGGCTAATAAACAACATGGCAAATGACATGTAAGGGGTCCAACGTTGTATGTAGATAGAAATGGCTTGTTGAACGGTGATAAATACAAAATGCTTGAGTATACACCTTTACAGACATAGTATATTATATTGCATTTTTCTCAAGAGACCCTCATGAATATAACACATTGGACCTTTAATTGACCTATTAATTCTTGAGGCAAATTGAACTTTAATGGCACCTTTTGGGTACTTTTTTGTTCAAAATAATCAGATAATAACGGTTGTATTCTTTCTGCTTTCTCTTGCATTAATACAGTGCTTAAAATCAACAGAGGCTAATGATATAAAAATAGAAACGTGAATAAAACATAACGTATTACATAAATATCATATAAACATGCATAAATATTATACTATTACTGTTGTACATTTTTAAGGTCCACCGTCTCTTGCTTCCTCCAATGGAACATCGCTTTTTGATTTCCACCTGTGAAGGTTAAACGCCAGTCAACTGAGAGCGTATACCTAATTTTAATCTGTGAAGTGCACGCATCCCCTCAAAATCACCTCTGCACCTTTGATTCCAAACATGAGACTGCGATGTACAAAAAGACTTTAAAAACTGGTATTGACATTTCTGCCAGTTTTCAACAATGACAGGAAAGAGATGGTAAAGGAGGATTTGGAAAATACCGTCTTATAATTATGGGAAAACGTCTTGTTGGCTTCCATTTTGAAAAACAGCTCGTCCAACCATTGTGAGAGAAACGCATTGATCTCAATTCTGCGCTTCCTGTTGGCCACTTGAAACAAATGTCAGAATAAACAAAACCTTTGATTCAAGTCAGATTTGTTGCATTGAGTGTTCCATATAGGATTACATTAAAAAAATGCTTAGACCATTAAACCACGATAAAAAATAAATGTTACACTCAGTAGGTGAATGATTGTTATTTATTTTTAACTGCGTGTTTCTCATTCAAAGCAGAGGGTTTGTCTACAGTCCGCAGTTTCCCCTCCTCTTTAATCCTTTAATGCATTTTCTTTCCTTCAACTTCAAATAACCTTTTCCTCCATGTGAACTTCACAGTCCAAAGATTCTTATCATGCTTGAACCGCCAATAACCCCAGATTTCCTTTTGGCTTTAAAACAGAGAAGAGGCCAAATGCACGAGTCACATCTAAACCGGGGTCAGCGTTTGAAACCGCACAAGCGGCCGTTTGTCTGTCTCACATCCTCTCATATACCGGACTATTCTGATGGGGGTGTTTGGATGCCGCCCAGAAAGGTTCTTACTATTTAACTACAGTCCACCACACAAAGGAAATATTTTGGTCTTCCAGGAAGATAAAGTACTGAGGTCAGTAAGGTTCAACAGGTTGAGACGGAGGGATCGAGTTGCTGCGTGCGTTGCCTACGGTAAAACAAGGTGCTATGGGTGAATGTTTAACTCAACTTCATCACGATTCCACAACGGTTGGTTTTAAAAACACTCATTCACAGGTGCTTAACTGCATTTTAGGGCTTATCTCATGTAATGACTCGGGACGGTGTCAAAATTGTTCTTTGACAAGGAAGTAAATGTGTGGCCTACTGTCTAGTTACCTCGAACGAAGTGTCTCACATATGTTAACATGTTTATTCCTGTTTCTATTCATAAATGCTTACCGTGGTTTTTAGGATATTTTACCATAGATTTCATTTGATTTTAGGCACTTTGCTTTGAGGTGTGCCCTTGACTATAATAAAATCATTATAGTACGTAGCCTCAAGTGGCTTTTTAGGGCTGTCAAACGATTCAAATTTTTAATCTAATTAATCACAAGGTTTCTTGAATTCATTTCGATTAATCACAATACTAAATATGATTGAAAAATTCACGTTTTCTGTGTAGCCTACTGTTCTCAGAACAGAAAGATAAATGACCAGAAGCGGATATTACATTTGTCTCTAATTTTTTATTATTGACAAATCCAAATAACTATTTTAATTCTAAACAATTTTGGCAATTTAGCCATTGCTCTTAGCAAATAAGTGAATGGAACGTTTTTCTTTTCGAGAAATCTATTTTTTTCTTCAATTTTCCTCTTGTGTGCCACGATTTGAAACTGTTGAGCACATACCTCTACAAAGTGACGCTCTTCTGTTTTCATTAAGGTTAAAGCAAACGACATTACTTTCCAGCTTTTAGTGATGTGATGTGATGCATCAAGAGGGCCAACGGGTTCTTCCGACACCTCCAGCTCGCTCGTGTCACCCATGCTATTTTACGCGACGAGGAATGAACGCGGCGGGGGTTGAATTGGGGGTAAAACATGGCGGGAATGAGTTAATGCGCTAATAAAATTATCGCCATTAATTCCAGAAATTAATCATCTCGCTTTAACGCGTTAATTTTGACAGCCCTATTTTAAATATAAACATGTTTATGATTAATGCCCACATTTACCAAACAATAGGTTTAAACAACCCAACCGATCCTTATGATGGCAACTCCAATCTTCTTGTAGTCTGTGTTAATACCTCAGGGGTCGTGACCTTTGTATGTCTCTGACATCTCTTGTGGTTGATCTGCAGTTGCCCTGCAGCTGTGAAACCCCCCTTCCCATAATTTCCCATCAGCCCTTTCTTCAAAGGTTACCAGAAATGTGACAGCTGGCAGAAGAACTTCTTTCATTCATCGGTGATCACTTATTCCTGTGGTTGATCACGAGCAACTGGTGGTGCGTTGACCTCGTGCTACGAGACATAAGGAGCTTAAACTAGATTCAACATGCTGGAGTTAACACTTCATCAGCGATTAAAGAGACGATACATTTAGTTTTAAAAAATTTAAAAAAATGTGGTGTTTTTAACCTTGGATAATGTATGATTTTGTTAATGGAAGGAGGATACATTTTGTTACTTTATGTGTCATCTGTTTAAATAGTTCTCATTTGAAATGTTTGATAACACTGTACAATAAGGTTGTATTAGTTAAAGCGGCCCTGAAACGATGTGTCATGCATTCTGACTTCTTTACAATGTTAAACATGCTGTCTTCTCATGCTAAACATGGTCAACTTGTTAAAAAACGAGTTGTGTGTTTTATGTATTTCTGTGCTTCATTCACTCCCCCAGCGATCGTTCAGGTTTCGGAAAGTTTTTTTCGAACACATAAATCTGTTTCACAACAACCTTTCTTAGTCCTTTATTGGACAATTCTCTCGGAAAAGCATGCGGCACGGCCACAGGAGAGCAGGAGATGGAGCATGCGCAGACGTCACTTTCCCTTGTGTGCAGGAGAGAGCGAGGGCATACGTTCGCAAAATGTAGGTGTTAGTTTGTTCACTGCATTTAGGTATGACGGCCTTTTAATGGCACGTTAAAAATAAAAAAATCCAAGATTTTGGAGAATAAAGTCGAAAATGTATTCTCGAAATCTTGGATTTTTTTATTTTTAACGTGCCACTAAAACGCTGTCGTATTTAGATGATGAATGTTATATAAATGGTGGATATAACGCTGCATGTGGAGATCGTTTGAAACTGCGCTAAAAGATGCCAGACATGATCCACATGCGATGAGTGAAACTGATGTCTGTGTTTTGTTGATAATGAGTGCGCACATGCTTTGGTTCAGCCTACCACTCCCCCCCGCAGTATGTTTTCAGAAACAATCGTAAAGCTGTATCTATCTTTTATAAATGTGATCCAACTAAATACTCTTCGAAGATACAAAGTATGCAGTACTACTCTATAGATAATCAAGATTAATATGAGATTGACAGAAACCCTGTGTGTTACGCCCGCTTTAACATAAGTTGATGCATTTGGTAACATGAACTAACGAAGAACAGTACATTTACAGCATTAACTTTTACTATTTAGTTGAATTTTTTTGTCAATTCACAATGATTTTGTATTAGCCTTAACTAACATTAGAGGGGTCTTATGCCGCGAACACGTGTTTTTCTGTGTCTTTGGTGTGTTGCCAATGCATGTATTTGACACGTATAATTGCAAATATTAAAGTGTCGGAAAAAAAAATGCATTCTATCTAAAAGTGAATGCTCACCAAGACCTGCCGGAAACACCACACCCCCACAAATCTACGGTTCGTAGTATGATTTGACTAAGACCACCCAAATGTATACGCAAGTAAAGTGGGCGTACCTATCAGTACAATTGCTTTGGAGCCCGATGTTCCAAATATGGTAAGAAGCGTTACATTTCCGTCACACACTTGCAGTATTCGACCAATCACTATGAACTGGTTTACTGGGCAATCACAGCACACCTCGCTCAGAGCAATGAGCTTTCTAAAAATCTGCTTGTTTCAGAGAGGCGGGGCAAGAGGAGATACAAACATGCATGATACATTGCATTACATCTTAAATAAAGGATGATATTCGTATCAGACGTGTCATTTTAGCCTTTTTACAAAGATTATTCAGTAAAACTATGCTATTTTAGCTCATGTTAGCTTCCAGATTCACTAATGTTTACAAATACAACCTTAAAGTACCAAATGTTCTTCATATGTGTCATTATAAACAGAATATAAAGTTTTGTAAACAGAAGTTACATTTCGTATTATTATTCGTGCAAACCTTGCAGACGTTTGAATATACCAGAATATGGAAATCAAATACAAATAAATCAGATAACAAAGAATAATATTAATAATAATTGAATATAATAAAGTGTTAAATTTGTGTTATTTTTCAAGGAAATGTCTTGATTTTCTCTGAATATACTCTACATGACCAGCTCAAAGTCAGCTCTAAGGTTCATGGACTTTCAGCGCAAACATTTCCACAAATCTCTCTTAAATGTGAAAGGTGCCTTAGTGTCAAGCAATCTCACTGAGGCCAGACTGAGATTAGAACTATTGGATCTAAGGCCAAAGGTTAAAGAGAGGCCCATCGCGCCCTATGCATTGTACCAAAAAGTGCTGGAGATTAATTTCCACTCCCAAAGTTAAGAAAACTCCCCAGACTGACCCTTGAAACCTTTGCATTACACTTCAGATGAATGTTTGGAGTGCCGGAAGATCATATCCATCTATCTATCTATCTATCTATCTATCTATTTATCTATCTATCTAAGCAGCTTGCTATAAATAAAGTCTTAAGGGTGTAACATGAACTCAAATGTTGTCACATGTGGCTGCATCTGGCAGGGTGTAATGGCATCATGATTTGCGTGACCTCCGACCTGAAAATCTAAAGTAGTGATATTTTATGTAACCTGAGCGAGCCGTGCTTGTTTACTGTACAGGAAATAGCTCTGATTTTCCCTAGATGTGTACAGTAGATATACACATGCAGTGATATATCACATGCCTGAGGGTTCATGAGAGATCAAACTCCATATTTACACAGAAAGAAACTGGAGCAGGTCTACAAAACAACTCTTTCAGTGTCACGGGTGTAAGTAACGTGACACATATAGTAAAAAAAGTGACGCAGATACTCCTCTTAAGGTTGTGTTTTTATTTAGAGTAGCTAATTCAATGCTTTTTTAACGTTCTTGCAACCAAAGCCTTCAAATCAAAAGCATTGTTTGAAAGGAGGCCCTAAGGTTATAGATACAAAAGCTTTCTTAATAAAGTCTAAAGTGCTGTACATACATTCTGACCTTCTCAAGTGACTTTTGGTGTCTTTTTAGACTTGTGCACTTCAGTCTGGGTCAGAGCTTATGGAACTTCTTATTGATTTAAAATATATACACGAGCGCCATCTGCTGGAGGGTTTAAAAAGGTTTAAAATGTCAGACGGCACACCGTAGGAGAAATAAATCTTTGAGATTGATATTTTGTTTGTCTGTCATCAGTCAGGGGTTATAAAATAAAAACAAGGCCAAAGCAGAGGTAGCCTATATTTGTGTAAATGTATCATAAAGAAAGTCTTCACGTTTAGTACCTTTTTAAAAAAACGCTATAAACACGTTTTTAATAAATAAAAATACCTCCAACATAGATAATTACAGTAATTCTTAATAGTAACTTTGCTGCCCAAAGACTTTTATATTTATTTTCACAGGGATGAATGAACTTGCTGTGAATGTCTAAATTCAGTGTTACCTTGAAATGTATTTAATTTTTTTCAAATTCAGGAACATAATTTGAAAACTATTTTCAGAGGAATCATTTACTTCATAAGGACATTAAAATAATTAGTAAATAATATCTCTCTTGTACTTGTCTACATTTATTTTAAGCTCCACAAAATAAATGATGGTAATGAAGTAGGCTACATACTTATTTACCCCTGTCAATTGCTCATGTACCAGGGATGGTTGAAGAACACATGAGTCTTACCATATTTTGATCTTTAAAATGTTTGTTTCAAAGTTTTTATTATTTACTGTTAAAAGCATTTAAATAATTTTGTTAATAAAAAGCACAGTCCTGCCAAATTAAACATATTATTTATGTAGCATCTTAATTTGTATTATTATCTTAAAGTCATTAATCCATGTAATATTCATGTGATAGAGATGGATGCTAAGCCGCATAGCCAACACTAAACACACACAATGTACAATAGCTGGAAAGCCTATAGAGCTTGTTAATCGACGTCACGGTGCGTTGAATGTTGCGCCATTTTAGGAGGATTGCTTCTAGTGTGTTCAATGCAGTGTTTTGTTTTTCTTGTTTAATTGGGAAATATAACTATGGCAGGTCGGTCTTGCTGTGTTAAAAACTACAATGCATAACGCAGATTCGTTCAGGAAAGGCCCCTGGTTATTTCACTTTCGATTTCTCCATACATCTTACAATACAAGTAACGGTACATATCAAAACAATAATAGCAGCAGAGTATGATCCTCCCAAGATGGCGGCGCAACCGCAACACAGGGCGTGACGTCAGCTTCACGTTCTCTATTTATGATATTTGCTTTATATTTAGTCTGTGTGGGTTAAAAGAGAAACACATAACTGATTTCAAACTTTCACTTTCATTTCCCTGTTACAACACTATTCACATTCATTAGCCTACATAACGATGGAGTCAGCTGACGTTAGTCTGTGCACGTGTTTTGTTTTGTGGGTGTGTTTTAAACAATCCACGTTTGCGTTATTGGTTTAGTTCTGAATGAATAACGGAACCAATGAAAGAACGGAGCTTTTATTTCCAAGTATGCTTATGTACACAAGGAATTGTCGTGGTTAGACTGCTTCCAGAGCACAAAAGCACGATTACACAAAATAAGATAATGAATAAAATATATGTAAAAAATACAATCGACAAAATTTCATGTGGGAGTACTGAGGCAGGAGGATGTGTTTGTATTGTTTTGTTTGTATGAATATTGTTTTGTTGTCCATGTTTTAATGTGCGTATTTTCGCCATTTCTAAGAAAGGGCCAAGTGTTTTGTTTGTGTAAATATTGTTTTGATTATGTGAGCATTATTTTGGTTGTGTGACTATGGTTTTGCGTGTTTACACCATCACTCTGACGTAGGCGCTAGTGTGTGTGATTCAGACCCAGCTAATGGATGTCAGAGTTGTCAGATGAGTCTATGCTGCTCGTGTTCGCTATGGCGCCGTTGCAGCGCGAATGATTACGGGAGATCTTCTCTTTTAACCTCTGCCATCACAAACTCATCTAGCTCCTGCATGCTCCTTGTTTTACTCTCGAACCTAAATCCATTTCGCCTGGATCGGAACCGGCCATGACCGTGGAGCAGAATGTCCTGCAGCAGCACTCTCAAAAGGTACGGGTCTCGCCATCCGAACACGCAGACCTGGTTCGGCCCAGTTCGGTTTGACTCGGTTTGGTCGGTGTCATAACTAGGTTTGTGGCGCGTGCAAAGTTTCTGCGGGTCAGTTTGATTGCTGCGGCCTAGCGTTAGCATGACAGTAGCCGCGCCCCACGTTTCGGTGTTTACTTCTATGTAACTTATATCTACGCGTGTAAGCTTATACATTTCAAATATTTTATACGGTTTTACATGTTAGAGATACCGGATAACTGAAAACAAAAGAACACACGCACGCAAAACTATATTAAAGGTGCAAACTGTCGGGTGTGTGCTAACGGCTACAAATGCTAAACTTCACGGCATGACACACTGAAATCTCACTTCCACTCAATTAAATCTCATCTAATCCTCAACATTGTGTCTGTGAGTGTTTAAAAGTAATTTAATAACACAATATTGAGTTTTGTTTGATTTATTTAGGTTTTTTATGTTCTGTCACTGCATTATATTGCTAGATACAGTGAATATATTGTGTCCTTGTGTTTGTAAACACTGGGCTTTCTTGGTGTTTAGCATGTATTTGTGTTATTGTTTATTTCATTTAAATGACATGTTATTGTAATTGCTAGTGGATTTCTGTCAAATTATTGTTTTGTAGGTTTATTTGTAAACAACTTTCTTATCACTGTTTGTTTATGTGGGTGTAAATTATTGAGATCTCTAAACACCCGACCTCTTTAGTGGGTGCGTCATAGTGGTTTTTGTGGTTGGAATTTATTTATAAACAGTAGGCGTTTATTTCCTGTTAGTTATGGCATGTATTATTTTGTGGGTTGAAACTAAATCTGTTTATAAGCATGATTCTCTTTTGAACTTGCTTAGAAAAACTTAAACAATTTAATTGTGGTAACCTATGTCTTTTTGGCAGTTTAAATACTATTTGTATTACCATAATTTTAGTTACTTTGGTGGTTTGGGTGAGCCTATAGTACAATTGTGGTTACTATGGTTTTACTACAAATGAAACAACTATGGTTGCTATGGTAAAAGCGTTGTTTATTTATATAAGGGCTAGGTGTTTGTTGTTGTACATTTTACATTTAAAACTGAAGGGTTTTGTATCGTATTAAAATCTCTGGTCAGGTATTTCGTTACGTTTATGGATTATTCTACCAGGTTATTTTGGTCCCTATGCATTAATTTAATGTGTAAAAAAGAAATATTTACTATAACTTGATTGTTTGCTGTAAGTAACATCAGGTGTTGGGAAATCAATAAACTATGTATTTCGAAGTAATTGAAAGTGAACAGTTAGGCTTTCACTTTCACCCGCCTTGATTTGGCAGAGAGCTTGCAGCTTTATCATGTTACTCTTGAGATATATGTGTTTCTCTGGCCAGGTTGTCCATACCAGAGGCAGGCTGGGTGGGATGTCCACAACACTGAGTGTTAGGACTTGCACGCTCCACACATTCCACGTTTCGTGTCATATCTTGAACATAAAATGAATAGGTCAGTGCAGCATCCTTTCGTCCCTGGCATTGAGTTTGTTATGTAACCCAGACTTAGGGTTCGGTTCTGGCTACATATGAGAGAAATCACTGGTACAAGAAATGACAAGATGAATCCTCGAAAGAATTGTATTGTGGTAAGACAACTGGATCTCTGGTACAGATGGAGAATTGTGTGTCCTCCTATAAAATAGTGTGATGAATAGAAAGAATCAGTCACTCCTCATTTCAGTCTTGGGTGGAGTGCTGTTGTTTTCTCCTAAGGCCGACACAGACCGTGCTTGACTCATGCTGTGCCTGATCACAACCAGCGCTGAGATAAGGGACGTGGCCATACTTGGCGTTTGCTCAAGCAGAGGTGTGAGCTGTTTTCTCTTGGCTGTGCGTCTGTCATCTGATGCTTCTGAGCTGGATACTGGTTGTGCACCGCCAGACTTGACTATTACAATAACACCTCGTCCGACGTCCGCTTCACATCTTGTTCTGACTCGCTAAAAACACCTCTTTCCATTTTCTTTCTGTATTCTATTAATTTGGGTAATTCCAGCAACTTTCAAGTTCTCGAACATGCACCTGAAAATGTTGCTTTCAGCGGAACTCTGTGCATCCTGAACTTGACAACCTTGCTCTTGACGTTTTTTTTTTGCAGCATGAGGTATAAAAACACGGTACATGGTTTTGTGCTTGTACCAATTAAAGGATAAAGCTGACTGAACCGTGATGTTGGCAGACCACACCCATACCAGAACGTCAGTAGTGAGCAATGGAAGAAGTGAGCTCACAATGTGGATATCTATATACGTGTATCTAAATCGGATCGCCTTGCGTTTACCCATCTTGTTTTTCCGTTTGTTTTACAGCACCAGCAGACATTACTGAACCAGCTGAGGGAAGTTACTGGAACCACAGATGTTCAGCTATTGCAGCAAGCCCTTCAGGTGAACTATCACATATAATATTAGTTTTGTGCTGTTTTATATTTATGTTTGTGTATAAGGTAGGTTTGGTCAGTGTATCTGATGTTTACACATCACTCTGTTCGGGTTTAGGTCAGTAACGGTGACCTAGCCGAGGCAGTTGCCTTCCTCACTGAGAAGAATGCCAAGGTACCGCAGCAAGATGAAGCCACCTACTACCAGACAGCTCAAATTCCCAACGATAGATACATCAGCGTGGGCAGCCAGGCTGACACAAGTACGTATTAAAATCTCAGAACAATGATTGGCTGGTATCCAGGGGAAAGTGACGCTGCTCTGTGATGCAGTGCCATGAAATGCCAGGATGCAGACGTAGAACCAGCTGCAAATGTTCTGTTCCGGCCGGCCGGCCAACTGTTTCCCGTCAAGGGATTTTGATAAGATTAATGATAAGATTACTTGACAAGCTTATTATTAAGTCTCATATCTAAGAAAGCGGTTACTTGTTGTGGTTCAGGGAAATTTCGGATTGATTTACTGACCTCTAAAGAGTAAGCACAACTGTGAGTTTTCCAATCACTACAGTGTCAGATCGGAGAACGTACAGTTATGGCACAAGTTGTGTTCAAATTCCTCTTTTGGAAAGAGATACTCAAAACTAGAGCATTATGTAACTCATAACAGTGGGTGTTCTGGCAGAACACTTATAAATACACACATACTTGCACAGTAACAAACAGCAATCTGAGAATTCCGGAGATTTAAAGTATTATCCTGTCAGTTCTCCCGCTTGCTTTAAACAATGACGAAATATCCCAACCCTAGTACTTAGAAAATGCTGACGGGGAATTTTTGTTTGGCATCCTTTTTTGTGTTTTATTTGTGCTCTTGGCACGGGCATAAAGCCTTGATTTACTCCTGCGGCGACAAAGCGACTTAAAGGACCGATAGCGTTATAAAGTGAGTTGGATTTCGTGTAAAGTCTGAGCACATATGATGCTCAGAAATGCTTTTCAGGCATAGCTGTTAAGGCTAAAACCTAAACAATATTCAAATCAACATTTAAACATGCAATAAATAGCCTGGTCTTGGTAGATTACTAGGTCTGTGGGTGTTCTTTAAAGAGATAGTTCACCCAATAATGTCGTGTCATCATTTACTTCAAACCTGTATAAATGTATTTGTTCCACTGAACACAATTTAAGATATTTGTAAGAATGTTTGTAAACAAAACAGTTCTGGTGCAAACTACTATGGTAGTCAATAGTGCCCCAGAACTGTTTGGTTTCCTACGTGCTTCAAAATAAAAAATTGTGTTCAACAGAGCAAAGAAATTAATAAAGATTTAAAACAATTTGGGAGTAAGTAAATGATGACAGAATTTATATTTTTGGGTGAACTATCCCTTTAAGGGTTCTTATGTGGTTTTGAAGGTTCATTGCCGGTAACATGAGATTAAAAATGTCTGATCATTTCAGATGTAATCGATCTCACTGGAGACGATAAAGATGACCTTCAGCGAGCCATCGCGCTCAGTTTGGAAGAGTCAAGCAGGGCCTTCAGGGAGACAGGCATCACAGATGAAGAGCAGGCCATCAGCAGGTACGCTCCCACAATTCTCTTTCAGTTTTCTGTTACGCACCTCAAGAGAAGAAATAGTGATTCATTCAGGAATGCAACAATGTCATGTGTTGTTGTGTAACCGAATATTGAGTTAATTACATTTTACAATTGTTATTTACAATTTCAACGGCTTTATAAACATTTGGTTTCTCTGTGCTATAGAGTTCTGGAGGCCAGCATCGCCGAGAACAAGGCTAGCCTGAAACGTACCCACACGGAGGTATGGAGCGATTCGCCCAATCCTTACGACAGGAAGCGACAGGAGAACTGTCCCGTTGGGCTGAAGAACGTGGGAAACACGTGCTGGTTTAGTGCGGTTATACAGGTCAGTGTCAGGTGGCATATCAGTTAGTCTCTATCAGACACTAGCAAACACATTTGCTTATTTAATAAACCATTTAAACAATGAAAGCAACAAATTAAATTGTAATTGGTCAAAACAGCTCTTTTTACCCAAAAATGAAATCACCCTCAAGTTGTTCCAAATCTGTATAAATTTCTTTGTTCTGTTGAACAAAGGGAAAGATATTTGGAAGAATGCTTGTAACTAAACAGTTATTGGCCACCATTGACTACCATAGTAGTTAGATTTTGTAATTAGAAAAAGTAGATTTTGAACAATTCGAGGGTGAGTAAATGATGACAGAATTTTTATTTTGGGTAACTGTCCCTTTAATACACAGCTTTTCTTGTAATGATCATACAGCTGTATTATAGCACATGATCCAGATGGATTCCAGACTGGAATAGTCATTTTGCTAGCGTAATAGAGGAATCGTCTTGACTTTTTGATGACTTCAGGCTTTACTGATAGCTAATGTTTGTGTCTCTAACATGGTGTCAGAACACGAACCGTGTATCAACACGAGTAAGGACTGCTGAGTGCTGTCACATGCTGTTTACCTCCTGTTTGTAACCTGATTCCCGAAGAAGCCCCTGTCCGTGTGATAACCGCAGGCAGCCTGGCGCACAGAGCTGGATTTATAGATCTGAATGTGTAAATCTATCACCAAAACAAGCTGTCAGTCATTTCCCATGATGACTATTGTGACGCTTTGAGTGAGCGCAGAAAAATGTCAAATTTTTGAGAGTAGCTAGTGGCCTGTTTATTTTGTCTGATGAATGATCTGAGGTTGTGTTGACGTTCACATGTGGTATGTGCTTTTCTCATATTGCCATATTTATCTCTTTACAGTCCCTGTTCAACCTGCTGGAGTTCCAGAGGCTGGTGTTGCATTATTCGCCCCCTGCACGGATGCAGGAACTTCCCCGCAATCAGAAGGTAAAATCCCATGCGCAGACTCCACTCGACTGCGGTTGAAGGCATAGTTCACACCAAAAATAAAATTCTTCCATTATGTATCATATACAAAACCAGTTTGTGACTCTTTCTTCGTAGAATACAAAAGAAGATATTTTGAGAAATGTCTCAGTGGTTTTGTGTACATACAATAAAAGTCAATGAGGGCCAATGTTGTTCGGTTACCAACGTTCTCCAAAATAGCTTCTTTTGTGTTCTGCAGAAGAAAGAAAAACATACAGGTTTGGATTCATTTTTGGGTGAACTATCCCTGTGCCATCATAGACATTTTTAAATCTTGTGACCTTGTTTGACTCCCACTTGGGTTTTCACTCATCTGAGAGGCTCGTATCCAGGGGAGGTGAACCCATGGAAGTGCTCTTAAAGCTTCTTTATGTGTCAGTTGTCACAGGAGTCATATCCTGCTGTATTTAAGTATGAGTGCAGCGGAAAGCGTCTGTCTCGGAAGGCCAGCAGCTATCTTTATTTCTTTCATTCTGCGGGCCCTGAGCTTGTAAACGGGGTCAGCAAACATGGGTGCTAATCTGGGCTCAGCCCGATCTTCCGTTAGGAGACAGCCCTGGATTAATCTATTTCTCTCTCGATATCGCTGTTTCTCTTCATCTCCCCGGTCGGTAGAGAAGGTCTTGCTTCTGCTTGACTTTAATTCAATGTTCACTGAAAGCACAAACCTATTTGAGGAATATCCAGACAATGTGAGCTCACAAATGTTTCAGACACATTGTGACATTGAAGTTTGTTGTTGTCTCATCCAGCCACCTTGAAGTTATTACACAGAGAGTGGGTTCTAACTAGACAGGACACGGTTAAGTGATTAACCGGCTAAGACATTTTATCGGTTGCTTGGTTTCTATTTTTGTTTTTCAATACATTACTGTTCCAATGTTTAAAAGTGCTGTTCTTTCTGTAGGAGCACAGGAACCTTCCCTTCATGAAGGAGCTCAGATGCCTCTTCTCCTTACTGGTGGGTTCCAAGCGGAAATACGTGGACCCATCTAGAGCCGTAGAGATCCTCAAGGATGCCTTTAAGTCAAGTGAATCTCAGCAGGTAAGGTTCTGTGCGGACTCCGTAAAGCAAGAAATTACACTTTAATGGTTGAAATTTTCTATAGGGGAATTGTTACTAAAACCCATCAAAGCTGACAGATGACAGTAGGAGTAGGGATGTCACGATTATGAAATTTGTTTCACGATTGATTGTCTGTTAAATAATTGCTATTATGGCAATTAATTGTCTGTTCAAAGGCTTTGAGAATTATAACGATTCATTTTATTGAATAAAAGATAAATGCGTTGAGAAATGTGAAAATTATGTAAATAACTAGTCACATTCCCTTTAGAGTGATCTTAACCGAAAAGACTGTCGTAACAGGAAAAATGGGGGATGAGTTTGATGTCGTATTGCAAATCTGGAATCACTTTAATAAACGTATAAACACAAAAAAAAGAAATCTGATACAATTCAAATGATGAAGAATGTCATTCGAATGTAACAGTGAGTACAGATCAATGACGGTGGATGTAAAATGCGGCAGATCACCCTTGTTTTCTAAGGATTTACAATAATTGCGGTTATTTGAAATAATTGCAATTATGTCAAATAATTGCCATGAGACGATTATTTAAGAATGAATTAACCTAACCTAATTCGGAGTGCCGAGCCCTTCCCATTTCATGAAACCTTCATGACAGATTGCTTCGAAAATGGATAAATCTAGCATCAAGCCCTGATATATAATGCAGTTTTAGGCTTTTTTAATAGGTTTTTCAAACATGTTTGTTAGGACAAAAAAGAAAACATTGTTCATTCTGACTTTGTGTTTGTTTGTACAGCAGGACGTTAGCGAGTTCACCCATAAACTCTTGGACTGGCTGGAAGATGCGTTTCAAATAAAGGCAGAGGAGGACAGGTGAGACCCTACATGGCCCACCAGAAGAGCGGATGGTGAACTCACAGCTTCACACTCCTGCCTTCTGTGTCTCTGTGTTGATCTGAATGATGTATGATCGCACCAGATATTCCTCTGGAACGGTTGGACAACAATGATGGTGGTCTAGTGGGTTAAACCACTGAACTGGTAATCAGAAGGTTGCTGGTTCGATCCCAGCAGCCACCACCAGTGTGTCCTTGAGCAAGACACTTTACTCCATGTTGCTCCAGGGGGATTGTCCCTGTAATAAGTGCACTGTAAGTCGCTTTGGATAAAAGCGTCTGCCAAATGACTAAATGTCTGCCAAATGTAAATGTTATGATGTTTAGTTCAGTACATTGACCCGCATGACTTCAATTAGCACCGCAAAATACCCACTGTAGACTCTCTGTGTGACTCCAATGCAGAACATTTCTGGCCCATTGTGACTCCATATTTGTTCTTTTCTACACAGGGAGGGAGAGAAGCCAAAGAACCCGATGGTTGAGCTGTTTTACGGGAGGTTTCTGGCCGTGGGGGTTCTGGAAGGTGAGTCGAAGGGTTTCATCTGCATATTATAAAATCTTGTAGAAGGGAATGAAAGTGACTTTCGCCGTTCGACGTGGAAACTCATGGTCTTGATTCATAATGCGTCCCTTGACGTTTAAGTGACAATTTGCTTTTTAAACACGACAGGATAATAGTTGTTTTGATTTCCCGACTTAGTAAATATAAGTTAAATTTATTAAAAATGTACATCTTGATTCCACTGTGAAGCACTAAGGGATGTCACTGTTTTCACAGGAAAGAAGTTTGAGAACACAGAGATGTTTGGCCAGTACCCTCTCCAGGTGAACGGCTTCAAAGACCTGCACGAGTGCCTAGAAGCTGCCATGATCGAGGGCGAGATCGAGTCTTTGCATTCTGCTGAAAACTCCGCCAAATCAGGACAGGAGGTTTGTAATGACACTGTCTTTATTTTTCACCATGGTGCTCTGAAAAGAGATTTCTACAGATCTGAAACTCTTTCCTTTCTAAGACCGTCCTCCTTTTCTCATCCAATCATGATCTCTGCTATGGGAAAAACACGTGACCTTTGACCAAGATGTTTATATAATGGCAGTCATCAGAGCGGCCCCGGCAGATCCCTCCGCAGCTGCTTTCTGCTAATTACTTCAGATGAGTGCGAACAAAGGACGAGATTCTCTTGTGTGTGTTATTCTGAGCACCAATAACCCTGCTCAGGCTGGGATTTTAAAAGCCCAGTGCACGGTTTCTCTCTCAGGGCTCAGAGAGCGATGTGCTCGGCAGAGCCAGGAAACGGCACTCATCCTAGTTGACGGCACACAGGGTGCAGCTCGGATGGGTCACATGACGCATGCATGGAAGGAAAGACTGAAATTGAAATAATTCTGTCATGATTTATTCACCCATCCATGTTGTTTAAGGTGGTTTTATTTTCATACAATCGAAGTCAATGGGGTTTGGTTTCCAACGTTCTTCAAAATATCAACTTTTGTGTTCTGCAGAAGAAGAACATACAGGTTTAAAATTACATGAGGTTGAGAAAATGCTAAATTAAGGTTGTTGACAAGAGCTAGCATCAGATGTTAAAATCTAGTTGTTAAACTATTGCATTTGATTCCAGCACTGGTTCACGGAACTCCCACCTGTTTTGACCCTTGAACTGTCAAGATTTGAGTTCAATCAAGCCTTGGGTCGACCCGAGAAGATTCATAACAAGCTTGAGTTTCCCTCCATGCTGTACATGGACAGGTGAGCGTGAGATTTGTTTTCATTTGCATGTGTTGCTGTGATTGGGTGATGCTGCTGGTGCAGTTTTCTGTGAGTGTTGTGTGGTTCATTCCAGGTACATGGACAGGAACAGAGATATCACACGGCTAAAACGAGAAGAGATCAGAAGACTGAAGGAGCACCTGACAGTTCTTCAGCAGCGACTGGAGAGGTTTGTTATTTCAGTCCATCCTCTGCTCAGATCAAGAGCTAACCCGCTGTTAACTAACATAGCGGGAATGTCTGAGTTTTCCTCTCTCTTTGTGTTCTCAAATGTTCTCTGTTGTTGTGTAGGTATCTGAGCTACGGCTCAGGGCCCAAGCGGTTTCCTCTAGCCGATGTACTTCAGTACGCCATGGAGTTTGCATCAAGCAAGCCGGTGTGCACGTCACCTGTAGAAGACATTGAAACAACAGCCCCACCTGGTGGCACAACTGCACAGGTGCCACCTGCAGCAAGGCAAGAACCAGCCATTTTTTATATTTTGTTCTGGAAAGATGTCAGACACTTGCATACTTACTCTTTTTGTATTGATCAAATGGCTAGATACATTAGATGTTTTTTGGGTGTTTATTGGAGATGTTGTTGTTTTGTTCTGCAGTGTAGGGGAGCAGCCCGATGCCTCTCTCTCTGCTGAAGGTTCGGGCACAGGTCCACAAGCCCAACAGCAGCGGGTTCCGATCCATAAACCTTTCACTCAGTCTCGAGTCCCACCGGACTTGCCCATGCACCCCGCCCCCCGACACGTCACAGAAGAGGAGCTGAGGGTGCTGGAGGGCTGCCTGCACCGATGGAGGAGCGAAGTGGAGAACGACACCAGAGGTACACACACACAAGCATTTAAACATTTTTACACATACTTATACTGCAATTACATTATCAGACATGATCAAATCAGATGTACACACATTTAGACAATTACTATTATTATGTATATCCTGATCGGTTTGGGCCTTCCTTCAGATCTGCAGGCTAGTATATCCAGGATCCATAGGACTATTGAGCTCATGTATTCTGACAAGTCCATGATGCAGGTGAGAAGGTCACACTTGCATTACAATTCAATTTATGCAGCTGGCAGGTGCTTTAATCCTTTTAGATAAAGTAACCGTTTGCATTAGCATCAATATAGTTTCCTGACCTTATTGGAAATACAACACAGAAATAACTTTTATCCCACATGGTTCTATGTTGCAGGTTCCGTACCGGTTGCATGCTGTTCTAGTCCACGAGGGTCAGGCTAATGCAGGTCACTACTGGGCGTACATCTACGACCCACATCACCGGCGATGGATGAAATACAATGACATCTCTGTGACAAAATCGTCCTGGGAAGAGCTGGTCCGAGATTCCTTTGGTGGATATCGCAACGCCAGCGCTTACTGCCTCATGTACATTGATGATAAAAAACCCTTCCTTATTGAAGGTAACAGCATTTGCATATGCTAGTTGACCAACTGCTAACTGGACAGTTAATAAGCTGAGCAGTTAAATATAGAAGATATTTTCATATTAACTCGAAATTTTAAATGTGAATTGCTCTCTCTGTGTTTCCTTCAGAAGAGTTCGATAAAGAAACTGGGCAGATGTTGAGCGGTTTGGACAAGCTCCCTTCAGATCTGAAGGAGTACGTGGAGGCGGATAACAAGCTCTTTGAAAGAGAGATGGAGGAGTGGGACGCTCTTCAGGCACGTAAACTCCAGCAGGAGAAACTGGCTCTGGCTGCAGCGTCCAGCTTGGCCGCCCAGCCCATGAGCACAGAACCCTGTCCTCAAGACGACACAGGTTAGCCCCAGATCTCAGTGTGTGCTCTTGGGGTGTGTATTGAGATCCAACGTATACTTTGAGTTAAATATTTAAAATGACTACCTGATTCGGATTCTCTGGCACTGCAGCAGCCCCCCAGCAGGAACCAGAATATATGGAGCAGCAGTCGCCCACCGGAGACGCCAAACACCTGCAGGAGGACACGGAGAGAGCCATAAGCAAAGCTGCGTCTGAACACGACGAGAAGAGCCCGGAGGCTCTCCTTAACACTGTAAGAAACGCACACATAGATGTGTTTATGATGAAACGGTATTAATGTTACATTGATTTTCATGACATTGGCGAAAATCATGAAACACGCGTTAGTTTTCCACATCATTCCGTTCATGCTTTCTCATTAGTCTTTTGGAGTTTGAGTATTTGGGTCTGATCTTTTTATCCAAAAAAGCTCTCTATCCACCCGGTTTGTTTTGTATCATAGAATCACATTCAGGTTTAATTTAGATTCGACAAAACGTTTTTTATCTATCATGTTGTCAATGAAAAAATAATACAACTCGAAAATGATTCAGATTCGTTTTATCATAAGGACACAAACTCATTCTCTTGGTTCTTTCTCTTGCGGCGAGCTTCTCTCTTTTCTCTTTCTGTCTCTCAGTCTCAATCATATCATCCTGACCACCAGGTGACCTCTGACCCCTGCCCTCCCTCTGAGCCTGAGCAGGACTACTCCGCCTCCTCTCCGCCCGAACCTCAGCGGGTGGTAGAGGTGGCCATTCCTCATGTAGGAACCTTCGTAATTCAGTCGAAGGAGGGAGGTTATGATGATGAGGTAGAGTTCCTAGATGCCCAAACCCCCCCCTGGTGTTTGGGCATGAGCTTATGTGCAGCCCTGAAACTCCCAGCATCCCTACCACATCCTGCTCGGACATGCCAAACCCATTTCAGAATAACATCATTTGCAAGTTACTCCCGAAGGCTCCCACGTTACTAACCACACTTTGTTTTTTTCCCACAGTCGTGCCATGTCATGACTTTGAGATGATAATAATAGTCTCCTTTGTCAAATGTCATATGATAAGAAAAAATGATGTTCTTGCCTGAGTGTTTTTCATTTATGACGATTTAGCATGTAGCATGGGCTTGAGATCACGTGACTGTTTATTTTTTAATTCACGTTGCAAATCACGCCTCTAACAATGGCTTTGAAAACTGTAATTGGAAGATATAATAACAGCATGATTTTATTTGGTTTATCGCAAGTGCTGTGGGCATGACCATGAATAGGCGTTTATATAAATAATTAGGTAATCTCAGTGGGTTGGCCTCTGTGAGTAAGTGACACATTCATTGGCTGTTGGCTGAGCTGTGGTGTGGTTGGCATGCGGACTGCCCAATGAGAGTATTGGAGGCGTGTAGTAATATCCTTCCATCCTTGGGCAGGCAATGATGACCCCAAACATGCAGGGTGTCATAATGGCCATTGGCAAATCCAGGAGTGTTTATGACAAGTGTGGGCCTGAAGCAGCGTTCTTTAAGGTACATGACCTGCTGCATGCCACGCCCTCATGCATCTTATTAGCTCTTTGACCACACCCCCTTCCCCTGAGCTTCTCATCATTGTGAGCTCACTTTGATTTATTCTTCAGATTAAAAAAGGCACACGTATGATTTTATGGATTGTTAGCAGTTTTTTTGTTTGTAAACACCAGAGATGTCATTTGGAGATCTTGTTTTATGGTTTGAAGAACGTTTGTAACCAAAAAACATTGACCCTCATTGAGTTCCATTGTATGGACACAAAACCACCAAGACATTTCTCAGAATTCTACTTTTGTGTTCCGCCGAAAAAAAGAGTCATGTAAAAGTTAACAAGTTTGACAACCCTAAGGGGATAAATAAATACGTTTTTAATCGAACTATTCATTGAGCGGGGCAACACTTGTTTGCCACATTCATTAAATATGTTTGTTTTTGTATTATAACTTGTAAGGTTTCAACAACAAACACTGGTGTCTCATGTCGGGGGGGATATTCTCGGCATCTTTTTTCAACCAAATGTAATTGTTTCTCAGCATAAAGAGTATTTTTAATTATAAACCAACATTGCATTGTAAATCTGGCCTAAGGAATATGTACTTAACAGTTGAACAAACAAATAAGACTAATATTCAGTTAGTTGTCCAATTAAAGATGTTTGGTTGGTTTTAAAATCTAAAATTGTATTAAAAGTAATTGTTGTATATTGTTTCGACATGATTTTGTTGTTTTGTACAGGCTACATCGCCATCAACACATCTGTACATTGACATGCACTTAAATTTGTTTCCTGATAAATTTGTTCCTATGAAGGGGCTCCACATCTTGCTTTATAAATTGGTTTCCGCTTTTCTCTAAGTTACCCTCTTCTTCTACCTCTTTAACAGGCAATGAAAGTAGAGTACACAAGGTTACTGAGGTTCGCCCAGGAGGACACGCCTCCCGAGAGGGACTATAGGCTACTGCACGTCGTCGTTTATTTCATACAGAACCAGGCGCCCAAGAAGATCCTGGAGAGAACTTTGCTCATGCAGTTTGCAGACAGAAACCTTGGCTTTGATGAGAGGTACAAATGATACAATTCATCTCTCTACACAATAAGCTTAATACAATAGTTGCATTCGAGACTAGTTTCCATTCCTTTGTTATTGTTATTGATTATTGATTGTTGTCTAATGCAATAACATTCAAAAATTTCAAAGTTAAACTTTTTCGACACCCCAACAAATTACACCATCAGTAATGTTTTCTGTAAAATGCTTTCATACCAATTACAATCCCTTATGGAGTCTGCATTTACCATCACTGTTATAGAAACAAACCAACTTAACATCAATTGGATGTACCAAAAACTAGTATAAAAGCACTTTGAATTGAAACCTTTGACGGAGTTCAAAAGATATGAAAGACAATCATGGAACGGCTTACTGATAAATTATTTTTGCAAGAGGGAACCCAGAGCTTTCCAGACTGACACATTGAAACCGATTATCAGTTCGTCACAGCACTCGCCACCCTTTCAGATTGTTGTGTTACCAAAAACGATCCCGTCTGCACGCCCGAAAGGCTTTGTCTCACTACACAACCTTACACGTCTCCACAGCAGACCGCACGCTTCAGTGAGAGATGTGATCCATATTCATAAGCAAATTGATTTCTTTCTCTATTCTGAGCGGCGTAATTAGATTGATGCAGGAGCCGCCTCAGATGCGACGCTCCAGAGAGCGTTTTCCGTTTTGTTTTGGGTAATAAAGTATGATTTATGGCCCCAGCTTCCTGCCTCGTTTCTGTAAAGCACCTCGCGAGACACGCCCGAGCTAATGTGGTGCCTGTGTTCTTTCCCTGCAGGTGTAAGAACATCATGAAGGTAGCACGCACTAAACTGGAACTCATTAAACCTGACGAGGTTAACATGGAGGAATTCGAGGTGAGCCAAAGCCATTACGAGTTTGGGTTTGCTTTGTTTAGAATTTAAAATGAAAATGCCAATTCATTTTTAATATTTAAATCGAGGTAGCAAACAGGATGTAGAATTTGAGTTTGTGTATTTTAGTTTGGCTTCCTTAATGGGATAGTTCACCCAAAAAAAGAAATTCTGTCATTTACTCATCCTCAAGCTGTTCCAAAATTGCATAAACTTCTTTTTTCTGATGAACACAGAGAGAGATATTTGGAAGAATGCTTTTAACCAGTTCTTCGGCACCATTGACTACCACAGTAGGAAAATGACAATGGTAGTCTAAAGTGCCCATGAACTGTTTGCTTTCTTACATTCTTCAAAATATCTTATTTTGTGTTTAACAGAACAAAGAAATGTATAAAGTGATTAAAAATTACCTATTTAAAGATTACATTGTACGATTAATGAATTCTTGAAATGGCACCCATAGAAATGTATATATTATTTTATATTATAACATTTTTCAGTGTGGAAAATACTTTTTTTTACAGAATACTTCATTTCCAAAGCATATTATATAGTATATTGCTGTACATTTTGCTTTTTAAATGTTCATTTTGGTAAAGGTTTATGATTAAGATCATGGTAAAATAGTTTGGATCTTGAACTGAATGACTGACTTATTCCTGCGGTAACAGGTATGGCATCAGGACTACAGGAATTTCCGCGATACGACCGTGTTCCTGTTATTTGGACTGGAATTGTTCCTGAAAAAAAGGTGAAGCTTTCTTAGAGACATTTACCAAAATAATAGCGAAGTAAACGAAGCGAGTAAAACAAAAAACAAAGCACTGTACACAATGTTATCACTAGATGGCAGTATATGCATGTACATTTCATTGGGATATGAAAAAACAAAAATTCTGTTTGTTTGCATTGTGTTAATTTAAGATACAAATCATTATTATGTTGTATTAAATTGCTCTTTTTTCCTGCAGTTATGTGGAAGGATTGATGTACCTGATTTACGCCCATCAGTACAATAAAGAGCTCCTGGTGAAAGGGCCGTACAGAGGCCAAAATGAGGAGCTGATCGCCCATTACCGTAGAGAGTGCCTGCTGGTGAGTCAATGAACCAATTCCCTTCAGCCAGAACCTAACTGTCCTAAAGCTGATCACGGATCTCAGATCAGCGCTGAAGCACAACAATCCCTGAAATCCTTGCAAGCACACTTTCCTGTAAACATTAGTGACTGCAAAAAGCTTCGAGTTCTAAGTGCATTAAAATGAATCGGTTTGTGTGTGGTTGGATAGATGCAATTATTAACCAACGTCTTCTAAAACAAGAAATCTTTGAAAGCACTTTGAATTTAGTTTCTAAAGGTCCGTCATGAATAAACTTTAGTGAACATTTGAATGTTATTTTCTGTATGATTATCTAGTTCTAGTACCACTTCTGCACCCGATGACCCCCGTGCGGCCATTGTGCTCATAATGTAATCATCAGTACAGAAATAGGAAGCATACGGCGCATGGAGTGTAAACACATTAGCGGGAAGCTCGTCGGTGTCCTTGATTCACCCTTTCCGAACGCTGCGAAAGGCCTTGGCTCCATCTCAAAGCGTGCTGTTTACCCTCTGCTCGCTTTAATTGAAAATACTGCTAACATTGACATAGCTAATGCACTGCAGTGTTTTTGCGCGTCCCAGCTAGTTGCTATTTCCGGCGAAAGGGGTCGTTGAGTTTACTGCCGTTTCCGAAGTCTTTTAAGTGCCACGGTGAGTACGACGGATCTTGCGTCAATAAAAGAGCTTTGGAACACTCTCGGACGAGGAGGACGCTTTGTCGAACAGACAGGGCTTGCGGGCGTTTGTTTTATTGATTTTTGGTTATACAGAGTTCTTGGACGATCTTGAGTCAACGCAATGCGAATGTTTGTTTGCAGAAACTGAATGAGCATGCGGCGGCACTGTTTGAGACAGGCGAGGAGAACGAGGTGAACGCCGGTCTGAGCATCATGAACGAGCTGGTGGTGACCTGTATTCCGCTGCTGCTGGTGGATGAGATGGAGGAGAAAGACATGGTTGCCGTGGAGGACATGAGGAACCGCTGGTGCTCGTATCTGGGACAGGAAATGGAACGTAGGTTCAACTTACGCTTGTCAGATGTCGGAAGGAAAGTCTTACAGAAGCAGAGAAGGTTTAAAAAGCTGTGACTTTAACTCTTTCTTTCTCCTTATCTTCTCCAGCTAATCTCCAGGAGAAGCTCACAGACTTTCTGCCCAAGCTGCTCGACTGCTCAACCGAGATCAAAAGCTTTCACGAACCACCCAAACTCCCATCCTACTCTACACTAGAGCTCTGCGAGCGCTTCAGCCGGGTCATGACATCACTCACCCAGAGTCGAACCCCCGCAGACGGCAGATGAGCTGACGTCATTTCCCTACACTAACACACGCCTTCCTTAAAGCAGGCCTTTCCCTAACCTACCGAACCTTACTTCTCTCTTTTGCTGCTAGAGATTTTATCTTCATTGGTATTATTAATATTATTTTTTGAGAATTCTGTTATTTTAAAGCTAACGCAACAGTGGGAAAGGTGTGAAAAGGAACACAGTAAAAGAAAGCATTAAAACTGAGAATGCCACGGCTGTGCTTTAGACATTAGCGCATGCAGCTTTAGCTTTGTGAAACAAGGTCGAGGATTTATTTCTATATTTTTTGTTTTTATTGTTCCCAGTCAACCCTTTCACATCAGAAGCGGGAACATTCTGCTCATGCGCTCCCAGTTTGTAACAGTGTTATCGCATTAGGTTTTTTGTGTTTTTCTAAAGGATGGTGTAATGAAAATCTTGAGGTTCTCGGAAGGGTCTGCAGACCAGACGAACGGGACTTTAAACAAGTTTTAAGTGCTGTGGTTGGCAGACATGGGGCACCCTGTGGCTTGTTAATACATTGAGAGAATAAAGTTTTATTTATGGCTCTTTTAAGCCAGATACATATTTTTTTAAATGTTCCTAATCTTTATTGAACTTGGCATTGAGTGAATCTGTGCTATGCTACTTTGGGTATCTCAAAGAGAACAGAGTATGTTTTCCCTAGGGACTTGGATAGGTTTGACTCCTTTTTAGACTCGTCCTGAGTTTGGTTTACCATACGAAGTTTTACAGATACAGGAACAGCCAAGTATTGAATGAAAAGGCACAATCAAAAGAAAATTGATCCCAAAGAAAATTGATTCGGATACATTACTATGTATGCCAATTCTGTCTTTAACAGTCCATCGCTGTGCCGTCATATTAAAATGTCCAGAGGTGAAATGCTTTGATGCATTGTTTCAAAGTTGTGCACACAGGTCTATTGAAAAAATGGGGATTTGATGCCAAGCATCAACTAGGACTGGAATTTTAGCATTCACACTGGTGGAAATTTCCTGGATGGATGCACTCGTACAGAAATCTACTCTGGAACAGACTTTCATTGTATATATTTTACAACCTTATGTTTGTCAAAGAGTGTAATTTTTTTTCTTTTTTCATCAGAGCAGCCTGTTCTGTGCTTATGATTTTAAAAAGCTATTAAACAAAGCTGACACAAATAAACTAACCAAAACCTACTTTAAATGCATGATTTTCTTGGATTTTACAAAGGCATACTCATTAAGAGGCGGAACACACGTGAGACCACTCCCACTTATTGCTTCTTTTTTTTAAAGAACACAATCCTTTGAAGTAAATAGTAATTCCAAGAAGCGAACATTTAAACCTCTTTACATAAATGTTGAACACAAGCAAGAATCAAATTTCTCGGAAGACTTTTATTGTATTGGATATCTGCCAGAGCCATGCACTGAATGACCCACTTTACAGTAAAATAAGGTTAGTGATGGACAGATGCAGAGAAGTCGCTTATCACCAGAATAACCAGACAGGTTTGTTAATCCGAAAGGAACGAATGAAATGATCGAAGCCACCAAACAAGAGTTAACTAAAATATGTGAGCCAGGCCCTGCAAAAACACAGATTGTTGTTGTTTTGCTGTTCCATTTCCATTTATGCATTTGGCAGACGCTTTTATCCAATGCGACTTGCATTGCATTGTCCTATACATTTGTTTCTAAGTGTGTGCAATCCTCTGGGATCGAACCCATGTCCTTATGTTGGTAACGCAATGCTCTTATCACTGAGCTCCAGGAAAGCTTCCACCCATTTGACCTCTCTGGCCATGTGCAAGTTTGGATTTTCAGGTTGAAATGTTATTTTGTCAAAATAAAAAACTTTTTTGTTTATCTGAATATAGGGGTATGATCCCGCACCTCCTCGCGTGGTCAGTGGATGGTTAGAAGAGACACAGTGACATAACAAAACTGAATATTAATAACAAATAATATGGGAAGTATTATAATGTCATGAATAATATTATTAGAAAAGTGGTACCATTAACTTTTTTAGACAATGGGCACACAATGAGTCTTTGGTTCACTCTTAAATTATAATGTTCCCCTCTAGCAAAATACATGGTTTGTGCCTGGATTAGTCTAGCACAGTGGTTCCCAAATGGGGGTACATGTACCCCCAGGGTACTGCAGGGCGTGTGAGAGAAACTGACACTAAGGAATAAATAATGAAAATCAATAAGTCAATAAATTATGATAATAGTATTCTTATATGAAATTAGGAGTACAGAAATATGCATTAAAAATAAATTCATAAATTTAAATGCCGTTTCAATTAATTAGGGATATTTATTGAGACCCGGAATCAGGAGCAGGTTCTGGGCGCGAAATATGTAAGTTAGGAGAGGTGGTTAAATGTTACAAAAATTGTTGAAACAAATGATCACTATGAACTTTTCCTGAACTGCAAAGAAAAACTGATTTACCTTAAACTGTTATGCCTCATACTTAAGAGATTTACATAATTACGTAAAGCTACATAAAGAAATGTTTATAAGCAATAAACCTGCTCGGGGGCATCAGATGTTATTACTGTCTGACTCTCATTTCACTGTATTTTAAAGCAAAACTGTGTTGACTGGTCGAGGGGAACTTGGTTTGAAGAAATCATAAAAAGGGGTATTTTAGCCAAAAAAGTTTGAGAACCACTGGTCAAACATACATTTCCTGCAGAGGAGCTTTACTCTGACCACCTTAATCTGTGAATGGACTTATCTGCTTTCATTTGATCATCCAACCATGTCCAGACGACCGGAACCGTCACTTACCTCATAATTGAGTTTTTGGCCTCCTTGCCTTTCTTCCTCAGTTCAATGAATCATCGCTTTCTGATTCCCTTTGGGGCTTTTTTATTAGTTTGTCTTCAAAAGGTCAGACAAAGTATCTGTTTAAACATGACTGGTCCTAACTGTTGACTGTCACACTCCACTGATAACGGCCTGCCTGTTTCCATGGTGATATTTCATTGTCTGACTGTCTAGACACCCAGTGACACCTGACACGACAGGCCCGGGGGTCGCAGTTGGCCGGGCGAGTCAAAAATCGAAGGCTCAGCTGCCCTCTGCGTCTGGTCTCCTGATTGCTGTTAAGGTCCACAGAGATGTCCCCGAACACAGAGCAAATGCAAGAGTCTTTAAATCACTGTTGCTTCGGATAATGTCGGGCTATTTATCACAACATAGTTTGCTTTTAGCGCAATAGACATAACCATACATTCAATATTTTTGTTATTTACCGCAAAAAAAAGTGTAACATAACTTAGATTTTAAAAGGAAAGCAATACTCATTATTTAAAATAATTTTTATCTGGCTAAATTTGATCTTGGTGTCTATCCACATGTCCTCCCTCTTACACCCAAAATCTTATATTTTGATCTTTAGCTGTAAATCTGTTTCATTCCTAAAATTCTTTTAAGTGAAATTGTCTTTTTATGTGGATTTTTGGTTCTGAATAAGCACTGTACTGTAATAATTGCTGCACTAAGCTCTGATTTGTGGTTGCATGTTTTTGTGCTTTAACATATTTTCACTCAAATCTGTGTATTTTGTGCCACACAGTTCCAGAGTATTCATTTTATTCAGACGTTTAGGAGACCTGAAAAATGCAAGGACAGAAAGGGATACAGAACGTAAACGGCTTTTAAAATATCCCAGGCCCTTTTAGAAAGCCAGAGGCTGTTTGCTGAGAATCCAGCGACTGTTTGCTGAGAACCCAGCGACTGCGGCTTCAGAGGACGTTCTGTTCAAACCCATTCAACTGAGATTTTTTGTTCTTGAGAGTTTTTTTGTCTTCCTGAACTGAATATCAATCAACGTTCGTTGGTGTGCGAAAGCTTGCGGAAAGAACGACGCCACCTTCAGACTAAAATGAAAAAAAGAGCGGACGAGAAAAGCAAGCAGAAATTGCCCGCCATCCATTTCCTTCCAGATTAATGATGCTTTGTTGGAGTTGTTGGTGTCTGGGTGTCAGAGACCGTGATTTTACCCCAGACACTGCCGCCCAGCGGGGTGCACGGTTATATCGAGACGGGTCGGGGGCAGTCAGGTTGAGAGAGCTGGGGGGAGCTTGGGGTGGTTTCGGGACCCTTTCAAGGTGCCTCTTCCATGGAAACGCAGCTGGCTGAACAAGATTCCCATCAGTCGACAAATAGGAGACAAGCTGCGTTCAGTCTCCCCTGCCGCATGCCGTACTGTTACCAGGAGCCCACAGCCAATCCCATCGTCTCAACGGCCTGTTTCAGCAAACAGCTATGTTCTTTAACCAATCACAGGCCTCAGTGGTGAGGAGCACCATGACATCACACGATAATGAATCGTGAAGCTTTTCAGAAGCCGATTGGCTCTCCAAATGACTGATACTGCACCGGGAGTCAGGCTGGGGTCTCTGATGGAGGGCCATCCTTCTTCACTATCCACGTCTGGGTATGGGACTCCACTTGTGATCAGACCCGTTGTTCCCCAGCTCTGCGACTGGTTTTATTGTGCATTAGTGCTGACCCTGACCAATCACTTTCAATCACCATAATTCTCTGATTACAGGAAATATGGCATGAGACGGATGAATAGCTCTTAAGTCATTTCAACCCTGGACGGGTTCCAGTGTTTCACTTACCTCTGACATCCCGTCAGTCTCTCCCTCTCTTTTCTCTCGGTTCTCTTTCTCTCCCTTTCACATCCGTAGCTGGCAATCGAATCTGCCAAATGACACAATAGAATGTAGAGAGACCATTTTATTACAAACATTAGTGATAGACAAAGTATCAGCCAGGCAAATTAACCGGCTCATATTTCTGCCTGTTTGGCTAATTGATAAATCTGCACGTTTCACCTTTTGTCAGTTTTCAAATTTACTGAATGTGTTGTATATTAACATTTTTAATGGTGAAAACACAGCAAACCTGTCAAAATGTATCTTTAAAACATCTGGTTGCTCTAAGTAAGTTAGGCCTAAAACTGTTTAGTATGGTATAGCTGGTATAAAATGTAAGACAAATGTTATTTTTTGACGTACTGTTCAGTTTTACAAAATAAAATAATCGTGAAAATATGTTTAAGAGTAGATTCCCTCAGAGTTCAGACCTTGGGGCACAACATCAAACCTGTTTGAATAAACTGAACGAACGTGGCTAGTAATAAATTACTTACCTTGGCTTAATCACCGCAAGTTTTTAAGACTTTAGCAAAAAAATATATGTATATGTATATTTATTAAACGTTAACTTGAAGAAACCGTCCACTAAAAGAGAAGTATTTATAGATATCTTAACGAACCAATCGTCGATAAGAAGTGACTTACGGACTAGCCAATGAGATTACAAATTCGCTGAAATCTCGTTCACAATCGGGTGTTCACTTATAAAGCGATCTAGTTGACGATCGAAATGTATTGAACTTAATTCTTTAAGAAAAAAGTAAAGCAGCATCGTGAAACTGCTAAAGGTAAATGTACTTCATCACTTATCGGTTGCGTTGTAACAAAGGACGGTGGTTGTAATCGGATACAGTCGCGCGAGGGAAAGCTATTCGTCTGACTAACCGTCGCGCATGCGCACTACCACAGTACACACGTAATATCTGCGTGATGTTTACAGGTTTCTTGTCCACCTTCCTTCACTTTACACTGTTTTTCTGCCCACTCGATCTGGTCTGGAAGTTTATGTTTGTGCGAGACTTTACTCCGTGTTTAATACTTTAATACTAATGACACAGAGCTACAGACTGAAAAACATGCAGATGCAGCTGTCACGATTTAACTTTATGCTTCTTAGTAAATCAACGCCATTGTTAACTATGGGAGTCACGTGCTGCTTGTCATTTAAAGTTTATTGTGAAGCTTTTGGAAAATGTGATTTTATGTTTATTGTGGCAGCCTGATTTATAACTCTTCTTTTCAATCTGTATGCATGTTGGTGTCTTTGACTCGCTTCGTCTTGAAAATAAATAAATAATGTTGTTTGTTTTGTAAAATACTGTTGTCTTTAAAATAGTTTTAATAAGTATACTGTCTTTTTTAGCTTCCATGTGTTGTTGTTTTATGGCAGAATATTCACCTCCCTGTCATATTTCGCATTTGATATTTTAGGAGGATTGTGAGAATGTTTGGAACAAGATGTGTGCAAATGTCAAATATTGAAATGGTTTCATAGATGTGTTTTAAAATTGTATGTTGAAACATTTTTCACTAAAAAGAAAGTGTATTGTTTTCTATACTGACCGTATGTTTTATAAAACACGTAATTAAAACTCATATAAAAGTTATTTACAACAATTTAAATAAAATGAGGTTTTTCCTGGGTATTTGTTCATACATTTACCATCTTTTTTCTTCACTGCAGAAACTTTAAACGGTGACGTGTGTGAAAAGAACCACAGCCTCATTAAACATTATTTGAATTCTCCAGATTCTCTACTTCACTCTCCTCAAATGACCCGACTGCCGCAGGAACTGATATCTGGAGTTTAAGAGCTTCTGGTGAAGGTGACCAAAACACTGACTGAACACATTCCCTCTATTGTTCTGTTTTAACAGTTCTATTAGTTACATACTTAGCCAACATGAAACAGCATTTGTTGCACATTTTTGTTCCTTAATGCAATATATTTCCAAGTAAAACCGCATGTTCAGGATAATAAAATGTTGGGAAGAACTTTTAATACATTGGGATTGGAACGTGATTATTGGTCTCTGGCTGTGCCTACAATGGTATACTGTTAACTAGGGATGCACCAATAGCATCTCTTTTACCGTTGCCGATTTTAACAAACAACTATCGTCCGATACCGATATTGGTCAATATTATCACTGGTATTATTATTATTTGTAGATATTTTACAATACTAGCTATCTTCTTCTGCATTAAATTAATCCATTTAACATTTAAGAGAGGCACAAGTTAAGATAAAGATACAATTAGACAACGTGACAATCTTCAAAGGTGATTTTTGCTACCCAATATTTATTTTATTAACAACATTAACTCATATTCTTTAATAAACGGAAGTCTGTGCTGTTACTATTTAATCATTTTGCTCAGAGAAAAACGTTGGATTATGCAGACATGCATCTCATTGCCTCCCTGCAGTTCATTAATAAACCAGCGGTATGGTATCTACCTTTTTCATGCAATTGCTGATATGCCGATGGTGTTAAAATGATCCAATATTGGCCAATAATATCGGTATCGGATACATCGGTGCATCACTACTCTGAACTGAATAAAGCTCAGCATAGTGGATACTATTTTTTTTTGAGTGGATAGGTAATGTTTTATTATGAGTTTGAAACAGTAGTACGACCTGGTTCAGCAGGTCTTGTTAATTTATTTGAAATAAATGTGGCTAATTTGCATGTTTAATCCAAAAAGTGTGAAGTAAAGAAATAGATTTTGATTTGTTCATCATATTGGAAGTGGAAGGTCAAGTTGACTGCGTTGCATTATGGGTATTAAACATAGTTTGCTCTGTAGTCATACTAAGACTGTAAGACCCACCATTTGAATTAAATTTAGATTTTTTTAGTAGAAGTTACATAAAGTAAATAACTGTTTATTAAGTTTTTCTTACGCAATACTTACACCTCAAGTGATTACTGTCTTCCTGATTCAGCAGTGCCACACTTTCTCCAGACATGTCTCTTTAGCAGTTATGCATGCTTAAACACACACACACTTGGGTCTCTTACACACACTTGCCTCGTCTGACCCCCGGGTCAAGCTGAAGTGACTTTGAGCCCTGTGTGTAACTGGGCCTCTTTGAAAGTGGGCCTCACATTCCTGCTCCCTCTAACGGGGGATGTCCTGCTCGCTTCCAGCGAGAGGGAAGTTTTCAACGTCGGGGATTATTATGCGCAGTTTCCTCACCAAAGAAGCTATCGTCTCCTCCCACTTCTAAAAAAGCAGACCGTCCACAAAGCTAAAAACGACATGAAGTAAATACCTGCCTCTCTGACCGCCAGCCTCACCTCCTTTGCCTCTTCCGCCTCGCTCGTCTGCGCTCGTGCGCTCTTAGGGAGGAGGCGGCTGCTCTCCGTCCGCTTTTGTGTGGCTGTGCAGAAGTGCCGCGGTTGGGAGGAGGAGGCGGAGGGGAACAGCTGCTCCCCGCACAGAAGCCGGTTTCCCAGCCTGACGGGCAGCTAGAGGCAGTCAGCGCCGGGCCGTTTCCCCCGGGGGCCCTCCGGTTGGTTCTCCAGCCTCCACAGCTCTGATTGGGAGTATTTTACGGCAGCGCTGAAACACGAAATGGACCAGAACAAGTAGGATTCTTTTCCTTCCCAAAGGCCGGGAGCTTCTGTCCTCCGTGAGTACTATTCTTTCTCCTAAAGTTGCGTGGACACAAAGGACTTTGCTTTCTTTTGAGCCAAAATCTGTGCCCGGTTGTTCTCTTTTGCCTAGCTGTAACTGTAGAGAAAATCGTCAGAAAGTGCTCTTTCCTGTGAGAAACAACTCGGGCAGTTTATCAGTCGCATTGAGCTGCAGGTTTTCATGAAAAGAGAGCTTTGTGCTTTTGAATTGCAGCTGGGCTAAAGGGTCATGGCCAGAGGCATCGGTACTGTGTGTGTGTGTATACACATACCAAATACGGATCTGATCTGATAAAGTCCTTTTTGAATCCCTGAAAAGCTTTTGTTATTACTTTTGCATTTTTGCAGGACTTTTAATGCATCTGAAAGTTATGGGAAATGGCTCTTGCTTTCGGCAGTGAAACTTTGCTTTAACTATTTTTGTGACTACGGACAGTTACACACCTCATTGCTTCCGGGGATTGAGTCTGTGCCGCTTTCACAAAGTATTTAAAGTATTTTCTGAAACCGTTATTTTGATGGACTTCTTTGCAGAAAGTAGCATTACATTTTGCAGCTTAAATATATATCTTTTTTCTGAATATATATCTGTAAAGGCCCATATTATCTTTTGTTTATCTAAGTAGGAAGTCGTATTCAATAACACAGACTAAATGAATAGGCAATATTTATCTCAGTCGGACAATTGTTACAACGTCAACAGTTCCTTCAGTTATCTGAAGAAATTGAATTATTCACAGTTCAGCTGTTTCTATGTGTTCATGTAATCAGGAACTCAATGATGGATTCAATCTGCTTTTCATGGATTCAAATGAACGAGGTCAATAAAAACTGTGATTTTCTGCTACTTCATGATTTCTAATCCATGTTAAAATGATGTTAAAATATATTTTTCGATTGATTCTTTTTTTTTTTTGGATGATTTATTTGTTTAGACATCTGTTTGTCTGATGGGCTCACTATTCACCCATTATTTTCTGGAGCTCGATTCTTGTCCGATTTTTTTTCTTTCTCATATAAAGCCTTGGTTCACCTTTTCCTATCACAGGAATGAGATGTTTGGACAGGCATTATCGGATGGCTTTCTCCTCCAAAATGCTGTTTCAGGGGATGGCCAGAGGCATGAAGAAAGAGGGAACGCACAAAAGAAAAAAAAGCCTAGAGAAAGATAAAAGAACAGCGTCGATTTAGCTCAGCTCGGCTTCTAGCGCCGATATTTTTTGTGTGATGTGGGCTGCTGTAGTTTAGCTGTCAAGAGCACAGAGAGGGAAAGAGAGAGAGAGAGAGATAGGCCAGCAGTGAATCTAGTTCTCTATTTTGGGTATTTAGGTCAGTATCCTCTGAAGTAGTTGCACACCTTCTTAATGAGGATTTCTGAAGACTTTGTGGCAGATGAGATATTTTTGGCTCTCGCTGTTCTATATGAAAGTTTCTTCAGGGCAGGTCTAATAAATGGCCAGGCCTTGTGTTCACAAAAAAAATGTGATCTGACACTAGTCAGATGTATAGCTTGAATGCAGTGTAAGGTACTTTGGATAAAAGCATCAGCCAAATGGATCTAAATGTCTTATCTTTGCCTGTTTAACCTCAAAATTTTGGTTCGTTGTGCATTTCTGCTGACCACCTGAGCACCCGGGGCATGAGCATGTGGCCCATATCTCTGCTTTTCAGCTCTAAACTACGGTACATTTCTTTATCAGGTTATTTATCCCATATTAGTGGTGTTTCATTTTATAAAGTATCAGAACAAAGAATTCAGGCCATTTTTGCAGGTTTTTAGGGTTGAATCACTTTTAATAAGATGCCGTTGGTTTTATCTCCTTGAGAAAACCGGGGAAAATAAGAAAAAAAAAACGCGCATGTCCTTTGTGGTCGTCTGTGTTTGGAAATGGACATTATTTGTGTGTTTTTGTTTGGTGCTGCTGTGAACTTGAAATGTTGCTCCTTCACGTTCATCAGTCATGCATACTTGTGTATATATATAAGTCGATGTGTGGCTAGATGCTGTCGAAACGGTGCCCATTCCTCAGATTAAACAGACCTCTAGCGTGTTTTTGAGTCGTTGAACGTTTGTGTAGCTCAAAGGTAGAATTGGTTCAGACCCTAATGAGCAGCACTTTTCTTAACTGAAGGATTTTCAAAGAAAGGAAAAGGACACTGTGTTTTGTGTGTGTGTGTCGGCTGCGGTTCTAACGGGCTGAAAGGTGGATGGGCACTTACTCTCAGGTGACAGGCAGAACGCTGAGTGCCGAATGTGTTTAACTGCCTCACTGGCTATAAATTTGTCACACTGTCATTTGCTGGCTGAAAAGCGAAAACCGCAGTTCGCCACATATCTTTATGAGCTGTGTGTTTCCAGGTGCTGTGTGGTCATACGGTGCTGGTGATCAGGAACTAGGCCTGAATAATGTTTTCCTAGGTCTTGGGTTTCTGCAGAAGTTTCGAGTCTTCGACTGGCATGTTTTAAAGATCTTTTTTTGTTTTTTGTCACAGGTTATAAAATGGAGAATTCGTTTTGTTTAATTAATTAAAATGTTTTTTGCAACGCAGTGTTTTTCTTCTATTATATATATGTTTGTTTAATAACTTATGTCTGTTGTTGATACTCAGCACTTTAAATGCTTTAAATATTTACCTGTATAAATAAATTCTGATTCGGGTTGATTAAACCGTTTGACAAAGTAATCATTTTAAATAAACAAAATCCTTGAATTGCTTAATTTTGTGTTTATCTTGTTATCCAGCGTATCCTGATTTAAGACATTTTTATTATCAAACATAAATCCCTGTCATTGTTTTTGGAAACATAAATCTTTCCCACTTTCGGGCTTCAATTCATTTGTTCAGTCAGACTCTGTCTAAATACAGTTTTCACTGTTGAGGGTTCCAATCCCGGTTTTAGTGTGATTTATAGACAGACACACACACACTCTCTCATTTTGTTATCAAGAAATGGCACAAAGAAGCTTTCTCAATCCTTCCTTTTTTCTTTCTCTCTTGCATACACACAATTGGTGTCCTGGAGGCCTGGAAAGGAGGTGATGTCATGTCTGAAATGAGACTGTGCGTGTTTGCTCTGATCCGTCTCTTATTCAGAACCGTTGAATGGCTCGGATTGCTCTTAAAGAGAACCAGTAAAACCCCTGAAATCCCCAACAAATTCATAGCTGAAAGTTCTGTACTCTGTTCAAATTGAATTTAACTTGAGCTTCTATAAAAACGTGAACCTGGTCGTTTGTGGCTTTATATCTTTTCCTGGATGATTTATAAAAATGAAATTGAATTCATGAAATGAAAGTCTGTGGGTTGAAAAATAAAGGAAATAGAACATAATGAAAGAATATCATAATAATCCTAGAAAGCTGTTGAGGTGGAAATGGTTTTGCATTCTCCGCTTGGTTTAATCTCGAACACTAAACTAATGTCAACATATTGAATAGCAAAATATTTAATGGCGAAAAAGAGAATAGATATCAATCTCTAATATATCCTGTTAGAGGGTTTTACTTATTTGCTTTAAATTTCCTTTTTGCCAGCTGCACAAATCCCTTAAGAAAAGGTTTGAGTGATAGTAATCTATTACTAAGAGCTTGAGTTTTGATACAGCTGGGAACTTGTCAAATCCCAAAATATTACCATTTCCTCAAACTCAAACAGATTGTGTTTGGTTTGGGTTTAGTCCTCATGTCTTCTTATTCATGTGACATCATTTCCTCATTGGCAGGTGTCTGGTTACTAGCCTTTGGGGTGAAACGCTTGTTCCTGAAATCCTTGTTTTGTCCTGGTTTCTTGTTAAATGTCCAGCAGTCTTTTGTTCCGGCCTCTCTGACCAGTGGTGGGACATAATTAGGAGATGCTCACTAGTGGCTTTTGACTGCTGTGTGAGGAGTGGGGAGTATTTTCACACAAAAGACAACCACAAACATTTAGTGTGAGACAAAGGCCGGTCTGAGGCGCTCAGTGAGAGGTTAAACTCCTTTTGTTTGCATGCAATTAAAAGATCACTGGTTTGTCCTGCTGTGTCATTAAGACTTGAGGACGAATGTCACAAAACAGGTCAAGCATATGTTGCTCATACTTCAAGCTAAAATCAAAGCGAGAATGGTAGAATGCATATTTACTGTGATGATAATGATGATAATAATTATAATAATTTATCGAAATGTATGTAAAATATTTTTTGTATGTAGTGTTTGTTGTTTTATTATTGAATTTCACAGACTAAAACATTATTTGAGCTCTACTGTATTGAAATTTTGTATTACAGAAAAGAGAATCACCATAATGGGGATTGCAAAAAAGTCATGAAAATATCTCAGTTTTGTCTAATTTTCTTTGTGATTTTGGGGTGAACTGGAATTCTCATATTTGTTTCATAAACACATTGCTGTTTTAGCTATAAATGTCCTGCGTTTTATTAAAAAAAATGTAATGCTTATTTTTATAACTGCACGGTTAAAATCTTTTTCTTTTGGGCTGTCTTGCCTCTTTCTCTCACTCCTTCCCCCCACTTTTTAACTGTGTAAATAAGCAAGTCATTTGAGCCGAACAATTTAACATGCTAACAGTGATGTAATATCCGCTAAATGTCGGGGATGTTTAGATTTGGATAAAAAAGGCAGACGCGGGGGAATGCATTTGTAAAGTGTGTATGTATGTGTTGGACTAAAGCGCCCTTGAGAGGAGAGGCAGGTTTAGAGGCACTAAAGGGAGATGTGGGAAGTGGAAACTCAATAGCGGCCGGGGCTTCTGTTGCTATTGTGCTCATGAAGTCTCCAGCATCTGTAGACACCAGCCTGTGAAGTAATGAGTCGTCTGGGTTTATATTGACCGGTCTGGTGCGGTGACCATGGGGACGATTACATTTGCTATTGAGAGTGAAGGGATTACACATCTAAAATAATTGAAATGCAGGGAATGAATAGATGGAGGTTGAAAATGAGGCGGGCACTCTGCTAACTGGCCTGCCTCCATCTCACATTCGGCTTTTAATATGAAAGTGACGTATCAGAATTTATTATCTTAAATTTAATATAAAAAATGTATAGAACATTTTTGTTAAACATGACCATAATGTCTGGCTGGTATGTATGTATCTGATGCGAACTTTAAAGGCAAAGTTCACCCAAAATGCAAAATTCCGGTATAATTTACTCACCCCCTTGTATTACTTTATAATATAATGACAGTAATATTGCTTTTTCCTTACAATGAAAGTAACCATCTACACTCATTGAATGGGAAAAAACTAGGGATGCACCCATATGTAAAATTTGGCTGATAACAATAACCGATAATTCATTGATGAAACATACTGATATGCTGTATCTAAATATTAATATAAAATTCCCTAAGACTGAAACAAAAGGCAACTACTTTACACTAGTTTAGACTAGTTTTACAGTTTATTTTATAGACAAATTATAGATGTTCTTCCAGAGCAGCCCAGAAAAAAAATATTTTAAAAACAGACAGCATTCAGACAGCATTCTGATTCAAACAATATGCTTTAGTTCCTATAATTTACACATTCATAAATACTGTATCTACAGCAACAATGTTTTGCTAATAGCAATATAAGTGAATGATCCTTACATAAAACAGTACTTTGCTGAATTTTAACTGTGAGTAGCCTTCAGCTGAAGAAGTTTAACCAGAGGAAATGATTTATGATTTATCGGCAATAATGTATCGCCCTAAAAATGTTATCAATAACATTAAAAATGACCATTAATCGGCCGATACCGATATGGCTGATAATTTATTGTGCATCAGTAGAAAAAACAGCTTAGACATTCTGCTTGTAAAACCTTTTTTGTCAGAATCACAGGCTCTGCATTTAAAAGCTAAATTTGATTCCTCCAGAAAAAAGTTTGCTTGAGCGGCGTGACGCTAAGATGTTCTCTGAGGGTAGGAATCCGATCCGGGCCGGCCTTCGGGGATAAGGGTTGGGTCTCTGTTTACGGGCTATATGATTGGTTTCACTTACGGCCATGCAGAGAAGCAAACATTTGACAAAAAGCTCTGGATGGGTCCGCCGGACCAGAGGGTGAGCGCTACACTGCCGAAGGGTTCTTAAGTCTAAACGATGCAGCCGTCTGCTAGCAGTCGAGCATGGTGAACTCTGTGCCCTGATGTCAGCGAGAAGAGGGGGTTGGGATGCTTTGGTCGAAGTCCCCAGACCGCACTGTAATAAGATCAGACCTTAATGGGGGTCGGGGTATATTTGAGCTCTGGTCCGTATTGGCTATATCTAGAGTGTCAGTTGAATAAGTTGTGGCTTTAGGGCTGCAGCGGCTCGAGTGTATCTTTAGAATAAATAAGCCCTGACGTCATGTTGTTATTTTATGTTTCCGTGCCGTGTCGTATCTGTTCCATCGCAAGGTCAATGGAACTCTAATGGGGACAGAAAATGGCAATTTCTCTTTTGTTAAGTTTCTTGGGTTCAGTCTCCTTATTACTGTTCTCTTGACCACAAAGTAGGATTTGAGTTCCTTTTCGTTTATTCAATTCGACGTGCTGTTTATTTTGGAGTTCATGATTTCATCTCATGTTATTTGGTTTGGTTTGCCAGCTATTTCAGATCAAATGAAATAATTCTGGGTTTATTTTATCCGTGATCTGTTTAAAGTTCTGCAAGACAGGCAAATCGTTTTTTAAAGCATCTGTTTGATTGTTTAAAGGTGTATGATGACATAAGCATGCATCAGAAAATATTAAGGCTTATTATGTTTGGACAACCTGATGTCAAGGGAATGGGTCCATCCATACAACAGAAGTGAAGGGGGGGCATTGCGGTTCGGTTACCAACTTTCTTCAAAATATCCTCTTTTATGTTCCGCAAAAAAAAAAGTAATTAAGGTTTGAAATGACAAGAGGGTGAGTAAATGATGACAGAATTATATTATAATTATTTATATTAACTAAAGTGAAAAAAACACTTTAATTAATAGAAATAACTATAATATAATTTATAAAATCCTTCATTAATCCTTGGATTTATTAGTCAATGATTATCTTACAAATGTACTCCTGAATTCATGCAGCTGCTGAACATCATTGTGTCAACACAAACAGATACAAAACATAGTCAAACCTGATGACATCTAGAACTGAATTTATAAACTGAACTTCCTGTTTAAATCTGTGTGTTTGTGTGTGTATCTGAGTGTGTTTTTCACCTCAGTTGCTTTGATACTTTCAAGCTTCTTCCTGTGTGTTCTTGTTCAAAATGACCCATCTCACGTGTTTATTATCTATTCCCATGCCTCCCGGGTCTATAGGTGTCGTCATGGCGTCACAGGAAATGAGGTGTGTTCTGTGTATTCCTTATGCGTCTACCAGATCAGATCTGGGCGAGGTACCAAAGTGGTGCAGTCTGTGTGGGTTTGTGATCACACATGCTTGTGTTAGCGAAGCGTGTGTCTGCATCTGTTTGGGTTTGACAAGTTGCTCTGTTTGACATTGGGGTTGACCCTTGAATGTATGTGTGTGTCAGGCTTGCATATGGCAGAGATGCTGGTTAAGGAAGGGCATGCAGTGGGTCTATTCTGTCGTTTTTTGTTTCGTTCTCAGCCCCTCTGTTGACTTCCTTGCTGACAGGATCTTGCACTCTCAGGCGCTGATATTATGAAGCATTCAGATGGTAATTTGCCCTGGGGGGGGCAGATTCTCACATAAACTTGATTTGTCCGTGAACAGCAGCTTGTGTTTGCTCTGACCTCTCCACTGCCCAGAGACACCAACCATACAGACTCATACAGATTCCCAACACACACACACACGCTCTCTCTGTCACTCTCTCGCTCTCTCTCACACACACACACACACACACACACACACAGCTTTGCAGTCTGGGAGAAAGAGTCTGTCTCTCTTATATAATATGTTTTTCATTGTTTTTTTCCCCAGTTCTTTTTTAAACTGATTCCCACAGCTGTATTTCAACTTTTCCTTCTCTACTGTTTATCTTTGAGCTGAGAAACCGTTTAATATGTATTTCTCGTTTCATTATTGTCATCTTAGTTGATTTTTCTTTTCTTTATAATGATCCCTTATACTACTTTACTGTAAGAAATTGGGAAATTGACAAAACTCTGTACCTCAAATTGAGTTAAATAAAATACAGTACAATAAGATGAAATGTAATCATCAATTTCATTTTTTTCTTATTATAAGTAATATAATAAAGCTTTTTTGTTTTGGGTTATTCTTTTCTAAAATTGGTGCTAATATTCTTTTAATACTTATTATTCCGAACACATTCGTTACACGAGATTCATAAGAAATAAATAATTTTTTTGTTGGCAGCTTCTGTTTGTGCCACAGGCTTAGTAAAGTCTATAATGTGGCTTCAGGCTATTTTTCTTTTTCGGAATAATAACATTTGTCCTGCATGATATTGTCCTCCGATCTGTTCTGGTCTGCCACATCACATTATACACACTGATTATGTGTTAATCAGACCCCTCCAAACACGCATACACACACACACACAACATTTCCATCCTTTTTACATTTTTCCCTTTTACCGGTTCTATGTGATGGTTTGTTTGGTGCTTAGCTTCTTCCAAAACTTTAAATTTCGCATCTTTAAATTTAATTTTCAAAATTATTTTATGCTTAATAACAAAAGTAAAACATTTGAATACATCTCTGTAATCAGCCAACACATTTATTTCCTTCTTATGTCTTTTTTTGCAAGTCTTAAATTATCTGTGTTCAAATTTTTTCATGTCTGACCGTGCCATATTTTGTTGAATCGTACCTTTTAATTTTCATTAATTTAGCTAGAAAAAATCTAACCTTTTTGTAATTTAGTAAGTTAGTTTGTAATGTAGGCATTTTATAATTTAGTTGTCGTAACGCAACTGATCTCAGACCTCTCTTGGTTTGTCTGTTCACTTGCCAAGAGCTGCAGATGGTCAGAACTACAAATGATCAACAAATTTTTCTGACTGCAGGAGATTGTCTTGACCTTTCCGCGGTTATATTCTGAGATGCCCTATCCGAGCGAAATGAACCAGACAGGTGAAGTCACCTGAATCCCCCTTTAAATATGACCGTAACATCAGTGGATATCTGGTCTGTGTCATCGAGATTTTTACAAGGGGACACATCCTCATTGCTCAATTTAAAAAATTTGATTCGTACGGCAATAAGATTCGCACTCACTGATGTACAAAGATGTTTGTGTATATCTCATGGGAGAGACCTGTGCTACAGCATTAGTCTTTCCTAAAAATGTGTGTGTTTAGACGCTCCAGGAGCTTTAACACCCTGCCGTCTTAAAAGGAAGCGTTTACGGGTGTGCACATAATTATACGATCCTTGTGCTGTGATTATAGTGCTGGTCTGTTCCTGTTGAGCTGATCTGAAATCAGGAAGGTTGGGGTTTATTGCAGTTTAACATCTCGGAGAGTTTGCTTTAAATTTGATGGTTTGTGGGATGGAAGATTTTGTACTTTTTAAATCGTAATCATTCAAAAATGCGTGAAGGTTGAAATTGTGCCTAACAAGTGCTTTTAAGCGCAGAATTGACGGCGGTAATGGGCAATGAGCTGTGTTAATTACCTTTTGTGTGTCGAGTTAACAATACGGCCGAGACAATGCGTTAAATAACAATGCGTCTGTTGCGGCATAGTCTGAAAGCAGGTGAACGTATGTTTGGCCTATAGGGGGTGGGTGGGGTTCTAAATGTCAATGACAGAGTTATTGTAAAGGGAATGAGACCCTATCCTTACTAAACAGTCAGAGGGTCTTGTGGATGTGTAGGCTTTCAAGCAGTGATCAGATAATTTATTCTTTTCCTGTTTGTGACACATTTTATTTAAACAACATAAATAGTTGTAGACACTATATATAATTTTTCACGTTTTATTATTCCAGCAGGGAGCTAATGGCTCACTCTCAATGTTTGTTTCAGGTGTACTTTAAATGTCTCAAACTGACTGTCTGTCCTCTTCCGTCAGATGTGTCCTCCGTCTCATGTCCCCATTTATTCAGTTTTGTCCTGATGTCTTTCAGGTATGGCCCAGATGAGATAGATAATTGACAGCCCGTATAAAATGTACATCAGAATTCATACTAGGAATTATTTTGGTCTGAGTGATTGGAAGAAAAGCAGATTGATTTAGTTCCTTGTGTGCAAATTATGATATGTTATGGATTTCTTCATAATCAGCATCAAAAATAGAAATTTATATAAATCAGCAATTAATCTTAACCAGGTTTTATGTAGTGGAATAACACACAAATAAAAATCAAGATTTCATGTGTTTGTGGATTATAGCAGTGAATAGTCTGAGTGTTAATTGTTGTGTGTGTGTGTATCCGTGTGGTCCATTGGTTCGCTGGAAGAGATTAAATTCCCTGTTCAAGCTGTCTCAGTGTGTTTTCTGCTTCTCGTCCCACCCAGGTGGATCTCTGCATGTGGTCGTCACGATCTCCCCATTTATTTCTCACAAACTAGCATTCCACGCTTATAGACTTTTCAGCTGTTCTTAACTTAAAATATTTTTTATAATTTTCATAATAGAAACAATCGTGCAGATGGAAATAGTAAATAAAAAATGAACAAAGCTGCGGAGCTCCTCTGCCTTATTCACTTCTTCAGAAAATTTTAATTGAACACAATTAATTTGAAATGAAAAAATATGTTTGTATTTTTTACATTTAAAAAATATGTGTTTAAAGATTTGGACTCTGTTTATTAAGAATACCTATTTCAGTAATAGTTGCTGTATAAATCTTAATTCTTTTTATATTAATACAATTTTTGAATGGTTTTCTCCAGATAATTTAATTTCCAACAAATAGATGCTAATGAACTTTATGTTCATTTAATAATTAGAAGTAATTATATATAAATCTATTACTACAACAAATTAATACAGCTATTAATTCGATGTAATATTTGATTTTTACAATAAAATCCAGCAAAAATGATATTAGTTGTATTATGAATAAGTATTGTTTCGTTTAATTCCAACAAAATAAAATAAACTATTTTCATTGATATTGCATTAGTATTACATAAAAATAATATTGTTACCTTTCATTCTATAAATTGTACTACACAAAAATCTTTTCGTCAATAATTGTAAAGTATTTATAAACAATAGTTATAAAGACCTGCTGACCAAAATACATATTTAAATTGCATTATTTAAAACAATCATAATTGATGTTGATAATTCAATTGAAAAATTATATTTGCAAGTCTGTGTGAAATAATTGGTCTGCAAAGAAAGCTTTCGAATCCTTTTAAAACCAGACAAAATTAGCAAAATCCTTCTCAACTTTTTAATAAATGCCCCCTGAGAAAGATCGAGCTGCTGATCTTATGTGAAAGAGCATATTTTTATTGTAATTCTGCTCATTTCTCTGAGAACTGCGGTAAATTCCCCTGCTCTTTATTTTGAGAGACCGTCTCTTCCTATATCTCTTTTTCTTTCTTCTACTTTCACGCTGTTGATTTTCTGTGTCCTGACAACAATGACATTGTCTTCTCACTTGACTGGTCTCTTTACCTCCTTTGCCTTTGAATTTGCTCTTTTTGTGCTGTGGTTTTGTCCGTCCTCTACGTCTCTGCGTCAGATGGATGGCGGGTCTCTCTCTGTTCTTATTCAAATGATTTAGTGACAGAGACACTGATCTCTGCTTTAAAAAGATGCATTTCCCTGATGAGTTTTCAGATTTTTGAGAGCTAAAATTATACCTTCCCCAAAATAATTGAATGAAATTTAATGCATGCAATTTTTTTGAATATAAAAAAATAAATTGATAAATGAGAGAGATAAAATCTTCACTTTAGGTTTAAAAAAATGAGAATGAGGAGAGGTATTTTGGAGTTTAAAAGTTAAAAAATTGTGGTAATTTTACATTTAATATCAAATTGACTTTTCAGGGTGTGTTAAAGATTAAAAATGTCTGGTGTTTGTTCTTTATTGTTTAATATTGGATTCACATTTAAATGTAATTTATAACAATATTGTTTGTGTGTGTGTGTGCCAGCAACCTGTAGTCATTCGATGCAGGTGAGACATGATTTAAAGGTGGCAAACATTTAAATCCAGCCTGTTGAACTTTACAAATGCATGCTCTTCATATTACCACCAAAATAGTACAATTTTTATAGTAAAAAGAACTAATTTATTTTATAATTACCTAACAAATATTAAAGCAAAAATGTAAAAGGTAATTTAAAGTAAGGGTGAATACACACATAAAAACATTAATACTTTGTAAATATAATTATTCATTAACGTAAAATTACATTGTGGATGGTATTGTGAACTTTATTTCCACCCTAACCTCATTTAATTTTCATTCTGTTTTTATTGCTCAAATGAAAAAGTGCTTCTATTTCTCTAAATCCTATATTTTGATTAAGTATAAACAATATTCAATTCTAAATTTGTTTATTTAAAATCAGTGATTATTGCAAATATACAAAAAATACAAAGTAGATAAATGTCTGATCATTAATTGAAATTAGAAATGAGGAAACGTCGACTCTGACCAGAGCAAAAAAAAAATGCTGGCTTAGCTATCTGTTTCACACACGCACCGACAGAAGGTTCGATATGCATTCGATCGATGAATGAAAAGGCACAATGGCAAAATCGGACGGGCTTCTTTTCAAATCCACGTCCCCAGTGTTTCCCGCAGTCTGCAGTTCCACGGCAGGGAGCAGGGGTTATATCAAGGCTGCTCTCTGGACCGTGCAAACAAGTCTAGACCAATGACCTGCTGAATAGCTCCCTTTGAAGAGCACGCAAGTTCGGTCAGGATGAAGAGAAATTGAGGCGGACCCTCTTTTGAGTGCGGAGCAGCCCGTGGCCGCTGGGAGGTAAGGGGCAGGGGAGCGCCAGAGCATCTGCTTCCATGGTTACTGGAAGGGCATGGAGACCCCGCTATTGTGGAGAATCCGTTCTCATGCTCCCAAGAAGGAAATGTCACGCATTTTAAGAGCGGCCGGTCCGGGACGCTCTCTTCATCAGCTAGACGCTTCTTCTTTCCGAAATGGTAGCACATGGCGGTTTAGAACAAGCAAAACGTGTGTGCGCCGGGGTGTACGGAGAGAAAGATGTTCTGTCACATGTTCCGAAAATCAAAATCTTATATTGGAGTAAGATATGCGGTGGGGGGAATTTTGTTTTGGCGTATGCCTCATGTTGTGTTGACGGATCACCCTGGAAAGGGCCAAAGGTCAAGGTTTATATTGTGTAGTCATAGTCTTTTGTTAGTAGCATGGAGGTCATATTTATGTAATTTGGTGTCATTGCAGTTTGCTTGGACTTGGAGGAATTTAACAGTGAAATGTTAAGCTATTAAGGTTTGATAAAATAGTTTTTGTTTAGAATACTATAAACAAAGTGTCATATTTATTGAAAGGCAGGAATATGTATATGATGATGATGTCTGTCGGGTGGATGCGGATTCTGTTGGCTTTGGTGTTTGTCTTTCTGTGGGGGTTGTGGTGGAACGCTGAATTTGGCCGTGCAGCTGACGCCTGCCCTCCCATTGAGAACACAGTGGGGCCAGATGGCAGCGGTCTACCGAGGGTTCAGGAACAGGATTTTGCCTGGGGATCGTGGGAAAGTTTTAGGCTGAGTTCACCTGCTCAAAGAACAGCCTCAGGATCAAAACTAGCCAAGATTTAGAAGGCGATCCTGAACACAAATAAAGTGCCCATTTAGAATTGTGTTACCTGGATTTCTTTGTATGAAAATGTGAAAAGACTCTGAATAGGGTTCATTTGTAATGCTTAATTTGACTAACCCAATTCAGATTTGTTGCATTTGAGTTTGCCATTACTTTAGCTTATAGCTGTTGATAATGTATTTTCTACATTTTTTAAAATACTTGTATATTTGTACCCAAAAGAAAATGTATAATTCAGACACTTATTATATGTTGTGTGCTGTATAATAAGGACTGTACGCCCCCCAACCCCCATCTTGTCAGTCTCCCCTTTGGTATTTTATTTTAAAATAGTTTAAATCCTAAAAGAATTGAGGCATAGATTAATATTAGAAAGTAAAAAAAATGGAAAAATAATCTATTAACGATTTTTTGGATTTAGCTTTAGATCGAAAGAGCAAAGAATGAAATAATTGTAAAGGTTTAAACATTGCATGCTGTGATGTAATTTTTTTCCCTCCCACTAAATATTGAATAAGGAAATAAGGCACCTACCTACAAGACACCAGTGTGTTTTATTGTGGACTTGTTAATTCACAATTATTAGAATAAACAAGTTAATAAATCAATATACCAGAATAAAAATGTTTTTCTGCTATGTAATATTGTTCCTTGTACTGTATAGGCTGTTTGTGGTTGCCAAGTAACAGCGAATTCGTATACGTAAGGTAAATGAACAGCCATTTTCTTCTCCCACCTCAATCCTGAAATGAAGAATCTGGTTAATAGCATAATTAGATTGGGTTATTGTCAAAAGCATGGTTAAATATTCAATCATGTTTTCATTATTGAAAATCAAACTCATTGTTAAAAAGTTGATATTGTGTTGTGGCTGGAGATAGACGTTGTGAATATCATTAGACTGCACAGATGAGAGCTCGTCTTGTGTTCGTTTCAGCGATTTCTGCAGCGGTTCCTCGTCGTGAGAGGTGGATCCTGGCATGGGATCAGGAATTTAGGCCAAAAGGGATTGGAGGTGAAGACAGAGAGCGCTCTGTTAGCAGAACCACGTGAGGACAGTCATCATTGTGCGTTTCATCCAAGTCCCTCATGTTTAGTTGAAGCAGTTGAACGCTGGAGCCGTGACGGGGCGTTAGCTTGCTGACAGGACGGGGGCATCATGGGTCAAACACGAGACCTCAAGCAGCTGAGAGATCAAACCCATCCACACGATGCTGAGTAATGATATACCGCTCGACTAACTCTTTGAATTTTGTGTATGTTGTAGAAGCCTCTCTTGACTTATGTCATACAGTCATTAGATTTGTTTGGCTGCAGTTGAGGTTTGCGTTCCGGTTTTTGACGTAAATCATCTGTAGTGGAGTGTGGAAAGTTTTTGTTTGGAAGTATGAGCTTTTTTCTTCGTTCTCTTTAAATCTGGCTTGCTCTTGTAGGAACGCTTTCTGCACCATGTTGTGCCAGCACCAAATTCACTAAAGGAATCATACAAATCGGGTTAACAGGCAGGTGGGTTGGCATCTTGGGGTTGAAATTACAAATCTGTGTTTATAGTTGTGTAGTACTTTTGGCAGCGCTGCTCAAAATCCCAGACGTCCAAACAGAAACAAACTCAGGATTTGATTTGACAAGAGAAAGCGTTTTTCTTGACAGCCCCAAGTTTTCAACAGTAAATCATGTTTCATGCGAACGCATGTCTGTGTTGATCAGTAGTAGCTTTGATACAAAAGGCAGAGCTTCATGACACAACAATGGATTATTGTGTTTTGATTTGGAGCATTAAGAATGCGTAAGTGTCTCAGCTCTTGGGACGGGGACCTATTGCAAGGGTGTGTAACTCCTTGAGGATCATTGTTCTCAACAAAATGGCCCCCCGGGGCATGTGACACTTTTCTCAAAGGGCTCATATGAGGGGTTTAACGGGTTAATGGCAAACAAAAGTAACTGAGAACGTGTACCTTAGCAGGGGGCCCTGTGGAAACTCCAGGCAGCCATAATCTCAAGCCAGTCACTTCCTGTTTGCTTTACCTAGACTCAAGAGTCTGTAACAGGGCTTTATTTAAAATGGCAGCCACATGTTGAATCAGAAGGATATTGATGTGTGCAAGAATAATTTTTTGACTTGATGCAATTGAACGACTTTTGGAAAATATTTTTGGGTATTTTTTCTCTCTTGCTTGGAACTACAAACAGTTTTGAAGGTCTATGGTTAAAGATTCAACAGCAGAATTGCTAAACATGATCATTCCAGCTGACGGGTGCCATTATCACTGCTGTCTTCTTGTAAAACTTATCAAAGTTCAGAACCGTGGTTGACTCAATTCTTGGGCTTTTATCGGTCCACCAGGATAAAGTATAAAAAATATCCTACGGTCCTGAAGTCGAGTTAATGTTCTTAACAAACACATTATTTTATTTTGTCGTAAATCATTATTATTTATTACCTTTATGTTTTTCACAGGGTTTTGCAAATATCTAACTAATAAAAATTATAAAAAAGTGCTTGTCATCTTTGAAAAAAAACGACAGCAAATTTGGACATCTTAGATTTCAGAAGCACAGGCACGATATATGGTAGTGGCCAAATGTTTTGCATTAAATAATAAATGCATTAAAAACATAAAAATATGACATATGTGGTGCAAAATGGACAAGACACTAGACATTTAAATTATTTCTTGGGCAAAATTACTTTGCAAAAGGCAGCTTTAGCATTAGCATGGAACTATAGCATTTCAGAGAATGGTGATTTTATTTGAATACACAAAGAAAACAAAGCCTGCATAAAATAAAGGGTATTTTTTAATATTCTGTTAATCTTATATTTTCTATCCAATAACTCACAACAATAATTTTTTTTCAAGTGTTTTGGGGTAATTTTTTTGCCAAGCCTCCTTCCGTTTTTGCTCCAAACTGTGCCACATACATGGAAATTTAGTTTTTCAAAGTTGGCCATCACTTTTGACCACTACTGTATGTACTATATTACTTTACTACATTATAAATATATGCTGTACTAATGAACAGTTTATTTAACAGGTCTCAACTGTATGTTATATGCTCATTTGCATTACGGAGATGATGTTGATTGGCTCGTCTGTTTGCTCAACCCTTTGATTTATTGTGAACCTGCCACTGTGTATTTCAGTTTTCTCGTACTCATTTCTCTCTCACCTTTGCTAAACGTAATGATCATCAATGAGCTGTCACTATAATAATCAATATTTCAATCCTTCCAGATTTCTTTTAGTTATTAAAAGGAGAAATGGGTTTACTCTTTGTATGCAAATGAGAGCTCGGTCGCACTGTCTTTGTGCACTCAAAGGTGGCGGGTTTTGGGTCGCGCAGAAATGCTAAACAATTTTGGTTCAGCAGTTTCCTGCGTGGTGCAAGGGTGAATCATAATTACGCCTTTCCATATCGTTCCTGCTGTGCCCTTAAAGCCTTCTGCTGAATCAGCAATGAATCAGGGAGCAGAAAATGCCATGATATCCATGGTTAACGCTTTTTATCATGGCTGCTAAAAAATGACTTTAATACAGAAGGAATTGTGAGTGTGTGCGTGTGTGTGCCTTGAGTCTATTTTACTCCGCTATCTGTATAATTATATGAATTTTCCCTGGTTATGTTTGTTAGCCTAACATCATCTCATGTTCAAAAGAATAAACTTTGTGGCTCTAGATGTTTAAGATGTCAGAGACTAGGACTCATCAAAATCTTGGTGATGATTTTAAAGGAATTTGATATTCTCGATTGTGCAGGTAGTTTTTCTGCTGGCCCCTTTAATTGAAGATGATTGCTTCAAATCAGCCTGAAATGTGTATTTTAGGTGTGTAATTGTTTCTAAAAGCTTGAACACATTTGGGCAACGTCTGCTGTCCCCGTCTGCTGCGTATTTTCTAAGACAACAAAGACCAAGGGAAAATCTGAAAGGAAACGTTCATTGGAGACAGGAAGTCCCATAATGAGCTCTAGCACCTCGCCGGAAAACTGAAAATGAATTTGTGTTGAGACAGGTTAAAACAACCAACTAATTCCCCTGCGCTGTCACATTATGATGGTGGAAACATGTATTAAATAATGAGCAAACGATTTCTCTTGCGGTTTTCTGACACATTAAGAACACTGGTTTCAATTATTTCTTGATAAGGAAAAGCCACAGCACCAAAATTATTGTATTTTCTTATTGCATTAGCCTAGCTGGTTGCATGGACTCATAAACGAACAGTAACTTAGAGAAAGATTGTTTAGCAGTCTCCTTTGTGTCTTGGTTTGTTGTGAAATGCAACGTTTTTTTCCTCTGGATCTTTACCTGAGTGTCCCGAGACTAACTAAGCCTGAGGTCACGTGAATTCATCTTAATGGCTCTGATGAATTAACATGATGCACGCTGAAGTCTCGTTCGATTCCATTTTCATTGATCCACGTGTGGAATAATATTAGGTTTAATATTCAGGATTCATGATGTATTGATTGAGCTTTGTGATGGTAAATAAGATCCGTGTCTGCTTGTCGCTCAAGCTTAGCGGCGTTCCGGTAATCGATGCGTGCCGTTCATGCATTACGTCATTTAATTAAAAGCCCTCTTACTTTTCTGCACTGCCCGTTGCTTATGATATTGACCAGAAGAGAATTTAGAGCTCAGGCAGCATATTTATTATTTTTGATTATTCTTTTTAATTAGCATTAGTGAAATTCAGGTTTGTACTACTCATCGTTGTAGGACCTCCATGAGAAGGTGAAACTGAGGTGAATCTTTTGAGATTCGAAAAAGTGCCTTTACGATTCATCCTCCTCATTTTGCAAGCAGATCAGCCGATCGGGGTTTCTATTGTGATTCGATAAACTGTCCCAGGTTGTAAAGCTGCCTAGCAAGCATCTTACTATCTTACTCTTTTTAAAGACCTTATATTACAGTTATTGATTATCATTTGAGCCATACCCATGAATAAATTCATTAAATCAGCTTTAGTCTAATCAATGTTTAACCAGTTTCTTCTATGTGTTAAACTTCTGCGCTCCTATTGGCTGTTGGCACGCTCTGAACCAGCTCTCTGCTTCCCTTTTCCCCATCAACAGCCTTGTTTCTTAACCTATCTCCGCCCATAGAAGGCAACCGTGGCCAATGGGGTTCGCTGAAAAAGCGCTGGCGTTTAATACGGACCCACCCAGCCAAACTGATTGGCAGTTGGGTCAAACAAAGTCATTTTCTTGGCTCGTTGCCTGGCAAACCTCTGCAAGCATTTAAGGGAGAACAGGAGGCATGGCCTCTCTTCACCGAGAGACCTGAAATCTCATTGCACAAAACCTATTTGTGCATTTCACAGTTATTTTTTGGTTGGTTGTATATCCTGTGAGACTAAAGCAAACTAATGCTGACAGCTAATTACCGAATGCATTAAGAATAGCTGTTTTTTTACTGCATGCGAATCTTTGCCTTTGTTCTTTCTCTCACATTAAACTATGCAGGATTCAAATCTGCTCGCTCCGACAATTGCATGTCTGTTTAAATGTGCAAAAACATCAAACCAGACGCAATAGACACCTGATGGAAATTTCTTTGTCTGAGTTCTCTAGTGTATCTAGTGAATGAATGATATCCACCCATCGAGCTCAGATTCAGTGTTGCAAGTTTGTGGTGGAAGTTGACAAGGCATGTCGAAATAAAGTTTGACATTTTACTTTTGCCACTAATGATTTGGCTCAAATTGATAGGGAAGGTCGGCGATGCAGACATACGCCATTCTGCTTTCTCATATCTTCATCTTTAATCTTCAGCATTACTGAAGTATTTTGTTGATTAAAGTCAGGCTATTCCATCACCTTTGTTGACTTTGTTTACAGAGTCGGTGAATAATTGCCATTCGGAAGAAAAGCACCCAGTGTTGATTTTCTCTAGCCATCTGGTGCCTTCATCTCTGTGCTGAGAGCAGCGCGTGCAGTTGGTTCGTTCTGGCGAAGGGACCGCATAAAACTGTTTCACATTACTGCGACGTCTGTCTGATTTTTCCCCCCTGTCTGGTTTTTAGTGGTTCGTTCTGTCCTGCGGGAAAACCTCTCTGTGCTCTGTGGATAGTTTTTTATTTTTTTATTTTTGCCAGGCTCAATTGAACTTTGACCTTAGCGTCCCGCTTCTTCGGAAATGAAATCGCTCTTTGAGGTGATGAAGCAGCGTTAGTTTCTGGTAAAATGGGATATTTTATTAAAATAGAAATTAAAGTAGAATGCATCAAGGTTATTTATTACATGATGTCATTTTTGTTTTATTTGTGGATTTATGAATTTGAATGTTGAAACGATGCATTTTAGCACTTTGCAAATTATTGTTCCTATATATTTTCGGCTCATATTATTGCATCCTCAGAATTAATTGTTTTGTTGTTTTCCTCACTTTTCAGTGTAGTTTTGGTTTAAAAAAAGCATCTGTTAACCCGCCCTAAATGTTAATTAATTTAGGATTTTTCTTCGAAAACGGAGCAAAATGCAAAGAAATGAATAGCTCTTGTAAGATAAATCAGGTTGGGCTACTGATATTACTTGATTCTTCATTTTCATATTTCAGTGCAACACACTGTAGTTAAAGAATTATTGAGCTCATCCTGAAGAATTTATTTTAGTAATAGAGAGAATATAAGATGTGTGTGAACGTTTTTGGGGAACTCTGTCTGTGTGTGTGTGTGTGTGTGTGTGTGTGTGTGGATGAATCAACACATTTCTTGATTTTCTTTCACGCCTAAAAATACCATATCATTTCCTTATTATTTTTGTGCACTTACCAGGTAAATGCCATTTTATTTTCGGAAATATACCACGGCATATATAGTAATAATTTAGTACCATTATATATGTCAGTGTACCAGTATTACCATCTGTGAACATCGCTTCACTGTGCTACGGTCACAATACGGTTTTTAAGAGGCAGCCTGCAACATAAAAAAGAAGGAACATTCAAGTAACATGTGACAGATGCACCCGTCAGATGCCTGTTTCTCAAACATACAAGATGCTGACGCAGCCTAGCGTTTGAAAGGTAAATGATGTGAGGAGAACACGATGGAATTCAGTTCTTTCTGCTGAGTCCTGTGCCGTGAATCATTGATGGCTCTGCGTTGACTCCAGAATGAGGCGAATGTCTCAGTCTGGGAAAATTTATTACGACTGGTACAGAACATCAACACATCAGCTTACCGCACAAACAGATGAACCACTATATTAAATAGTTTATGGCATTAACTTTAATTTGAGTTAAATAGACTCTGAGGTTTTGAGTATGTTGATCATAAAGCTTGGACAGACATTTATGAAACAATTCAAGCTTGCCGGTGTTCTTCATCTTCATTATTCCTCCAAATGTGAAATGTAAAGAGCTCTCTTATTAGCTGATTTCTGTGTGTGTGTGGCTTTGTTCAATAAGCAACCTTATTTTAGTGAACCAATAATATATATACAAAATAAAAGTTTTTGCAAACTGAGTTCATTCAGTTCATTGGTCTTACAGTAGTTGCTCATACAGTGACACACAAGTACACATGCATAAACTTGAACAGATCTTGTGGTTGGATGGAGATCTGCTGACTGTGTTTGTGTGCTGTCAAAGACTTCTGAGAAATGTATTAATCTGGAACAGGGGTGGATGAGTTTAGAGTGATCAAATCCGAACATCTATCATTATAAGCCGGTCCGTGCCTAAATCAGGTTATTTTGTATTTTTAAATGGAGTGCATTGCTTTTTTATTATCAGATTATCAAGTTTTGAAAATAAGTGAATATGGAAAAGAATGGAAAGAAAAAAGTTTCTTTGCGGAGTGTCAGAAGAAGCATTTGTAGAGAGTTATGATGTGGCCTTTAATCATATTAGTTCCAGCAATTCCAGTTTCTAATCCAACGGTTTTAACGGTTATGGTGCGAATTACTGTGGCCCCATAAATATTGTATCTCTCTTAATGTATGCATTTCATCACATTAGATAGTGATGATCAAACCAAGTGGTATCTGCAAAAAAATATGATAGATGTTATCGCAAAACTAACTTTTCCCAATAACTTTTCGTACTTCTAGCCAACTAATCCAAATACCATTTTTATTGACTTTGGTTTCTCTAGATCCACACAGGTTGCGTAGCTAAGTAACTCATAATAAAGTTCATAACATATCTATCGGCATGTTTTTGACATCCAAAAAGTGTCCAAATACTTTGTTTTGATTTTGAAAACTGTATGGGAGGGGGAATTGATAGTGAATGCTGATGGCATTATTGTAGCACCGGATTCACTAAAGCAATTAATCACATGCCCAAAAACTTGTGCCGAAAACAGTTTAATCTCTGCGATTCCCCATTAAGCAGGCTTGCACTGAGCACCAGGTTACGGGAATACAGCAGACTACTGCAATCTGGCGTCATTTGCTGGAACGTTACATCGATGCCTCGCCGATGTTATCCAGGCACCTGAATTGGCTCTTTAAAATGCTGAAAAGATGCTTGATTTCTTGGCACATCTTGATAGACCTCTGGATATAACACTCTTCTCCGTCATTTATTCAGAATTTGATGGCATACAAAATCCCTTATCTGTTGCCAGCAAACTTTTGGTGGAATGTTTGAAAGGATACTTCTCCAAAAATGGAAATTCTGTCATGATTTGTGGACCTTCGAGTTGTTCCAAATCTGTATAAATGTCTTTGTTCTGATGAAAACAGTGCAAGATATTTGGAAGAATGCTTGAAACCAAACAGATTTTGCACCTGTTGACTCCCATAGTAGGAAAAATAATGTTATAATTTTTTGTTCTGTTGAAAACAAAAGAAGACATTTTGAAGAATGAAGGACAGCACTTTTGACTACCTTTTTTTCTTACTATGGTAGTCAATGGCGGGCATAATCTGTCTGGTTATAAGCATTCTTCCAAATATCTTTCTCTGTGTTCATAAGAACACCGAAATCTATACAGATTTGTAACAACTCGAAGGTGAGTAAATGAAGACAGTATTTTCATTTTTGGGTGAATTATCCCTTTAACCTGTGTGCCTTTTTGACTAAATGCCATTTTGTTTATTTGTTAAGTGTAGCTTAAGTTCTCATTATGACTGTCCGTCATAATATCTCTTTGAAACTTAGAGGTGTAACGTGTTCTTGTCATTTGCCCCTTTTCTCATTGGTGGCTTTTAAGTGTTTGCTATGATGTTGATGCTAAACAACGGTCATCCAAGCATTGCAGGAAACACCCACATGTCCCCTCTGTCTCCTCTCACGTTTTAAAAAACCCTGACGGGAACTTTTATCAGCCCACCACAATGTCTCATCTACAAACTACGATTATGACTCATAATGGATATTGAGTGTCTTTCCTTGTTTGAAATAGAGCTTCACTGAGTCACTCCAGGCAACGGGAGACGTATTCCAACGGGGCGTTTTACTACCTACTTCGATCAAAACCAACTTTTCACCAAGAATGACTTTAGCAGCCCTCAACTCTGTGATATTGAGAGGCATTTCCTTCACTCGAAGCATCTGACTTCCTTGTTATAATTCTGCTCATCTCATGTGCCTCTGCACCAGTTCGCCTGTCCTTATGACGGGCATCGCGCCAGGTGAAGGTTGCCATGACTCCCAACGCCACCCCCTTTCCCCCCAGTAAGGTAGTGGTTTTCAGGGCTGTGCTCGGGGTTTGTTATGTAGACAAAAGATGTCTACTCAGCATCAGCTGAATAACTCCGATCTCAAGCAGAGCGTCACGTGACCCGCTTGTGAAGATTTTGTGAAAGTGCCAGCATTGAGAAAAGAAGAAACTTGGAATGCGAAGCTAGTGAGTTTTTTCTTGACTTTTTTTCTCCTACTGTGTTTGCTTGCTGAGAAAATGGCGGACCGCTCCGTGCAAACTTGCACCTGAGTTTGAACTGTTTTTGCACTAAAAATACAACTAGCATTGTTTTTATTTAATAGCAAGGCTTCCATCTTTCTGTCTCTTTTCTTGATCTCACAGGTTGGTTTAGCTGATGTAAAAACAACTACTAAACGTGCAGATGGATGGGCGTAAAAGCTGCCGCTTGCATTGGCACAGCTCAGGTCTGCCGTAAATTTACAACCGATGAACATCAGTAATCGGTTGTTGCAGAAGAGTGCAGCTGTTCGTGAAATGCACAGTTTTCCACCTTGACAGCTTTCGTGATGTCTTTTAAGATCGCTGTGCTCTTGTCAAAACTCAGTCACGGTTGGCGTTTTGTGGCAGGGATGTGTTGAAACAGGCTTCTGTTGCCAAACCTTTCAATATTTTGCCAACGTGGAGTGGTTGTTTAACAGTCTTATCTTTTACTTGAATCAGTAATTTCAAATATTGTGGGTGAGACATTTTTACTATGATTCATTTTATTTTCCTACATTGACACGTTTGAGGAATGTGGTTGTGCAACTTACATTGTAGATTCTGGGACAAAATATTTTGTTGGCACTTACATTGGAAGTCACCTCTGCGTACGCACGGTATGAACATTGGAAAGTTGTAAAGTTATCATAACATAAAATTTCCAAAAGACACGAGAAATTATTTTTGTCCCTGCAAACTTTTAGCAAGTATCACCCTCTGAATTTTGAACCATTTAACCCAACTCATAGTGATTAATATTCATTTCATTTAAAAACACACTCTTGTTTTTTTAGTAAATGTATTCACATCTATTGTCTACTGAGTGCTGAGTTAAGCATCTTTTGTGTGGGGCGTTGTCTGTAAGTGGGGCATTTTCTAATGTTGTGATTTCTCTTCACAGGATGAACAACAGAAGCAGACGTGGATTAAATCTCCGACACTGAAATTCAATCAGGTCAGTCGAACATGCTTTGCTTTTTCCACTCTTCTACATTAACAGTTTTCCTGCAGGGGAGTATCTCTGTGGTTTATGTGATTTGCAGTGGCTCATCCAGAGACTCAGAGACACGAGTATGACCTGGGTTTGGGTTTCATACGAAATTTGACCACTTGTCATAAACCCGTAGATCCGATCTTGTGGCGTAATTGGCAACCCAAGCTCGATTCTGTGGGTTTCTGTCACTGTGGTGAACTCGACGTCCTGTGTGAACTTTTACAGTGTGAACTCTCACTGAAAGTGTCGCTCTTTTTCAGGTGTAAATGGTCAAAACAACATTTAACGCAACTAACAATTAGTTTCAAGTATTTTTTATTTTATTTTACATAAATAGCATGTACCTTTTATCCGATACACCTTCAGTACATGAGCTTAGTGAGTACATGTTTTTCAACTGGTAGTGAACTCATGGACCTCTTGAAAGAAGCACTCCTTTATATCATCCATAGGGACTCTGGTAGAGTATCATATCATATTCGTGCAAAAATTAGAAGCGTTTCTCCCCTGAATGTGCAGAGGATGTTATTTTTGGCTCCAGAAGGTCCAGCGGATCAGTATGGACGTGTGCATCCAGGATGAGGTAGTAGGTTGTATGGTTTCGAATGACACCATGGGAGTTAACTGTACAACCTTCTAGCTTTCCTTGGAGCACACTTATTTCGTCAAGCAAGACTCTTTCTCTCCACAAAGAGCAAACCTGTAAAATAGCACATGAACCAGTGTCCCTTAGATCCCTTAAGAGATGGTGGTTTGGATATATGGGGCGGCGCATGTGTCCTAACTGCAAAAATAAGGTGTGCAAAGTGTGCATTACACTTACAATGCAAATCTAGAACTATATTTCTTTAAAAGACAATATTTGAGGATTAGCACAGGATGTGTTTACAGTGCAGTTAAACACAGAGATGATTCAGATTCATCCCGCTTGCTAATTGACATTTCTTGTTTCTCTTGAATTGAACAGTCTGTCAGTTTCATTGTCATTTGCCGTGTTGTTCTGTCAGCTGATGCCACAGACGGTGATGTCACTGTCTTGTCTGTTTTCCCTCGAGACGTTTGCTACGCAGTGTTTCTTTTTGAGAACAGTCACTTTCTAAATGCTTGTACAGTATATATAGTGGAGACTATTCTTACATTGACTATGCCTGTCGGTAATATGTGATCAGAGAAAGTGTATTGATCATAAATATTTATATCAGCAGCGGAACTGAATTTTAGGACGGCGTTTTAGTGCAACGTTAAAAATAAAAATAAATCCAAGATTTCAAGAAAAGTTTTCATAAAGTTGAAATGTTTCGAGAATAAAGTCGAAATGTTTGAGAATAAAGTTGTAGCAGTACGAGAATAAAGTCGAAATGTTACGAGAATAAAGTCGAAATGTTACGAGAATAAAGTCGAAATGTCACGAGAATAAAGTCGAAATGTCACGAGAATAAAGTCGAAATGTTACGAGAATAAAGTCGAAATGTTACGAGAATAAAGTCGAAATGTTAAGAGAATAAAGTCGAAATGTTACGAGAATAAAGTCGAAATGTTACGAGAATAAAGTCGAAATGTTACGAGAATAAAGTCGAAATGTTACGAGAATACAGTCGAAATGTTTCGAGAATACAGTCGAAATGTTACGAGAATACAGTCGAAATGTTATGAGAATAAACTCGTCGTAATACGTATTTTGTTTTCGTGAATGTTGTAGTTTAAGTGTTAAGTTAAGAGTTTAAGTTATGTTTAAGCACATTACCTGAACCAGTGAGTTAGCTCTTAGTTTTTTCTTCTGAATAAATTCAGTGTCCTTTTACTAATTATAACTCTGTGATGATGCGCCAAAAGACAAATCATTTCTTCATGCTAAATTCTAACCTAAAGTAGGATTTAACCAAATCCTTCACATCCATCGTTTCCAGCAATTCTGTGATCTTTCTCAAAATATTTCGACTTTATTCTCGTAACATTTCGACTTTATTCTCGTAACATTTCGACTTTATTCTCGAAACATTTCGACTTTATTCTCGAAACATTTCGACTTTATTCTCGAAGCATTTCGACTTTATTCTCGAAACATTTCGACTTTATTCTCGAAACATTTCGACTTTATTCTCGAAACATTTCGACTTTATTCTCGAAATCTTGTATTTTTGTGGCACTAAAAGTGGCACTAAAACGCCGTCGTAGAATTTAGCCTTTTCTTCGAAAAATACTTTGGACAGGAGCACAATATCAGGTTATTTACCAGATGAGGCAATCTCTGTAAACCTATTTGAGGTTTTCAAATTGTTGCAAAACAGACAACACGACCTATCGTCATTATTTGTCACAATACAGTATGGTTATTTTGAAGAGACAGAAGTTGGAGATGCTACAGTTCACGGCAGATGTTACTTCCATCCATCCTACTGGAAATGGAAGGTCAAGTCAAGTGCATTGCATTCTGGGATTTAATATTCCACACAGTGAGCTCTGTTGTATCATGCACATTTTCACAAATCGAAAAGGTCATCCAGATACACTTTGTTGCAGAAAACGGTATACACTACATATCCGCGGAAAAAATAAGAGACCATTCCAAATTTTTATTTATTCAGCATTTCTAGATGTATTGCCATTCCAGTCTTAAGTCTGTAAAATTTCAACAAAAACAAACCTCAAGAGTGACATAAAATTATCCAACAGCAATGTGAAAGATTTACATCATGACAAGACACATGAAATCTGTGTTACAATCCAGGTTATCACACTAAAAACTTTCCGTAAAAAGATGTACAAATATTACTTTAGTGCTCCTTAAAAGTGAACATAGACTTGTTTTCTTTGCACGATTTTAACGAATACAGAGCATCTTTTCTGTTCATTTTCTGCACATAGAAGAAATATTTTTATTTGAAATGTGGGAGAAACATTGTTTGTAGTTAAAATAGAAATAATTTCTAAACGTTCTCTTCATTTTTTCCGCGGCTGTAAACTGCAGCCATATTTTCCTGTGGTTCAGTGGTTAGAGCGAGACGCTTGCAACGCCAAGGTCATGGGTTCGATCTCAGGGATTTCACATACTTTGAAAGAAATGAATAGTATAATGCAATGTGAGTCTCTTTGGATAAAAGTGTCTGCCAAATGCGTAAATGTAGTATGCTGTTTTAAACGTTCCATCCATCGAGTGTAATGAATCTGGCTCTTGACCTGCACAAATTTGACACAATCCTTGTCTCAAAAGAGATAAGCTTGATGCATTTTGTGTTAGAAATGTCTGTTCCAAGATAAGAAGGCACTTTTAGAGCCCTGCATTTCATGTAGCAGTTTTTTCCACAGAAATTCATATAAAGTTGATTGATATTTAGTATAGTTTAAATCGTGTGTCTTCGAATTCCTTGTTTGTCTTGGCAGTCCGTAACTGACTAATTCGTATAAATTCGTACGATCTCATTCATATTTTTAGTTGTAATGTGCTGTGGCCACAGTGACAGTTGTAGGCCTTCATGCTTTTTAATAATAATCAAACTTTTATAAGAATAACATTGATTGAATCTACAGTTTATGAGATTTCCAAGTTTAGTTAAGGTTGGAATATTCCCAAGACAACATTCGTAGAAATATCTGTCAGAATGTTGAATTCTTACCAATCAGAACTTAACAGAGTTGTTTAGATTTAGATTTTTTCTTCTAAAATGTAGTTTTATAAACATTCGTTCTGCTCTGTCTGTCAGTGTAGAAACCATGCAGTTAACAGCTCTGTTTGTCTGCCCGGTGTCTTGTTTTGGTGTCTTTCCAGCATCCATGGCTGCAGTCTGTGAAGCCCGGCGCTCATGTATTATTTTAGTCTGCCCTGAAAGCCCCAGTAAGCACACATAGGGCCCCACAGCATCACTGTGAAAGGGACTTAACTGCTATCAATTAAGCACAGACAAATGAGCAGTGAAATAGATGAGGATTCAATAGGCAGGCATGAGAGTCCGAGTCATTGATTCCCCTCTCACACGACCGGCAGGCTTGGAACGAGCTTAACGTGGCCCCTCTACGGCTTGAAAAGACGCTTGCTCCTCTACCCACGGCTTAAATCCACTTCACTAGCCTTTACTATGGAGTCAGCTGTCTTCCTCTGTCAGCCAAACCTTCGTTCGGCTTACGTCTGAATTCTGCAGGGGCTTTCGTGGGATTTCATTTATAGAGAAACCGTAATCGAACCCCTGATGCAGTTCTTGTCTTAAATTTATAGTGGTTTGGGGCTTAAAGGGATACATCACCCAAATCTGAAAATTCTGTCATCATTCACTCACTTTTGGGTTGTTTCAAATCTGATGTATTTGTTCTGATGAACAAAGAGAAAGATATGTGGAAGAATGCTTAAAACCTCCCCCCGTTGAACAACTACGATGGTACTCAAAAGTACCTAAATTCTTCAAAATGTCTTCTTTTATGTTCAATTGAAAAAAGATTAAGTAATTTTTCCTACTAGTAAGCTCATTCTAAGGTAATAAAAACACAACCCTTACACCTCTGAAGACATAGTTATGTATATTAAATTGCATTTCTTCCATAGATACACATTGTTCCTTTAAACTTTAGTCTTTTTCTCAGAAAGCTTGACAAATATATAATGTTAAATTGCAGGGTTTTTTTCAGAGATAATTGTGGCCATCCCTATAAACTGCTATTTTATGGCAAAGACCAGCATGTACTTTTCCTTTAATTTAACAAGAGAGCTCAATTGACCTCAGTGGAAAACCCCTACCTTTGGTTTTCCCGAGCTTCCTGTTTAAACTGACAGAGAGAGTCGAGCTGCTTGTATTTTAGGAGGGATCGTTCCGTCTTCACCTCCGCTCTTGGATGACTCTTCCAGATGTAGCCGAGCAAACCCGGCCCAAAATCCTGCTGGTTCAGCAAAAGCTAGTCCAGCTGGCTGCGGAGTCGAGCTGCGACTCGTCCGCTACAGCTGTGCTTAAATTTATATGATGGCTGAACAAATAAATTGGATGGAGAGAAGGTTGAGGCTTTCGTTTCGTGAAGGCGTGGACCAACACAAAGGTGAAGAACATCACTGTCTTAAAGGGTTTTCTTGAATTGTCATTTTTACGTTTTTATTCAATCTTTTTAAACAGGCCGATGAACATTGAATGCGTTTACATGCACAGTCCTAAACTATTATGCTTAAGAAGATGGTAATTTGTAAGAACTTGTAAACCCAATGTGTTCTGATTCTTGTAAAGAAAACGTGAAATTGCAAGTGCATTGAACTTCCAAGTTATTTTCTGATAAAACATTATTTTCTGGTGTGTCGTGTGCTTAATTTAGGAATCTAGATTTGATTGTGGTGTTGGTCTATAATATTATTGGTTCATATTTGGTACCCATCTGTTTGGCTTTGGTTACATTACAAGGACGAAAAGCTATTTTAGAAAGCAGAAAATGTTTTATTATGTCAAGTGATAACTAATCTTCAGATAACACCTGGAATATATTATATAAATGTAAACTGAAAAAAGCCTTATCCGCTCTCATGTTGTCTTTAAATGCGTTTGCGGTACCAAACATTTTGGCCTTTGTTCTCCGATTCCGGCCTGCCCTCCCCAAAGCTTGTTTTGTTTCTGATTAGAAGCCCCGCGATTGGTCATTTACCCTGGTGACCCCTGTACACAACAGCAGAGCACCGATGAACCTGACCTCTTGCTCCCAGACCACAGCTGCATCAGGAGCCGCCGAACGTTACCGTGGTGATGAGGTGATGAGATTTATGACAGATGAATAAGAGTAATCTATGCGTGGCAGACAGAGGTGATATTGATTTGTCTGGAGTCATGGCTGAATGCTGCTGATGACACGTCTTTCCGTCGATATGCGTTTGACCTCTGACCCTGAGGAGGGATCAATGAGTTCGATTTGGAGGAGCGGGGCCTGCACGAAGGGCCACCAGACAGACAAGATGTTATGTTGGATTTGAACTGTGTGCATGTGCGCCGGGCTCTCTAAGATTTCTTCTGTTTTCTCGTGATTGTTCTTTAAAGGGATAGTTCACCCAAAAAGAAAAATTATGTCATTATTTACTTATCCTCATCACCTGTGGATGGCGATGAGTATGAGAATACTAAAGGAGATATTTCTATTCCCAGTGGGTACCGCTGTTGTTCGGTTACAAACATCCTTTAAAATTTCTTCTTTTGAGTTCTGCAGGTTTAAAATGGCAAGAGGGTGAGTAAACAATAACAGAATTGTTATTTGAGCTATTCCTTTAAAGCTAACGTAGCATAAAACTAAAACCCACTGAAACTCTTTGAGTTTCAGAGTTTATCAACAGATGATTATGTGCCTTAAAGGAATAGTTCACCCAAAATTGCCCCCACGTTCTAAAATTGTGTTTGCATTTTCAGAACGCGAACGGAGAAAATTAAATGAGTGGCAGTTCATTATGACTAATTGTAACGCTCATAATAATAATGCCATTTGCTTTGGCTCTTAAAAATAAATCTTAACAACTTCGTCGCAATGCCATGGCAACATCTTTTGTATTTTTCTATTTAGATTTCTAATTGTTTGGCTCAAATAAAGAGATCCGTATTTCGATTTTTTGTGTATTTTTGTACATTAAATACATTTTTCTCATTTGGATTATATGACAATCAAGAACTTATGAATGGATCTGACGGTTCTGTCTAATGTGTAATTTCATTGTGTTGTAGTTTACGGTTCGGTTTATCGTCCGTTATGTATTGTTGTGCCTCTGTGTGTGTGCTGTCTGGTACTGTGGTGACAGTCTCCTATGGCCAGTGCGTGAGTTGATTGATCACCATTCCCATTCAGTCCCTGCTGATGTCACCAGCTTCCCCCCGGACACAAACATGCCCTTCGCTAACAGACTTGAACCTGTACACTGTTTACTCGTATCCACAAACCTGTGTTCAGTCTCTGACCGGTCTGATTTGAGTTTAAAAACAGAATCTGTTGATTCGTGATCTCTCGTGCTTTGTGTGTGCATGTGAGCGCGTATCCGTAGCTCTGCATTGCAGTGGGGAAGACATGGTACGTTTTTGCATATGCTTATAATCAAAGGCGTATATGGTGGGCAGCCGGGGCCCTCGACCCCTCGACTGTGGGGTCACGTCTCTCACACACCCCTCAGTGCAGGCAGAGAGGTCAAAGGTCATTCAGGGCCACTGCCAGACGGATAAAGATGCGTCGGGTGCTGTGAGAGTCACACTGTGCATAAACAATGCTGTGTTTGCTTGTTTGTTTTATTATTAATTTGCCTTAATTTGTTGATTTTAATGGAGCTTTTGATTTTATTATTTACTTAGTTGTGATATCAAAATTAAGTCTCGCTCACTTTCAATCAATTACATGTTCAACTTATTTGTTTAGTGCTGTGTCTGTGGTTTTATCTATTATTTATTTTTTATTATGTATCGGATCGAATCCTTTCGTTTAAATAGCCGTTGTTTTGTTTTAACTTGCACTAGAACAGCACTGCTTGTTTAGTCGCACATCTCCTTGTTTTATTTTAATGACCATTGTGTTTCCTTTCAAATACAACGAACAAACAATATCGGTTGTTTTATTATTTAACACCGAATTGGCAAACCGCGGCAACGTGGTTGTCGAACACGTCTTTGCGGAGGGTGTGTGTCCTCAAATCAGTTGTGGAAACGTTGTCACAATATTGTGACTCACAGATTGTCGTCTGGCTGCAGAGTGCGAGACGCCATTTCTGGATGCGTTTTTTCGAGCCTTCTGAGAAAGTGAGGGATTGATCAGTGCAGAGGGGAAGCGGAGCCGAGATGAAGAGAGGGAGGGAGAGACGTGGACGAGGGGGGGGTTTGTGGGATCTCGCTGCAGAATCCGCCGCTCGCTGGCACTCAGTCACACCGAGAGAGCGAGAGCGGGTCTCGCAGACAGCCCAGGTACACAGGTAGAGAGCCGCCCGGGACAGGTGTCCGGACCAGGGGAGGAGGAGGTGTTAGGGTGAGTGTGTCTCCAGCGTAATGTGTGTGTCAGACTGTTGTGTGTGTGTGGGGGGAGCGACAGCGACAGGAAGATGTGCTGTAATTTTGATGATGGTTTTGTCTCGAGTGCCTCCCTATGGTCACATCTCAATGTCTGATGAAGTCCACGATGTCTCGTTCTTTGTCTCACTTTTTCTTACTCTCTCTTCCCTGACAAAGCAGACACAGGTTTAAAGGTAGTGTGTGTGTGTGTGTTTGAGGCACGTGGCGGGTGCGTTCTTATTTCCGGGTGCGTCCACACTGTCTGGTCCCAGAGGATGAACGATGCTGCTTATTTGTGGGAGGAGGAGTCTTAAAGGTGTGTGCGCTAAACGTGCATTTGTAGTGTAAATGACATGCATGTTTTGGCTACCGTGTGCACTATTGGATTCGCTTACCCTCTGGGTTTTTCTGCGTCTGCGCTTACAAAGTCACCAAATGATAACTTATTTCTGACGCCTGTCGGTGGTGGGGGATTGCAGGCGTTGTACGTCTGGGTGGGTGGCTGTCAGGGGGGTTGGTCTTGCGGGGAAGGTGGGGGGGTTTACATAGAGCTGTATCGCAAGCCCAGTAAGATGCATCGCCGGCATCCGAATCGTAAGCGGCACTGTCTTTTCTTTTTTTTCTTTTGTTTACGTGTTAGTTTAGTAATTGTGGATGATCAGTTGTTGCTTTTTTTGTGTAAAGGAGTCAGTCAAAGGACGAGAATATAGACCCAGACAGACAGACAGACAGACATGCGCACACGTACACACAGAAGCTGCAGATGGTTCAGAGTTCAGCGGTTCGGCTAGTTAACGCTCGCTAGAGATTCCGGGGATGAGAAATACAGGCTACGAGGACAAAGAAGAATTTTAAGAGAGAGACTGACCATCAGACCGGACGAGATTCTCAACCAACAAAGGCTAATTTGAGCCGGGCTGCCTGTATTCCGATCCATGCCTGTCCGCTCGAAGGACAGGTTGAAATCCATCTGGTCGTGTTAGTTCCTCAAAGAATTGTTGAAAAATAATGTTTTTTGTACCGAATTGCTCTTTTGTGAATATATGTTGGTGCATGACATACTGTGTGTGCTGATGTGTGTGTGAGGTCCTGTTGAGCAACTGGGAATTCCGGGAAAACTTATCTGCAGTGAAGAAAGATTTTATGCACAGGCCGAATTTTATTCAAGTAATTCAGCGAGCGGACGTTTGCCGGACACCGAAGGACATGGGCGAACGATACGCGTGTGTTGTCTGTGCCACTGCCCCGATGCAGACACCCAGCTCTCCTCCTGGTCCCTGAGACCCTAACTTGTGAGCTTTGTGTGCTGAAATCACAGGTTAAGCTCTTAGGACCCGGGCAGAGGGCAAAGCTCTCGAACACCGGCCGTGTCATGTCGGAGACGGGCGCAGGACAGATGTCTGTGATGGATTCGAGGTTGTGGCGCTGATGAGTTCTTTGTGTCAATGATAGTTTCTTCTGTTCGTTTTTCTAATAAAGACTCACTCCTGTACATCCACTGATGTTTTTTTTCAACACAAGCCGGTGAGAGGTATAGGAGAGGGTCGATTTGCTAACTCCTGTCTGGCTGTTTAATCGCCACTGCAGCTCATCCATATCACACTCTTCATGGTTTATCGCATTGAAATTGTTAGTAATGCAGAAATGTATTACTTTGCCAAATAACGATAGCCTTTACATCATATATGCGTTGTGTTATTATTATTTCATTTTCTACCTTTTTCTTTCATTCCATTTCTAAAATATCGCATTTACATTTCTCGAATGCAGTAACGTTTTTTTTCAATAAAGCTCAAATTTGTTTGCGAATAGCCGTTTTATGGCAATGTTCTCATAGGAGATCCCTGTACTACCATGAAAAATGGCAGCTCGACTGCGTTGTCATGCATGCAGTTTTTTCAATCCAGTAATATAAGATCTGTATGATGTACAGCCAAACATGTTCGTCTGTTTTATTTCGCTGCACAAAAAAAAGCAGCATATTGAACCAACATATGCGGATACCTCCGAGCACATTTTCTCATTTATGGGAACATTCTCTATGAATTGAGTTTTAATACTCGTCAGGACCTCGTGTAGACCACAAACTGCTGTTAGTCGAACAGGATGCTAGCAGATGTTTTAATTCATTTAATTTATAGGCACAGTGTGCGTACATCCAGGTTCACGTTAACAGCATTTTAAGAAATTACATTCTGACTCCAGAAGTGGTTTATAGTTTAAGGGGGTACAGTTGGCACACCCCTGTGGGCTTCTTCCTGTTTTAAACACTGAAATCATTAAGTTCTACCACCGCCTTTGTTCCGTACCTCCCTGGAGTGTTTAACTTTCTTAAACCTAATTTTGCTAAATTATCCACATTAGAAAGATAGTTTCAAAACAATTGGTTCCCCTGTTTTGCTCTCTCTCTCTCTCTCTCTCTCTCTAATTATATTTTTCCCCTGCTTGGTTTCATGCTGAACAATGGCGGATGCCAACTAATCAGGCTGGGTCCGTGCCACGAAGCTCCCAGCAACAGCTGAAGTTCTGCCATGCTCCGTGCATACCAAGCAGTCAGCCACGAGCGTCGAGTGCCAGCCCGGTGCCCACCACAGGGTCAGACAGTTTTATTAGGATCTGTCTGACACAGTGCAGGCTAGCAGTGCCAATGCCGAGATTAATTCTGTGCTGCTCACACACTAGCGGTCAGCTGAAAGAACCTTCATACTGAATGCGCACACACAGACCCGTCAGCCAGATGAAGAAAAGGAACAAAGACTGGATCCAGCCAGGAATGAAGACTTTATTTAATAAACGGTCTGCTTCCGAATGGTCCAGCAGGCAACGGGTCTAATGTCCTTGCGGTTTCGTATTTACATTTTTGGCTGAAGGCACATCGGAGTGCTTTTCATTTGTGTGCATTAGAGCAAAAAAGGTTCGTTTTCTGGCTGATAAGTTTGGCCGGCATTTTGATCAAAGGAAAGGGACCTGTAGACAGACAGATAATGGACAAGCAGACATGGGTGCAGACGAATGAAAAATGAATTAGTGTCAAATGTTAGTCAACTATAACCTGGTATCTGCAAAATGAGAAAGCGTTCAAATATAAGCCTTTTTAAACATAACGCTATTCATATAAACGTTTATTAATTAATATAAAGATCCGAAAAAAGCATTATTGTTTAAGGTAATTGTCTTTTTAATATTTAAAATATTTTTTTATATTATGCTTATATAAAATATTAATAATGATAAAACATCAAAAATGTATGAACATGAAGCAACTGCTCGCCAGCAGATCCTAAATGTATAAATGTATATATTTTATTAGACAGGATTGATATAGAATCAATTTAAGAAAAACGCATTAGACATCAATCATATTCGTCTTTGATTTAGACCACAAGGAAGGTTCCGGACCACAGAGGCTGGCAAATTAAAAGCCCTTGCATACGATGTGTGTGTGTTTGTTTCCTAAACGTGTTCTGTTTAAATAAACCTGACATTACTCTGGGATAAAAGCTTCTGAAAGTAGATTAGGAACTGAGAGCTCAGCTGGGAGAAACTGTAGGAGCTGGATGAATTGACAGGATTACAGGACGTCGGTTGTGTGGAATCGTTGTTCGCCGTGTTATCGGCGCAGGTCAGAGGTGTGTGTGGCTCTTACTGCAGGTGTGGAAATAACAGGTGGTATATGCAGAGAGGCGGCTCACGTCTGCGTATCCAGACTCCAGACGATGGATGGCCCGGTCTGCGTCGAGAACCCTTTCTCATTGAACTACAGATCGTTTGCACTGAATTGTTTTTTTTGAAAAAGCAAAGGGTATCCAAATCAAGCTGTATACTTTTTACTCCGATATTGCAGATTTCAAACATACTTGTCCGATATTTGTTTCTTTACTGTACAATGTATATTAAAAATAAGCCTTTTGGCCTCGTGGATATTTCGTTGTCCAAAGAGGCTTGCAAGTAATGGGTCCGTTCACAAAAGATATGTCACCAAACTCCTTCTTCCCCGTTTTTTTCCTGCCCTCTGTATCCTGTGACCGCCTGCCTTTCTCTGTGATGTCTGCTGTAGTGCTGTGGAGGCGTTGCCAGGGTAACGCAGTATCTGGCTGGCAGCGTGCTGGAGTTATTGAACCACAACTGGCTTTTTGCTTTAGAGGATAATTAGGCTCTGTCTCACAGGTTGCTCTCGGCTGATGGGACTCCAGTGGAACCGCCGGCTGCTCTGAGCCACCTCCTCTCATCAAAGCTGTAAAGCCGGCGGACGGTGGTTAGCAACAGCCGCATGTGCCCCCTTTACCTGGACGAAAAGCCGCGTGAGCCTCAGTTCCCCTCAAACACACAAAAACACCTCGGAGAGACGGACATTTTTATTCTCCCGAAACAATGAACTCTGGCTGAGATAAACCTGTCTGTCATCGCTCACTCTCTCTCTCTCTCTCTCTCTCTCTCTGTCTGTCTGTCTCATTTTTCTGCATCTCTTTTTTATACATAAAAAAATAAGGCCAATAAGGCCATCCCTGTTACAAAATGTCCAAAATACCCCTTGGATTTATTTGACATTATTTTGGACTAATTGCTGTAATTAATGCGGTTAATTGCTGTAATTTCCTCTCTTTTAGGTGTACAGAGATGATGAGGTGCTATTTTCAGCCTGTGGCCAAGTCGTGTATTTTTTTAGGTACTGCGCAATTCGCATCTGAGCAGCTGTTCATTAAACCCTTTTTAAAATAAATGCATTTAATCTTACTGTATTGCAACATACTAGTTTATTAAACTGCACAGTTTCTTCGATGTGCGTGTTGTTAACAAGGTGTCATCTGTTTTTGGCATTGTGCGCCCAGACGTCGTTTTCCAAAGTAATGACTGTGATATCTCAAACCCTTAATGTTCTCCTGCAGCGTGTGCTGCAGAGATGAAGTGGTGTGTGTGTTTGTGTTCCAGCAGGTGAGTTTGACACACAAACACAGTCCTGCATTAAAAGAGGCGGGGAACAGAGACGAACCCTACGACCTGCTTTGAGAGACTGTCCTGCACAGCAGTGCTTAAGCACACACACAAAAACATACATTCACTAACGCTCAAACAAATTTATTCCTATGTTTTTTGTAATGTTTGTAAATGTTGTAAATTCAGAAGATATTTTGATAAATGATATATCTTGTATATTTTTGCTGCAGTGTTTTTTTTGGCCTGTGGTTGACAGATTGTAAAATGTTTGCATCAGAAATTTACCCGAACCAAACAGGAAAGAAGTTAAGAGGTTAGCAGTTCACCTGTTTAAATTGTCCTGTCATTTACTCGCCCTCTGTTTTTTCATACACTGATGGATTGAGAAATAGGGAAAGAAGACACACCTGAAGCATTAAAATTATTATACTAAAATCTACATGATTATAGATTATGGATTATATTTATTATCAGAAAATTTATCGTGTCAAAATGTCAAAATTTACCAGAATTAAATTGGAATACTTATTGACATTCATCTATTTCTTTATTTACTGATTTCCGTTTCTAAATTAACCTTAGATATTTGTAGAGTTGCTATAAGAAATACAGCTGTCAGAATTATCAAAATATTTTTTTTAAATCTTATTAAGCAATAATATGTTCACAAATTTAGCAGACCATCACAGTGGACTTTGCATGTACATCTGCTTGTGTGTTACCATAGTAAAGGTTGTAGCAGCATCACAGCATTACTTACACATGTGCGTGCGCACGCGCAACATCGCCGGCATCAGGAAGTGTGTGCGCGACCCCGTCTGCTCGCGGACGTGTGTGTGTGCTCAGCGTGTCCCTCTCCTCCCATAGAGCGACCGGCCAGGCTGCAGATATCATCCATCTCCTTGTCACAAAGCGCTGGGGTTGCTGGGTAGGCAGCAGACAGCCGCTCGGCGCTGAGGATGAGAGCTGAATCCTAATTCAGAATCCTCTCCCCCGCCTCCCACGATGGAAAATCGTTAACCTCGGGATTGGAGAACAAAGCAGAGAGCTTTAGCCGGCTAGCTGCTGTTAAAACAAAACGCCCCCACGACAAAATATTAAACAAATCAATGTCTTAGAGAGGACACGACGGAAATCATCCAAAATATTCCCAGAATTACTGCAGTCGAGTTCTCCTTTGTGATTCACTACGAGTCGTGTGGCGATGACGCGATGGGAAAGGTGTCAGAGATAATGCAGATGATCAGTGATGTTGCTGAGCCTTATTCAGAACATCATAAAAATCCGAGACAAATAAAAACAAGCTTTGTTTAGATAAATTACACATTTTGTACTTTTACTCAAGTATTTTTTGGGGGAAACATCGAGCAAAAGAAAGTTTTCATGTTCTTAAGTAAGGTAACCATCTGTTTATGAAATGTATTAAGAAATTCATAAAAATAGGGCATACAGTATTTTACTGTATTTTTCATTTCGCTCTGCACTGCGTTGCTGTAGCGTTAACAGACACGTCTGTAAAATATTTACCAGGGCTGTACATTTTCCACTGTATTGGTGTATAAATATATGACATGTAAGGGATAATGTACAGGCAGCCGGTTGTTATCGCAGAAATAAGCCCCGACATTGTGATCAGGACCCGACGCTGAGGGTCTCACACTGAAGGGGCTTATTTCGCGAAAGCAATCGGTTGCTTGTACACGATCCCGCTTATAATACGTGGAAAATGAAAAAAAAAACTGGCCCCGCAATGTGAATTTGAAATATTTTATTAGCTAATTTTTACCGAACCCTGATAGCACGCAGACATCTGGCTTACGTCTATTTGACGTCTGCATTTACATCTTACAGACATCTACAATACATAGTTTGCTCATCTGCAATACGTCTCGGAGATGTCTGCTGTCAGACGTTATATAGACATCTTGAAGACGTCTGTAAGATGTTTATGATTTAGAATCGATGTAAATCTGCTCTTTCTAAGATGTTTAGCAGATGTTTTTACGCAGCAAATCTCAAGATCTTTAGCAGACGTATTACAGACATTCAAACGTCTCCGAGACGTATTGCAGATGAGCAAACAACGTATTGCAGATGTCTGTAAGATGTAAATGGAGACGTCAAATAGACGTAAGCCAGATGGATTGTGCTATCTGCGAATGCAGACCCTCCGGGAGGAAAAGCCGTTTACATTCGGTTTTTAGGTTGGAAACAATGTTCAGATGTTATGAACAGGCAATTGGTTAATCAGTTGTGATTATAATGTCATGTATGTTATTAAAATATATATTTACATTTAATTTGTGGAAAACCTGTCAAAATGATTTGCTGCATCCAGGTTTCAATGTGTTATTAGTTTGGGAATAGCGAACCTGCAAATGTCGCGGCTGGCCAATCAGAATCAAGCATTCTAACGAGCCGTATAAAATGCTTTAATATGTATTGAAATAAAAATAAAAAATACACTGAGAGTAAAAATACTTTACTACTAGTTTACATGTAGCGAAACATCTAAAGAATTAGTTTGATCTGCTGTTTTAAAGATTTATTTACAGATTTAAATCACGTTTTAACTGAAGGCCACAGAAAGCACAGTATGCAATGCAGTATCCCACAATGCAATGTGCTCCACTCGATCTTTAATTTCCAGTTTGATGCATCAACGCAAAAATCAAATGTAATTTTTAACAAATCCTTAGTTTCATCAATCTGACTGCCAAAATAAAAAAAACTTCTGAGATGATAAGAATAATAGGAAAAAAGGTTATTTGACAACCATGTAACAAACTAGTGTTTAAGCCTTTAGTGTTGTTCACTGCATACTCTTTGCTGTTTTTATTAAATAGCAGTATAGCAGTCTGAAATAAGCAGTATTTAGTATTCTGTTACATACTCTATATCATTGTCATCGACAAAGCAGTTGCCTTTTCAGCATTGCAGTGTAGACATCTTGTTTTCGCCCTCCTTTGTTTTTGGAAAAAGTTGAAGTCACTTTCTTTGGTCCTGTGATCTGTTTGCTCAGGCTGTTGGCCGGGTATCGCACCGTAGATGTCTGAGCGGGGACATGTAATTCTGTTACTGCTCTTGGACCTCTTTGTTGTTTTGAACTCGTGGACCCTTGTGAGTCTGCAGGCCTGGGAAACAGATCCGGTCCCACACACAAAGGAAAATTTGATTCCAGGGTGAGTAAAACAAATGCTTTGCTTGTACGTTATCGAAATCTACTGGCCTTTCTTCTGAAGTCAAGTCCCGAGGGATCTCCCCATATAAAAAGAAAAGAAAACCGAATTATCTTCTGCACCAGCTAAAGAATCGTGTTGCGGTCCAAAATAAACAACTCCGAGCGAGAGAAGGAAGATGTGCGCAGACATCGAGCGCAGCAGGGGAGTGACTCTTCGTGTGATATCTTAAGATCTGGTGATGTTCACGTAAATGAACTCTTTAACCCGAGTGTTCAAATTTCTATTGGACATCAGCTGTTTGAGATTGACAATAAACATGTAAAAGCAATGTTCTTTGAATCCCAAAGCATGCAGCTTGCTTAAAAATATATTTTGAATAATCTTAAATTGTTTTAGATTAATTGAAATGGAGGAACTTAAAAACTACATGTGTGTAATGCGATTGGTTACCCAAAGCAAACATTCATTGTCTTACTCTTTCCTCCAACAGTTAAATGAACAACAAACATAGACATCTTTTATAACTACAGGGGACATGGAACTGTTTTGGCAAAATAATATTATTTTTAGAATTTCAATTTCTCTTGCCCAGAGGGCACAGAATAAACATGTAGTTGGGGCATACATTTAAAATGACAATTCTGTACTCTCTTGTTGTTCCAACACGGGGAGACATTTTTTAATTAGACAATAAGATATTGTTAAATTTACCATAGAATGAAAGTAAATGGGTACTGAATCTGTCAGTCCTAAAACCCTTGTGACTGTCTTTACCCACTTAAAGGGACAGTTCACCCAAAAATGAAAATTCGGTCATCATTTACTCACCCTCAAGTTTCTCCAAATCTGCATACATTTCTTTGTTCTGATGATCACAGTGAAAGATATTTGGAAGAATGCTTGTAACCAAATAGTTCTTGGTCACCATTGACTACCATAGGAGGAACATTGCTTTATACATTTCTTTGTTCTGTTGAACACAAAATAGGATTGTAGTAGAGTAGGCGGGGCGAGACCGTGGTTCGAGTCCGGTGAGTAATATGAATGAGCGCCAGCTGTTCGCACACCGGGCTCGTATCACGGAGGAGATGGGAGCATAGAGGAGAACGAGCGACCGGACCGTCAAAGAGAGAGGTCCGGGCCCGAAGTGTTTGTATATGTATTTATGGTTTACTGTGTTGTTTTTCGCCGGCGGTCGTCCGTAAGGGGCCGCTGGCTGTTATATTACTTTATTAAATGTTTTGAAATGTCTTCCGGTTCCCGACTCCTTCCTTCTATACTTGAATCCTTTTACAATGATATTTTGAAGAATGAAGGAAGGCAAACAGTTCTGGGGCACTTTTGACTATCATTGACATTTTTTCCACTATAGTAGTCAATGGTGGCCAAAAACTGTTTGGTTTTAAGCATTCTTCCAAATATCTTTCTCTGTGTCCATCAGAACAAAAAAATCATACAGATTTTGAAGAACTCAAGGGTGAATAAATGACAGATTTTTAAAGACAGTTCCTTTAGTGATTTAGAGACAGATTTGTCCCCAAAAGTGAGCAAAACTTCCCTTTGGTGACATCCTCGCCTGTAAAAACACTACACAGTTAAAGGTGCAGTTTGTAACAATTTTGCAGAAGAATATCCAGAAACCACTAAGTGTTCTGTATTTTGTTCAGCTGAGTACTTACAATGTCTCAAACGTTTCCAAGTACTTGTAAATCGTGAGAAAAAAGCCATGCAGAAGTAGTGTCTAGTGTCTAGAAAGCCATTAACTTGTTTCGTGCAGTCACTTTTCTGTTCTTATCTATGGACCACAATTATTCGAAAAAATTATAAAACTTTACCTGATCAGCCAGCATGATTTCTCGTTCCCGTCTGAATGGTGCCCATCAGCTGTGGAGTTAAACAACAGATCCCGTCATTCCACGCTGCTTCACACTGTCATCCACTTACGGCCATTGTTGCTGTTTTGACTGTGCGCCCTTCAGCACAGTGAAACGAAATGCACCTTTAAAGAAGCTTTTTTAAAACTGTAAAAAGTGCAGAATGTTTTTTGGGGATTTGAATGTGGGTTAGGTTAGCAGCGTATAAAACACAAAGTCTATGGAATGTGCTCATTTGATGATGAATCAACCACTGGACCTCCATTGACTTCCATTGTGTAGACACAAAACCACTGAGATCTTTCTCAAAATATCTTCTTTTGTATTTTACAGAAAAATATACTTTAGGTTTTGATAACAGAATTTTGTGTCAGCTGAACCATCCCTTTAAGCTCCATGTTTTAGATTCACTAGTGTCACCCTCAAATTGACTGTATTTGCTCCTCTGTCTCCATTAATAAATAATGACAGAAGCCTAACATATATTTTTTTAATAATTGTAATTATTAATCCAAAAAGATTTATCTGTGAGATATAATGCACAGTATTTTCAATAAAGTGTCTTGGGAGTGTAACATTAGCAGCCTACTGTGCAGAAGTACAAGAAGTGGGCAATAGGTTATTGAGCCTGAAGACAGCTGACCCTTGCTCACATTTTCTCAGAATTATTGTCATAAAATTTGTGTTACCATGGCGACAACCCACTGTGGTGTTATTGGTCAGATCAGGTGAGTTATCTGACCTCAGGCTCTGGTCGACCGGTCCCACTGATGAAAAATCATCTCCTCCCACTTTCGAGTCCAGCTTGAAGCGCTAACCTATGACCAGCAATAAAGCAACAGAGATCTTTGGTTATGTCCTCCAATCATTCTCAAGCTCACTAAAGTGACATTCAATGCACACTGACCATTAGTCTTAAAGACAGACATCCGGCTTCTCTGAAATCTGTGTAAAGCTGTTGTCTGGAGGAACGCTCACACTAGTTTTAAAAGGATGAAGACAGAGAAGGTGTGATGGCAACCTCTGAGAAACACTGGTTATGAAATTTAATCTACATATGGTTTCTTTTTAAACAGCAAGGAGTTTACCTCTAAAAAATGTGGTGACTGTGTGTTCTGTAGATCAGATGGATGCCCGGATGTTATAGCTGAACAATGAGACTGTTAAGAAATCGTTTAAGAAATCTGTGAATGTTTTTGTTATGACAGTCATGGGGTTTAGGACAGTAAACCTGTGTTTTATTAAATCGAAAGATGTTTCTTATTGAACTCAAATGCAATCATTGCAAACTCTACTAATTTTCAGTTCTCAGGACATAAGAAATGACAATAAAAAAGGTCTGGATTATCTTAAATCTCTGTTATTGACAATTAATAAAAACTACACCAAACTAAAATGAAGCCAGTTTAGATTCAAACTAATATTTTTTCACTTGGTAACTTGATGGTTTGACTGGAACGTTTGAATAAATCTTCAGCTATCAAACGAGGCTCTGGCGCCATCTGGGGGACAAACTGACAAAAACAGGTGATTTAATCTAAAACTGAAGCGAATTTAGAAACGCATTTTCGTATGTTTTTATACACATATATTTTCCCTGAAGTTGTCTATATAAATCGAATTATAGAAAATGACGACGTAAATCTGACCACTTCCGTCCTTTATCAAAATGATGAAAAGATGTCTATAGTATTTATTTATATCGCTAAAATTAAGTAAACAACTCGAAACAAACAGATATTTAACCTTAGTAAAATTAAACATGCTTTAAATGATAAGTGTAATAGCCACGTACGATTACAATTTGTATTACCATAGTTTTACTACAAATACCATGGTAAACTATGGTAGTTACGTAGGAAGATTACAAAGTCCTCATGACTAAACGTCATAGTAACCTAATCCATTATTAATAAAAAAACATTTATGTTTAACATAATTATTATTTAGTGAAGCTGTATCACGCTTCAATTGTGATGCTGCAAAAAAGTTTTACTATAACTTCGAGATTAAAATACGCCCCCTCCTTGCATAACCACGCCCCCTAAAGACGTGCCATGATTTTGATATATAAAATCCTTTCAAAATTCTTTATTGAAAACATTTTTTGAATATTGAATATAAATAACGTAAAACAGTCATCAAATATATAGAACGTACTTTTACAATAACAATCGATACGTTGCTAATGTTTGTCGATATTGTAAGTACTCGTTCTGTCCAGAAGGGGGAGCAGCGCGTCTAAACCAAGCCTCAGTAATGAATATGCACACTAATATAATAATGTGTAATCTGAACAATCTGGAAAGAAAACATGTTCTCTGTGGTTAATATGACACTAATGTTAAAAGATGGTGTGATTAAACACCATCCCTGCTCGAATGTGAAATTCACATAGTAAAATTAGAAGCAGTGATAAATGGGAAGCAGCCGTCACACAGACACATGCAGTTCAGACACCACACACACTAATCAAACATATTTCTCAAATGTAATCTGCCATATATGTGTCCCATGCGGCCCAGGGCTGCGTGTGAAATGCTAAACTAATAGGAATTGATTAGAGACTGAGCTCTCTTGCTGTATGTTCCCAGTGGCTGTGCTGATTAATGTGCCTTGTCAGTTTCTCTGATGAAGACGGATGCAGTCCCAATATCTTCTGCACAACTTCACCTCAGTTTGATGCATTTTAATGCTTTTGATTGAAAGAGGAAATTATTATTAGGAGACTGACTGATTGAAGCAGTTGCAGAACAACCAGCGTGTGTGTGTGTGTGTGTGTGTGTGTTCACGACCGCCTTTGTGTGTGTGTAGTTCAAGAAGCATTGGAATCACACAACAAGCCATATCTTCCATATCAGGAAATATAATAGCATATATATATTTATGGTAGATAAGTTGCAAACTCAGCTGAAGATGACTTCCATAACGTTTATGTGCTTGCATAAGAATGGTTTAAACCAGATCACATGAAGTATAATTTGTCTACAGATGCCATTGAGTCAACATAGTATACAATACTCATTTGTACACAAACGTCTCTACACAATACGAACAACAGATCATTTATGACCCAATCAAAATATGAAGTATATTTCAGGTAACATTTTACATGTAATATAAAAAGATAATATAATTTAAAGTCCCGGAGTGCCTCTAGACCAGTGTTTGCATCTTGCCAAGTGGTCTCAAGAAATGTTTCAATGTGTAAAATGAAAGTTGAGAAAAAGATAAAATAATTACAATCCACAGTAAAACAATTCATGCAAGCGTTAGAAAAAGAAGAACTATTTTAGAAGTTTTAAGATACGAAACGTTTGCACAGAGCTTATGGTGGGTGGTCATGTGACCTGTTACTTCTGCCATGTGATAGGCCCAAAATAACCAAACATGCTGGGTCTAAACTGTTTGGGATAAAAAGGACAGGGATACCCCTACATCAGAAGCCCAAACCTGTGGTACTGTCCCAGTTATTTGTATGTTTTTAGCTTTGTTTGATGAAAGGTTTTATAATAAACATAAGAAAAACTTAAAAGTCATGTAGATGGTTGAATGTTGTACTGTTCGAGTTTCTTTGTGGAAGAGTGACAGGTTTGCATGGATTTGCACACATAGCCATCTTTGTACATCTTCCAAGTATACACGGATGGCAGGAATGTCATGTTGGATCAATGTTTGGTACAAACAGTCTTTCATGAGCTGCTTCTTCATCTCAGCAGACATTCTGGTAGAACGGAGCTTCAAACTGTCTGGCTTTTCTATTTAAAGAAGAAAGCCTTGTTTGTCAATCTATTTATCCATCATCTCCAACCTTTCTGAAGTGATATTATGGGCTGTTGTTGATTCTCATTCACGCCAGCAGAAGCGGCAGCATTGATGTGTTTTCTAATGAGAAATGTGTCAGGCACCCTTTTTTTGACGACTGTCTGGCGGTGGGCGGCGTCCTTGCGTCCATGGCGTATGAGGTTGTCATGGTGATCAAACAGCCGTTGTGGCGCACAGCAAACAGCTTGACATGACTGAAGCATGACGGAGCTCGCTTGGTTTCCGGGGAGACACATGCTTCGGTACGAGTTACACAAGCTGACAGATGTTCCTTTCATGAAAATAGGAATCTTTCCCAGTTTTGCATGCTGAACCCTTCTGTTTTTGCCTTTAATGAGTTGTGTGGTCCCAGTGTTGGGAGTTTAGATTGAATTTGTGCATATGTGCGTTGTGTTCGTGTAGTGTGCTGAGGGTTGGTGGATGGTGTCTGCTTTTCCAGCCCTGGACTGAATGTACACTACTGTCAGATGTATAGGATCTTGATCTAACCTAACAGTTTTTTTTTGTGAGATTAAAAATCCTTGATCTAAATTCATTTGCATATGTATTTGAAATGATTTTTGTAGACTTAATTACATTTATATTTAATAAAAACGGTTTTGAAAGATTTGGATTAAATCATGAGGAAAAGTCAGCCAATAAGAGCCCATCAGAGAGATGGGTAGTTAGTCAAATATATCGTACATGGGTTCTATGTACATACATATATATTTTTAAAACAAACTGTTAATAATATATTATGAATATTTATATTCAACATAAGAGACATTTATCCTCATTGTTAACTTTTTTCAAAATTTTTGCTGTCACGTCTACGGTTTGTTGGTTAACTAACCAGACGGGAATTGCTTCAATAAAGTTTAAAAGCATCTCGGGGTGAGACCTGAAGAAACTGGCTGATAAAATGGCAATTTTGTAAATTCAAGGCAAATGGTAGCTATTTTGAAGACACCGAAATATGATTTATTTTCATTTGGTCGCTACATAATTCTCAATATCACATTGATTGTTTTGATTTTTTTTTTTGTATTCTACAATCTAGAAAAACATTTTTACGGAATAAATAAGTGATCACTTTACCATTCAAACACAGTATGGACTATTGTATCACAAAATAATTCTTGTAAGCTGTGTAATTTCATTAGGGATCAATTCACCTAATAAATAGAAATTCATTTACTTCATGACTTTCTTTCTTGTAAGGAACATTTTTCGAGAATAACCTGGGGTTGTCAAAGCTCCAACATGACAAACGTGCACCATAAAAATATCATAAAATAAATCAATTTAACGTCTGCACTATATTCCAAGTCTTCTGAACGGAAGCAAACGCTTTGTGCAACTAAACCGATTAGAATGTAAGCTGTTATTCACTGAAAATCATTTAAAGGAAATTCAAGATCTTCAAGATTTGATTGAGATTCTAATAAATGCTGTTTGTGAGATATCTGTTGGATGAACTTTGTTTAAGTGTCCCCAAACATTCTTCACATTGTCTGACAGATCAGAGGAACATTCAGCATGTATAATAATCAAAGTCAGATGGTCTGAGATGCTTTATGGATCATCTAGGTTGGTTGAAGGGCTCCTTATATCTGTTTGTAAATCTTCCAACAGTTCATCAAGAATCAAGTCAGACAAACTTCAGCAGAAGGTACATTGCAAGCCCATCAGTTAATAACTTTGAGAACGGCGTCACCCTTTTCAAAGATAGTGTTTTTCTGCCAATATTTCAGACATCAATAACGTTCTTATATTGTACAGTGTGAAAAGAAACAATATTGATGGTTTCTATTGTGTTGTAAAATTACCACTTACAGAGAGACTGGAGCAGGAATGATGCTCTCTCTCTCTCTCTCTCTCCCTCTCCCTCTCCCTCTCCCTCTCTCTCTCTATCTCCCTGTTTAATATTAGTAGCAGCTAAACATCCCATGCTAAAGGTCGATAATTACTCTGCTGAGCTGGCTTGGGTTTGATCTCTTTTGGGAGTTTGGCACCTATGTTTTTCACAAATTACCTTAGTGAATTGAAAACCAATTATCTATGCTGCATCTGTTTCTACCTGTGAAATTATTGTTTGATTTTGACCTCATGTTAGTGATGTTTATTATAAAAAGTTTCACTTTAGAAAAAGTTATATGTAATATCGAGTGATGTGTATGAGTGTAAGTGATGGATAGTTTCCTAATAATCCAACTAAAACATAAAACTTAATTTTAACCATCTGAAGAATACAAGTCAAATATGGACATGGGTCTGAGGATTTATTTTCTCACCAGTCTGTGCTATTTGTGGTTTTATTTCAAAGATTCTGCCTATGAAATTCTGCGGCATCTAGTGATAAAGTTGTGAATTGCAACCAACGGCTCACACCACCATCCCTTTCTTAGCACTATGGAGGCTGACACAGAACTAAGAAGTTGTCACGCTTTCACTTCTTTGCCGAAAAGGAACTAACGAATTTACGAATATAGAGGTACTGCAGAAACAACATGACAAATCCATGTCAGGTTTGAGTAGATAGAAATGGCACATTCAAAGGTCATAAAAACATAAAGCTTCATTACGTAAGTTCCTTATATACATCTGAAGACATAATTATGTATGTTATACTGCATTTCTGTCAATCGATCTTCCAAATTACACACCTCTTAGTGATATTTATATAGAGATTATCATATACATACACTTGCATTTTTGTTGATGTAGACCACGCTTCAGTACCCCACCATCTGTTTGATATTTATTTGGAAATAAACAAATTTATATTCATTATGGACTGAATCTCAATCCTCACCTGCTGCATTGTCTCCGCTAGGCTTTCCTCGAATAATATCTGATCCATTAGCTGAAATACTATTTGATTGCTCAGCTGAACATAACAAGCGCAAACAGAATCTGCTTTTATTTTTGGTGATGTTTTCTGTTCCAACCAATCAGGGAGCAGCTTTGTCATGCTATTTTTCTGTTAATGCCTGAAAACGTCTCCAAAATACTGTGTACAAAGCTATATATGCTGTAGCCATTTTCTCTACACAATTACGACACACTACAGTACATCAGAGCTTATTAGCTAAGTAAGTATACCCCACAATGCAATGCAACCGCAAAATATGCTGTCTTGGAGAAAGAACCGACAGATTCTTCAATGACAGAGTGACACTGAAATGTAACTAATGTATATATATTTTTAGAAAGCATATTTTTGCTGTTCATAGTGAATAAAAAAGGATGTGTTTGCAACCCACTGAAATGTGTTTGCTCAAGGTGACTCCTCTCAGGCTTTCACCGCAGTCCTTGGAGGTTTATGAGCTTCACACAGTATAAGTAGGTTGGAGTCTAGTGTTAATGAATGTAAATTTCTTATCGTTTATTCTTGCACACCTTCCTCCCTAAGCACAGATGCTCGGCAATGCATGTTCAGTCATTGACATGCTTTGCAACTTAATGTCTGTTTCAGTTGAATGCTGCCAGATACAGGCTATTTTCATGACCAATGCCCTTGTTTGGACAAATTTGTTTTCTTTATTGTCTCTGTCTGACAAGGGTGTATGTGACTAAAAGGGGTTTGTGGTTTGTTTTGTTGTTTGTCTCTGTAGTATGGGGAATTGGACAGGACAGAAGGGGGATATTTTGAAGGAGACTGTTGGTGCTTTTGACTCGTTCAAAAGCTTTTCATGTCATTACCACTTTAGTGTTCTGATGACAAAGGTTATATTAGTTTACTAAATAAAAAATTTGAAAAGATTTTTGTTCATTAAAATCAAATAAAATATTGACATAAAATCATTGGAAAAACTTAAACTAAATGAAAAATTAAAATGTTGCCTTAAAAACAAACACACTAAAATTCTAACAATAAACAAAAAATAAAAATAAAAAATGTAAATTTTATATGGCAACATTACAAATCAACAAATAAATTATAAAATGACAAAAGCATACAGCAAAGTTGATGAAACTAAAATTAACATAAAAAAATTGTTAATTTTAGAACCTTTGTTCTAAAAATAAAAGCTAATTTAAAACATGAATACAACTAAAACCAAAAACAATAATAACTATGTGTGAGAATCTGGATTTTGTCCTGTCCTCTTTAAATATATCATCTGTGTCTAAAAGAACATTTGTCTATCATACGTATTCATTCAGATTAGTATAAGCTTCCTTCACCCTAATATGGGCCTTACTTTCCTGTTGTTTAATCCTAGTTGAGAGTCGTACTGACCTGAGTGACTATCGGTCTCCATCTCAAGGCTCTTAATGATATGAATTGATGTGTTTTGATGCTTAGTACGTAGTTATAATCATATCTGATCGTCCTGAGGAGGAATGAGACTAAACATCAAGTCTTGTCTTTTTCCACCCTTGTGGTTTTTTATGACACCTCCTTTTAATCTTATAAATATTAGTCCTCATACAAATAAACATTGGACTCTGATTGAAACAAGCACTTGTTGTCTGTGTCAAACTTTGTCTCCAGATCTGCAACTCTGTGTGTTCCGTCGACTACACTTTTCAACCATAGAATAATATTTTGAAGGGGACATTGAGAATTTTACATTCTAACACTATGCTAACTAGCTGAATGTGAGTTCATTATTTTCAAAATGAGAAAATCTCTGTTGCCAATATTTTATAAGGTGGTTAATTCATTGAATTCGTAGAAGGTGAATCGTACAAAAACGTACGATAATTAGAAATCCAGCAATACAAAAGCTCCTCCCCAACACTGTAATTTTAACAGATTTTCCACGTAAAATAAAAAATCCCCGGAATTTTACTGTTTTTTTTACGTATTTTTGAAAAACAGCCAAAAACCGTGAAATTACGGAAAAGAAGCAAATGTACAAGAAAACGGGCGGGGATATAACTTTACAGGGAAAACCCTTTATGTTAGAATTTTAAAACAAGATTTCTTTTTTTTACAGTTTATTTTTGAAATATGGTTAAAAACTATAAAATAACAGAAAAAGACAAAAATTTACAAGAGAAATGGGAAAAACTATTTAATAAATATCCTTATATCCTATAATTTTACAGAACAAAATATTTTACGGTGTATTTCTATTTTTCCAGTTTACAGAAAATTCGTTATTTTTACGGATTTTGTTTTACATTGTAGCCCCACCTCTAAATTTATCCTCACTGTAGAGAAACCAAATTAAAACATGGAAATGAGATCGTACATATTTATACGTAAAATAATTACGAATTGTCGTGAGATTGTGTTTGGCATCCAACTATTCTCATATGTTGAAGGTAAGAATAGATGTTTCTGTTGTTTAGGAGCACGCTGTTGCTCTGCAGGAGGGAAATGACAGCACATCATTATGAAATCATTAAATTGTGTCACATGGTGATAGATTGTTCCAGCACCGTCACACAATATTTAACAGATGGGACAGCCTGCTTGATGTGTCAGTGAGTCTTGGATGTCTTTGGCAGGGACCAAACAGAGCAGTCAGATGCCACAGTTAATTATGTCAATCTGTCAGATTCATACTGTACATATGCATGTGCTCACATTTTAACAAGGGAAAGGGAAGCGAGGGATTAAATTTAAAGGCTAAAATTCTCTAGAAACAGTATTTGAACGGATCTTGGTTTTAAAGCTCTAAGATCTCGGCTCAGATTAGTGTCCTCGTTTCAATTTTTGGAAAAGACAAATGTTTCTGCGTTTCAAAGCAAGATGTGATTTAAATGCCCTCTCAGATGAGACCCAATGGAAACCAGAGAAACAGTCATTCAGCTCAATCTTTTCTTTTCAGCTCAGTCTTTTTGTTTCTTAAGCATACTTAGATAAAGTAAACTTGGCTCTGTACACTGTAATAGGCTTTGTGTGACACGTTTTTATTGTTCTATGCTTTTTGTTGTCCTAATGTTTGACCCAACTGCTTCCATTGTTAACCCAACTTGTAAGTTGCTTTGGATAAAAGCGTCTGCTAAATGACTAAATGTAAATGTAACGATTTGAAGGAGCTAACATGAAATGTTTGTTAAATGTGACCAAAATGAAAATCAAAATTCACTGTTAAAAATGAAAATTCTCTCATAGTTTAGTCCTCCTTATGCCACCCCATATGTATATTCCTTCAAATAACAAAACAAATGTCTGGACATGTAAAACTAATATTTCCTATACCGACAGACTATAGTAAAAGAAATTACTGGCTTAAAAAGGCTTTGTTTGTGGTAGACTAAAGAAATGAATTCATTAACATCTGGGATGGCATTAGTGCAAGGAAATGATGTAAGAATTTACATTTTCATGTGAATTATTCCTTTCAGTCAAGACTTATAAGATGTAGTGGTTCCTAAACTGAAGGAACTTAAAATAACAGACCAGTATGTTTATGTATCTTTACCGCTAAAATAATTGTGCATTTTAATGTGAAATAAAAGCATTTACCTTACGTTCTTACCTTCTCCGTACTCGAGTTTTAGAAGCACTTGCATCTAAAGATGTACCAGTTTATCATTACGCAACTCTAATATACAGATCACATCATGCTACTGTTATCCCTCTCAAAGAGAAATACCTCAGAGCTCTCCTGGCTTTTGTCCACAAGTAGGTTAAGTGTCTTGCTCAAGGCCACTACGCTGGCAAAGGAACTTTGCGTTCCCAGTGTACCTCTGTCTCTAGTACATGAGCTGAGCCTGATATATATCCAGTCAAACATATGCTGAAAGGAGACCACAGCTTCTGTACAAAATAAATCTGTGTTTCTGTCTACTGTACATCGAAAACCATGGTTTCTTTACAGCTCCTAGGCAGATCATACAGAAGTAAACAAATGAATCTGTCCATCTTTTCGTAAGGCTGAGATTCTTTACTTAATCTGCGATCTGTACCTATTATTCAGCATTATTATCGATTGATGTCTGATTCATTAGGCATTGCAATAAAGTGTAGTAAAACGATGTGTAGGACACAAGCTGTTTTGAAGTGCATGAGCAAGATGTCTCTATTGTGAAGAAATTGTACCCGTGAAGCTTCTGTGTGAAGTAAATGTTCCTGGTCCCATCTGCGCCTTTGAAGAGACTTTGAACCAGTGATTCCAAACACAAATCAGAAACGAACAGGTAACTTTATATTTTCATTTGTAATTTTAAGTTGGGTTAAGTTTATAATACTATATATAATACTGTACTGAGTATAGTAGGTTTTAAATAATGCTAGAAATGCCAAGGTCATGTGTATGTATGGTATGCATGTACAAATGAGGGTCAAGAATAAAATAAAACTGATGTGTAAAGAATTTTTGATTGAATTAGTTTATTGAATTTTTATACAAACTAATCATAAATTCCTGTGGGCCAGTAAAATGTCAAATTCGACAACTAAACAAAAGTATAAGACCAACCAAATTTTTATTGTGTTTTTAAAGTTTTTAGATATGTCATTTGAGGCACTTTGTGGTTCAGCTTCATCCACTCCAATAGGGGGCAGTAGCTGTGTCCATGTAATCTCATCTGTGCAAATACTCCTTTGGTAGTCCATTGAGGTTTCTGTCTCTGAGAGCTCTATCAACAGTTTGGATGTATTTATCTATACGTTCTCTCATTTCAGAGGTAAACGGTTCAAAGGTCAGAATACGAGATCCAGAGCGTTTAAAATGTCCATCTCTGTTGCTTTCCGTGCAGAGAAGTCTTTCCTCGGGAATGCTGATGTTCAAGAAAACAGTGATGGTCCTAAACTGTGGAACAAGATCTTTCTGAAGGTTCTCGAAGTGGACCACCAGCAGGCGACGGGCGAACTTCAACCAAGCCAGAGCGTGAGACACCCACCAGGAGGAATAGCTGTCCACAAACTCCAACCACTCTGAAACAGAAACAACAACATTGGGAAATCTAAACACCTCCTACATGGTTAAAGTAAGTCTGGATTTTTTTTAAGTACCAAACGGCTTCAACCGACAACAAACGGTTTCAAGGCACACTGATGAAACCCAAGTGTGTGGCCCATAATCTTTGATTGGCTGAAAATCTTCTTTGTACCTTTGCTTCTCCAGCGAGCGTCTGAAGCGTAGCCCAGGTGTCCGGCACACTTGCGGTTAAACTCGGCCATGAGCGAGCGATAGGGGTTTCGCATCAGCAGGATGGCAGAGTCAAACATTTCAATCTCCCGCTGGCCGCTCTCGTGAGTCTTGACGCAAAGGACTCTTCCGCTCTGCCAGTGATCTTTCTCACCTTTAAAACCTGCAGCAGGGTGGAAAACACACATACACCTGTGCATCAAAACTCCATCCTTCTCAATTTTTATAGCCTAGAGAAAACTCGGATGGCTTTAGATGTTTAGATGTAATATTCCATAGTAGAAATGCAATGGAAAGAAACAGGACCATTTTGGATATAAAAGCTGACAGTGAAGATGTGGGTTTTTTGAGTGCATTAGTTCAATCTCACCTTTGTTATAAAGCGATCCGTCAAAGTAATAACTGCCAGTGTAGAATCCTGTGGCCGACTCGATCAGGTGTCGCAGCCAGGTGTTTCCTGCCCCTGGAAAGCTGGACAGGGCCACAAGAGTGCTGGACCTCTGGGGCATAAAGGTTCTTTCTTTGCATTTTGCATCTGAAAAATCAGATATTTAGGTAAAGGTTAAAACTCTTAAAGACCAAAAAGTGTTCATTGTTGGCTTAATATGCTGTCTTTATACCTAAAACAGGCGTACTGTACACCTGGAGGTAGTTGAGGTCATGTGGGGAGGTGCGGTTTGTTTGGTTGCCCCTCCCACATATGTGTTCCTGTCCTCTCCTCTGCAGTGTAAAGACAAAGGGGGTGTGGTCGCAGAAACAGTCCCGCCCTCTTAAAAAAGCCAATGGCAGCTCCTGACAAAGTCAGATATAATTAAGCTGGCATTAGAGAAAGTTGTCATATAATACTATCACATATATTATAGCATAATCTGTATGTTATATGTAAAACTTAAATAAATACACTTTTTACATATTAGAGAATATAATGTATATTTTATATAACAAAACATTATTCAGAATATTTTAAAGACAATATGAACTAAACATGTGGCTAGTTCACCTAAAATTTATATTTTCATCGTTTACTCACACCATGTCTGTCTTTCTTCTGCTAAACACAAAACCACTAAGACATTTCTCAAAAGATCTTCTTTTGTGTTTGACAGAAGAAACACGAACGAATAAATGAACAGTTTTTCTTGGGGTGTCTTATGCCTTCACGATGAGTATTTGTGAATTAAACCTGTTCTGTGCAGATCTCAACACACTCTTGAGGGGTGTGTGTGAGCCCAGAGGTCTGGATGAGGACGTCGTCAGTCGAGTTCTCTGGCTTCTTGAAACATCCGTGGTAGTGCACAGTTCTGTCTGTGAAACATTAGATAGAAAACTGTTGTGTGGCACGAAGCCTCAAGTGAATTGAAGTTTAAGCCCTTTGCTGCTCATCGCTTTTAATCTGGATTTATATTTGGCACATAATACAGGCCCGTGTCCTGTGTCCAACTTCAAAGGTTAAAGTTTTTGTTAAATTTCTTCATATCTCTAACTCTCAAAAGATATTAAACATGTCAACTTCTACCATAAAGGCATTTTGTGAAACTTATTTAAATGTTTTCTTAATGTGACTCACATTTTCTCTGACCAGGAAGCCGATCCTCAACTCTGTAGACAGACAGGCGTCCCACTCCTCCACAGGGGGATCCCTTTTCTCCCCGACAATCCAGATTACATTCCTCTCCCCGAGCCCGACGGGCATAGACTCTGTTGCCACAGTGACACTCCGCTCCATATTCCAGCCCTGCATACCGGAATCCACTGGAAGGAAAAAAAGTCTTCTACATAGACAAGCACATGGGATTTCTATTCCATTGAAGAAAACACACTATTCAAATTCATTGAAAGTGGCACCAGAAAGTGTATTTTTCCACTTTTTAAACTCAGTGTATTTTAAACTACATTCATACACTATCTGAGTTTCTGAATAAGTGATTTGTTGTACCCCGGGTCAGCCAAATCGGTCGGCTCGCATTCTTCCACCTGTTCCCAGCACAAACACTGAAAGCATTGTTCTCAAGAACAGCGTTTCTTTCATTCTACTTTTCAGATGCTTGACGTCTTTACCTCTCCGAGCAGGTGTTGTGACACAAGGCGCTGGTCATTTTACGGAAATCGTAAAGAATGATGCCTCCAAGTGCGTGCTCTGTTACGTTGTTTATGAAACATCCGATATAGGTCCCTTGTTGAGTAGAATTCAGAAAAAAATCAATGAATACGTATTTACAGACCCATCTTTATAAAAACCTCAGTTACAGTACGGCTTACCCTTATGTCTGTTTTTCTTATGTAACAGATTACGTTCAGGAGGTCTTTGCGGTTCGTCTGTATTTCCGTGGAACCAGCGGCGTCTCGGATATCTGCTTTCCAAACTGTGAAATCGGAGGTGTTTCTGGGCGGATCTGCTACCTGACAGATCAACAGGTTGGTTCTCCTCATCCAGCATAAGTCTGGCACCATTCCTCCTGTAAACCCATCTGACAGCAGGATCTTCCTGAGCACCTGGCGGTGCGGGTAGAGAGGGGATCGTAATGCTATCCGTTTCTCTCTGAAGGGATGAAAAACTAAAGCGTTGAAACATTAAAACACTTCCTGCCATGATGTAGGCCACGCCCAGGAAAAGGAGGAGCAACTGTGCCCGCCTCAAGAAGTGCAGTAGTCTGTGGAATGCTTTGGCCATCCTACTTTTGTACCAGGTTAGACCGCAGGACTGTTCAAGACTCGGTATACAAAGCAAATAAAAGAATGTTTATTTTGGAGGCTCTGATCTTCATCCTTGAGAGAAGTGATTTTGATCTTGGTGTCTATAGGATCACAGAGTGTTTACTGGAGAGCAGCAGCCCTAAAATAAATCAAAAGACCTGTCAGGATAATCACATCAAAAGAGAGACAAAAACAACTTCTTCCCTTGAGAGAGGTGAAATCGATAAGTGTCTAATCTTTTCTGTTTCGATTAAAAAAATGAAAAGAAAAAGAGAATGAGCAAGATGAAACGCTTATTTGGTACAACATCATTCGAGAGAAGTGGGTTTCCTGTCTCTCTTGGTCTTCCTTCATGTCTGATGGTTTATGATATGCGAGTTGTCTGTCTTTTGGAGTGATGCGTTCAAATTTCCGCCTTTGGGAGGAGAAAGCTGTCTATCCGGCTGAATGTCAAGTCACACATCACAAAGCCCATTGCAGCGAAAAGCCGTGCTCTCAAAACCATCGGCTCAGAGAAAATGTTCCAAAATTTGAATCTATTTCCTGTATGAGCAGGAAGTTGTTGTTTTTGCCTGAGCGCTATTATGATAGTCAGCTGAAATGGATTCAAATGTTTGATCCGTATGACCCTTAAATCCATTAGAACTGTGACTCACCGTTTCATAACAACTAGAGTAACAACCAGAGGTTGGTTAGTAATGGAGAATTATTCATACATGATTACTTCTTTATAGATACAGATTCTGAGTCAAATATCCATCACGTCTCAACCCAAAACAGTAATGATTTCTACATCCTCCGGCAAAATGGCTTGTAAAATTCAGAAGAATAGCACTGAAATGTGATGTACAGTACATTATGAATAACAAACCTTGCTATGGTGGCTTGAAATTAAAGGTTTATCTAATCAAGTCATTGTACATTTTTGAAAGGATATTTCATCTTCCCTTTTGGTAAAGCCGTGGGCTTGTTTTTCAAAGCATGATCTATATTTATTCTGGTGTATATACGATATGATCGTCTCGACTATTTTAGTCTGACGGAACGGTAGCATGCTGGGAAAGACAGCTCTAAAGACATATTTAAAGCTTAACCACTCTTGTTTCTATAGTGATTGAACACAGCAGGCAAATGGACACAAGCTATGTTACTACATCCAAGAACTCAATGAATGGGGTAGGAGACGTCAGTCCTTTCTAAGATTTATGTATGGATATTGTTCGATTTAAAAATCCATCCTAGGGATGTTTCATTAGACATTGTGTCTCATCTTACATTTAAAAATAAAACTCTGGTTAGTTTTAAAGGTAGAATAGTAACACGGTCTACAAAGTAGTGAGAAATCTCTTTGAATATTTTCGCTTTTGAGCCACTTTAAAAAGTTTTTAAATCCAAACTGATTGTCATTTTATTTCAAAAGGACCGAGACAGAATGAAGTTTGTTTGAACATTTATGTACGCAAGTACTTTGTCTTCGCAGCGCTTTCAGGACCGCGGACAGCTCCCAGTTCATCTCTATAGACTATGATCTACATTCGGACCATTTGTCCATCATTTAGGGATCATATGACCATATACTAACGAAACGATATAAAGACAATCTTAAGACACTAAAATACCTACAGCCTAGGCAAAATGAAATCAAACGTAAAATCTGGGATGCTTTTAAACACGACCGAGACAATACTTCCTTTAAGTAGGATATTAGCAGAAGTGATATACATTTTCGGTTTTATTGTACATATATATTCTGAGATTAGACTTGTTTACCTCAGTCTTATTTGATGTTGTGTCTCAGATCAGATGTTCACGGATGTTTCCAGCTTAAAAGCTCCGCGCTCGAGTCTAATGATTCCTCACGTGAAATACTCGGATCCCGCTGTTAGATGTCACTTGGCGATTAGATATTAGATATAGAGATATTGTTTAAACTGGTAAAGTTGTGCACACTTCCTCCATGTTGTGTGACTTTCGGTATCTGTCGTTCCCGTTAAACTCGGTGTGATGAAACGAGCGAGTCGTGGTGAATCAAACGGGAGCTGTTGTTCCCAGGCAACGTGTAAAACACGGACTGTACTCGTGATGCCATTAGAGTTCATTACAGGCGTTGTTCCTGTTAGATACACGAGGACTGTCTCTTAACTCTAATGTAGATTTTAAAATTGAAACTTTGTTCTCAGGTTCTCTTTTCTTTATAAATGTTAAGTTGGGGCAGGTTGTCACACGTTTTTTTGTTAAACTAAAAATTGTATTATCAAATAATGTTTGGCAAGTACAAGTATATACTGTTTTGTTCACTTTCAAAAATGCAGAGTTGTTTTCAACACAGTGTTGTGTCAAGAAGGTGTTTTTAACCTATGGGTTGCTTCAACCCAAAATGCGGGTTGTTTTAACCCGTTGTTGGGTCAATATAAACATTTTTTATTCAACCCAGTGACTGGGTTTCTCCCTTTTTCACAACGCTGGGTTGAAAATAAAGCAATCGTTTTTTCAGTGTACTCATGCATAATGTACTGGATTTCAAAATTTCAACATACTATAACTGGGGATTCTGTGATTTTATTTTAGGGTGTATAGACGGTCTACATATTTTAAATCTATCTTTCTTTCCTCTTTTAAAGTAAACGTGTCTGCAGTCCCAGTGAATAAACCTCACTTATATTATTTTGTGTTTGTCTGTTTGATTAACGTGCATTGATTCATCCCTCGCTGGCTTTCATAATTTAAGGTAAAGGTTTTCATGCTGCTGTTATTGAAGCACATAGATTCTGTTTTCAGGCTAAAAAGAGACGACAGAGAAAAACCCAAGCTTTTATATGGGCGCCAGTTAGTAAAACTATCGGCTATTCAGATTGTTAAGCCCATCAGAGAGAGATGAGTGTTGTTGTGCTTCTGAGATCTAGAGTTTCCTTTGGCTCGAGAGATCTTTCCCTATCTGCGGCAAGCAGAACCGAGCCTTTGTTCTGACAGACGACGAGTACATTCATCTGGCAAAGACAAACACGAACAGACAAACACACAGAGGAAACCAGCTGGAAATGAGACCAAGAAACATAAACAAACAGATGAATTTTCTTCAGCATCCCATAGAAGAGAATAGTCCCCAGACCATCTGAATGTCCATCATTAAATGACATTTATAACTTTATAGGTGTTCTACAATACTACTGTACATTTAATTAATATTTTGTATAATTTTTCATAAATACGTTTTGTGTAATATGGTGGAGCAATAGTCAGGTCACAACTAAACAACAGTCATCTGTATGAGTGAGTCATGCTCTATGTGTCCAACAAGCAGTGCTTGTTTTCCTCACACTCGTCGTCTTAATCTGTTTTTGAGGTCTGTCCCTCTGGAACACTGACTGCAGAACAGTCCGCCCTTTTGTCAAGTAATTATACAGCAGTGATGTTCAAGGTCAGGGACCAATCGACGAATCGACGAATCGATTTCGTTTGGTCCTGGCGTAGAAAGGCATATTTAAATCTCTTCGAGTCTCTTGATGGCCACACACTTTAGGGCTTCAGCGCATCCACAGATTCAGTCCATTGCCTGGAGCACCTCTCTCTGATGAGAGCCATCTTCATTCTCTCTATCTGTCTGTCTGTCACATTCTGTCTCGCTTTTGATTTATTAAAAACAGCAGCTGTTTTGAGTTTTGCAATCCGTCAACGGATTTAGTTTCTCTTGCATGTCATTTTCTGTGCATGTTATATGAGCAGTTTAACTATTATTGCTCAAGCTGCACTTAATAGATTAACTAAATTGCAATCTAAGGGTGTGTTCACACTTGCCGTCTTTTTTTTTTTGACAAGAAATCTTCTCCTCGCATGTTGTTCTTGTTGTTATGGAAACGTCAGATTTCGCTACTCGGTTGTCACTAGTCAGCTGTCAAAGAGGCGTTTTATGTAGGGTTTTTTTTCTCAGTAAGGTGTAACTTCTATTCAACGTGAAAAGACTTTCTGAGCTGCCGAAAAAGATGCTGGTGGTGGCATTTGAAAAAGCGCTCAGTGCTTTATTTTTGAAAACACGGTTTACTCCTTAGGATTATAATGTAAAACAGACGCTGGCAGCTTAAAAAAAGACACCAAGTGTGAACATATCCTAAGAACGGCTGGAAAATATTTTACACAGAGTTTCTTATTGGAATAGCTGTTGTGAATGAATCTTTCTCTCACTCTTAAAGCGGGCGTAACACACATTCTGTCAATCTCATATTAATCATGAGTACCTATAGAGTAGTATTGCATCTTTCATACCTTCGAAGAGTATTTAGTTTGATCACATTTATAAAAGAAAGATATAGCTTTACGATTATTTCCGAAAACATACGGCGCAAGCGGGGGGGAGTGGTAGGCTGAACCAGAGCACGTGCACACCCATTATCAACAAAACACAGACATCAGTTTCACTCACCGCATGAGGATCATGTCCGGCATCTTTTAGCGTTGGGACGGCTCCATACATCTGTTTCAAACGATCTCCTAATCCAGCGTTATATCCACCGTTTATATAGCATTCATCACCTAAATACAGTGAACAAACAAACAAATGAACTTCGCGAATGTATGCTCTCGCTCTCTCCTGCTTACAAGTGAAAGTGACCTCTGCTCATGCTCCTTGTCCTGCTCTCATGTGTCCATGCCATGTGCTTTTCCGGGAGAATTGTCCAATAAGGGACTAAGAAAAGTTGTTGCGAAACAGTTTTACATGTTCGAAAAAAACTTTCAGAAACCTGTACGATCGCTGGGGGAGTTTATCGAGCACACAGAAATACTACGTAATACACCCAACTCTTTTTTTGACAAGTTGCTCGTGCTAAGCATGAGAAGACTGCAAGTTTAACATTGTAAAGAAGTCAGAATGCATGACTCATCGTTGCAGGGCCGCTTTAAATGATGGACTGCTCACTTTAAGCGCATACCACAGTAATGAGAAGAACCGGAATTAGGAATGTATTCTGTAGCCATATATTGTATGTTTATCATCTAGGCTATATTAAAGAAAATATTTTGGGTGGACTGACATCACGCAGATAAGCACAGCAAAAACATTTACCTGAAATGCATTATCAAGGGTTTTAAGGAAAATGAAAACATCATAAATATCACTCGGTAAAAAAAAGCACCAATTCTGAGCAAATCAAAATCAATTAAACCGTAGCAGGAAAGACTTTAAATGTAATGTCTGCATGGAGATCTGTGACTAATACATGTCCTGCCCTGACTCCTGGGTTCAGATATTAGCATTTTTATTGTGATTGCTCATATTTACACGTGAAAAATATGTAGAGACCAGAACATTATTAAGATATGATTCTTTGGCTTATTTTTCTCATGTTAAGAAGTGACTGAGAACGATGACCTTGAACCGTTTTTTTTACTCATTGTATGACGTTTGTAAAGCTCATCAGTCTTGAATATTTTCTTTTCAGAGCAACTACCGTATATGTATGAGAATGATCTCTCACTCTTTCTGTCTCTGTTTTTTGTTTTGTTTTAAGGGATCCTGCTGTGTGACTCTCTCATCTGGATGGCAGTCATGCTTACACTGTGTTTTGATTCACCAGTCCTGGGGGAGAACCTTCAGGTCCTCACACACACAGACACACTCAGGCTCCAGGAAAATACTGGCCTGGAATTTAAATGGATGAATAATAGATCAAGCCGAGGTCTTTGCCCGCTTCTGCACGAATCCAATACGAGTAGTTCTTTATCTCTGCAGCATTTTGAAAAATCAAACCTGACATTTTATGGGGACTCGTGGGAAATACCCGCATACAAACAAAATATGTGATATAAAGTCAAACAAGTAAACAAAACATTTGGAGGCGAGGTGATTTCTAATATCTGAAGGCTCCTCTCTTTTCAAGAGATTGAAATACTTTTATTTGATTTTCTAGTTTCTTTACTATGGATCAGTTTTCGATCGAAAGTGGCTAAATCTGTTATCTCATTTTAGGAGTTTACAGCCCGTAATAACTGTGAAGTTTCTACAGGATAAATGGTTTGGAATAAAACGATGCCCTAAAGAGGTAAATAATGACCACATATTCCTTTGGATGACCTATTCCCTTAATATGATTCTTATCGGTCTCAGTGTGTGTAACACTTGATGTTTGTGAAAAGACCTCAAGCCCTCATTTGAGATGAGCAACACAACACTTACTGTTTCTATCGTGCTGAGGGCAAACCCTTTGATTTCCGCAGGTGGCTGGAGAGATAACGGCTCAATGTTCCCCTAAATGATTCTCTCCAAAGACACCCAATGTAAAACCATTTAATTTTATAATCATTTGTCTTCCTTTCCTTCATGTTTATTTCTGTTGAGACAAATGCTAACCTTCAGATGCAATTTGAATAAAGCACATACACTTGGGTTTTTTCCAACCCACAAAACTATCCCACTGGGTAAAATGAACCCATGTTCATTTACTTCCCTAACTGTTGGGTTCAAACCTTTTTGAGTGTATATTTGGAAGATTCGTTGGAAGTAGCACATGGTGGTTCTGGAAGCTGAGAGCGAGACACTCTTCACTCTGATTCTTAATAAGAAGAAATATATTTATGTGCTGGGTGAATTCTAATCGTTTCTGCCTGTCACTTCAGTGGGTTTAATTGGCTTAGTTCAATAATTATGTGGCATTAGAACAGCACAGCATGTGAATCCGTGCTCATTTCAGTGATTGAGATGTTTGTTTGACAGCTTGAGACGTTGAGGCATGCAGCATTATTACCGTATTTCTGATTTTAGTGAAAGAATGATTGACAGGGATCGCAGCGGATGCCATCTCTAAAGTAGATTGAGAAACTGCATGATTTTCCATCTCAAAGTTATAAACATGAAAAACTGCAAATGCGTTGTAGTTTAGCATGGATTGCTGAAGACACTGTAAATACTGAATTGCTGAACGAACTAGTGAGAATCAGACATCCAACATGTCATCCATTTAAATTCTGCACTTGTTTTTCTGGGCTTCTTTTACCATGAGAGCGATGATTAAACGACACAGACATGACCCACAAGAGACAGGTCTGTTCTCTCAGATTAATGGCTTTGTATTGAGGGCCATTTCAAAGATGAGCACACAAGAACTCACTGTCATGCCTACAACATCACACAATACAGCTGTATTGATGTATTGATACTGATGCTTTGTCTTGGACCTCAATTAAGAGATGAGATTTCTGAAGAAATTCAGATATGGAGGACAGGTTTCGGTTATAAAGGCAAAACTTACATAAACTTCCTAATATTGTTGTTGTTCTGACGACAATTAGAAAAGAAAGAAAGAATATGAAAAAATTTAAGTCCTTATCAATGTTCTTTTGGGTTTTTTTTGCCGATTCCAAGCTTGTTTCACTGTTAATGATCTGTGTATGAAAATCAAGGTATACTGTATAAAAAATATATTTTATGTACATTTGACTTTTAATTAAAATGCAGTGAAATTACAGTTGCAAGTTGCAGTTGCAAAATAATATAAAAAGCAGACAAAAATGTAATTTTATGTTTCTTTTTCTGGTGCCCCATGTGCAGATATATTACAGTATTTACAGTGTGTATATTGAACTTTTTGTATTTTCATTCATCCAGAAACCTATTCTTAAACCTCAATGATATTCTGGTTGCCAGATATCACTCAGATCCCCACGCCTTTCTTTATTTAAGGTTTCATTCATTCCTGTAGCACAAACAGTTTAGGACACATTGCAAGCTGAATTTGAACATTTAACAGAAGTTGCAATTGACTTCTTTTCTGTATCGTGACGTATATCCGAGTGAAACGGCTTCTGAAATAAGAAAAAATGTACGGTGGCCTTTATTTTTCCCTTTCCTTCTTGATTGTCTTTTTGATTGTTGGGCCTGGAGGCGAGGGCTAAAAATGCCTGGGCATTGGACATGTACACATGGAATTTTCCTCTTTGATTTCATGTTGACTTTAAGTGATTTAAGTTGAAGGCTTGGTCAGATAAGTATGAGAAACACTTAGTCTTAAACCAAGCTCATCTAGTGTATCATTTATACTGCATGCTCATGTCTGTCCGGCAAGACTTGCGGCTTTCTGAAGGCCCCTGGAGAAAATATGTGGTATCGCCAAGACTGTTGTTAGTTTCTTCTGTTAGTGAGGCTATCGATCACATGATCCACTTAAGTCACGAGAGAAGAGGAACCCGAGTCATCAGATAGCTGTTACTGATTGATTATGGTTCATAAATCCAGTGTTATTACACCAGGAGCAGATAACTCACCAGTGTGATTTGTGCGTAAGCCAACCGGGGAAATGTATAGTTTCAGTTATCTCCTAAAACTGGCCACAACCCACCTTGGAACAATGGTTACTGACAATATAAAGTGTTAAGATGAATGTAAAGAGCAAAGTCATCCATTAAACATTGACCTCTGAGGAAGAGGGGAAGAGAAGCTGAGTTGGTCTTCATGTCCTCAGGCTTCTGGGCATTTAGATCACTCAGATGTGATTTTTTGGGGGTCTCGTAGGTTGTTTCAGTAAATACAATTGACGTTCTATGGATATTTTGTGAAATTATTGTACACGGCAAGAGTTTTTCTTCTCCGTTTGGGTACTTTTTCTTGTCTTTTTCGGACATTTTTTATAAAAACATGTTTTACACAGTGGTTGCCATTGAAAGAACAGATTCTGTAAAACACATTCTCTATGACCGAATCTTACCTGATAACATTGCTGTTAATATAAGTGTTGGGTATCGCAAGTTTATATTCTTATTCAGTCAGATTCAACTTTTGTTGAATCCAGTTTTTATTGTTTTAAGCATATACAGAAACATTTTTCTTTACTAGTAAACATCTGTTTACATGAAGCAAACCTTTGTCAAATAAAATTTGTTTTCAAAGAAAAATTATTTTTTATTTTTATTATGAACTATCCATCTTTCTCCATTGGCAAATTGTTTTAACCGTAAACCTCATTTAATAAATTAATTTAAATGGATGATGCCATTTTATGGTTTAGAAAAGAAAAATGACAAACTTTGGTGTAGTAAATGAGACAAAAATACAGATTTAATGTTACAATTATTACACTAATAAAAACAATAATATTTTTGGTGTGTGAAAGGGAAGGATATATTGAAAAGGCTGTACTCTAAAAAACACAAAACATCTGCAAAAAGTACATGAATGACTTATTAGACCCTTAAACTTAGACGCACACATTAATTAATAGCCTTTTATCAGGTTCAATATCCCATAATTCCACAGCACTGCATCTGTCGTACCAGCAGCACCTCTGTGCTATCTCTTTGCATGCATACGCAATTTTCATATTAAGCAACCGTGGCACAAGCTATAAATATTTTCCGTCCCAGTTGCCTTTTATTAAAGGAAATGTGATGGCTGAAGGGAGAGTTTATTAAACTCTCTGTATTTCCTCTGTAAGAACTGTACACCACGTCCCATGATTGTGACAGGTGCTATTATTCTTTCTTCTCAGACACTGTTTTTTGGCATACTTTTTAATTCATAGTCGGCTGTTGGAACAAGGTTGCTTTTTCACACAATAACAGTTATATAATAAAAAAACGACTTCCTGTACTGGTAGAGCAACACCAAGGTCAGGGGTTTGATTCCCAAGGTACATGAATAATGAAAGCTATTCTGCATGACCTAGAATGCACTTTTGGGGAACAAATCTACCAAATGCTCATTTAATGGAATGGATGTTTGTTGAATTTGTCAGCTGTGTATTGTTAATCCTACATTTATAAAAGATTGAAGGGCATTTTAAGCTAAAAAAAAGAGTACATGCATTCCTTGGGAAGCAAACCCAAGCACAAACACAAATTTGTACATCCATAAACGGTGTGTAATGTTACACAAAAAATGAAAAGACATAAAGGCTAAATTGACCAAGGCAAGTCCTGCTTCATATACAGCAACACTTAAAACAGAATAGAAGGAAGTCACAAGCTAATGACTCATCTCGTACTGTTATGACAGCATCAATTAAGCGATGTGTTTGTGGTGTGCCTTAGTTTCCTACAATCTGAGCCTGAGATTACCCATTAAAATAGACTTGACATAATTCTAATGAGATCGGATGTAATTAGCTGTCCTGACGTCTTCTTTCCTTAAGCATCAGATTCATCCGGAAGCCTGATAAATAGCGGAGACTAATAATTTGCTAAAATAACTCCTATTATATCAAGTCTTTTTTGCATTTGAGCAATCTAGATATATAGGCTGACAATGTAGCTACATCATTTTTGAATCAATTTTAACTCTTGGTCATGAAAGTCTGCTCCAGAAAAGCGTTAACAACACTTATCAATTTCAGAATTGCACAGTGAGATGTTAAGCATCATACAAGCATTCAAACCAAGCATACTTTGTAAAATAGAAGCTTTCGTTTGACTTAAATTGCGGCTTGTGAGGGAAAGTGCTAATGTGTCAGCTGGAATGATGAATAGTTTAAATTATTATGTCAACAATTTCGCAGCAACACAGATGGACGAGTTGTTATTAAATCACGCTCCTATTTTTTGTCCAATCAGTGGTATTAATCGTGGAAATATGCAAATTAGAATGTTCACTTATGGTTATTGTAAAGTCTCAAAACCTGACTATCCAGGATTAATAACAAACACAGGGTAAAGTGTTTTTGTTGAAATGTGAACGTGAAACATGTGAAATGTGAAACATGAAACAAGATGACAGGCTTTGAGTTGGTTAAAATTATTTTATTCATTTATTTGTTTATTTACTATATTACAGTACTTATGTGCAGTTTTGGATTAGTATTTCAGAAGTTATTATGTAAATTAATGGCAATAATAACAGTTCATGTTTGTTCATTGTGCTATAGCTCATTTAAACTTTTGATGATAAAAATATAAGCAAATTCTGAGATTAACAATAATAAATGTTTCGAACGGTATTTTATTCATAAATTAGATGCTCTCTTGTGTGTACTGCAAATGTATTATTGATAATATAGCACGCATTGAACCATAAGAAAAATGTGACCATAAACTCTCAGTTCACACCGTGTCTACACAGGCTGCGGCACGGAGCGATGCGACAAAAGACAATTCACGTCACACCGCATCCAGTGTGGACAAAAGTTTAATTTATAATGGGTCTCTCGTTCTAAAGCATTAAGCCCAATAAGTGCCGGTCACGTCCGGAGTACACACGGTGTTTGTGGTCAATCACTCACCTTCCTTTATCCATGTCACATTTAGATGTCATCTCCACCAAACCAAAACATCTTCTTCACCATGATCTAGTGGCTGAAATCAGCATTAGCTTGAATAAGAGACTTAGTACGTTTACGTGTAGACATTTTGCTTATGCAGCCCCATCTGAAGAGTTAATGGTATGGAAATGCTAATCGTGCCTCAAGGTGGCAAACTTGTCTTAATGTCTTAACTGTGTCTCTTTGGCTTTAATTAAAAGACCATAGCGTCTGCGTCATTAGCCGTGTACGCCAGAAATGAGATAACTGATACGTCACTCATGGTTTATCAACAGAAAGCTGTAGGAGGAAAATCAAGGTCTTGGTTGCGTGTCTTCAGAAACCTCCAGATGTTAGACACGCCTCTCTTTATAAACAGATGACATTGGGGAGAGCCGTGTAGTTTGTCCTTGTGTGTTTTGAACAGCAGGCAATAGACATCGAGTGAAAATATAAATATCTTAGTTAGCTTGTTGTTTACTTGCTGCTCTTGTCATTCAGGAAGATCAGTATTGTATAACATTTATAGTTTTACTGGGTTTTTGTTATATATTTGAAAGACAAAGAAGCATTCCAGTATGGTAAAAAACGAAAATGTTGTGCTTAGTGCCTAAAATGAAGATAAAAATGCTAGATATTGTAAGTTCCAAGCAGACACGTCCATCGGTTCCGAAGGGATGCTAATTTCCATTTAGCCTCTAACATTTAATTATCCTCTAACCGCTTGCAAACTTTTTAATTTATTCAGATCAACAACACTGAGGTTGGCTGAGCATCCTGTACCAGATATTGTATTACAAAGGCGACATCCGAGTAAATGATGTTTCTGGGTCCCTAATCGATCCACGAATCAAACTCTAGATAAAATACCCCGGAAGAAAGTTTCTCAAACTTTTCAGGACGGAGTATTAATGTTATTTTTCATCTGTGAAGTGGCCCGAGGTAATCCGTCTTCTCTGACACTGACTCGGTTTAGCCGTAATCTTATCGGCCCATTTTCCCTGCAATTTCATTTGCTTTTTGACTTGCGCTTTTACCGACTCATAAATGTCTTGATTGTGTTTGGTGAATTTGATTAACCTGCAGCGGGCACCAGACAAGCCACAATCTCTTAAGTCCTGTTGCCATGTTAACCAGTCCTAACCCACTTGAGTGGGGAAACAGTGAATTGGTTCGGCCTGAATATATTTTCAAATGAAATGATCAATTAAGTAATTAATAATTAAATATGCAAATAACAAACATTCTCCAGAGGTGCTTTTGTTTAGATAGCAGCAAATGTGTCTTCAATCAAAATGCAGCACTGACATGTCTGGTCTCCTGGGATGGACAGCAAGAGCCAAAAAGTACAATTCAAACCCATCCAGCTTAAGATATGAGCTGTAATTGAATGTGTCTCAGCTGTTATTAGACTCTACATGTCTGATATTCCATGTGCTAGATAGATCAGCGAAGTCTGACATCTTCCACAGACTCGTTTAATTAAAGTTTGGATGTGCTGTTTGGCATCCGTATCAATGACCAGCCACAGAAAATCATGCAGAAATAATGCAGAAATATTGTAGCAAGGATGTTTTGTTTGTGCCATTTTGAAGGTTCAGTGTATGCAGCATCTAGTGGTGAGGTTGCGAATCGCAACCAATGGCTTAGTCCACCCCTCCCCCACCCTTTCAAAGCACTACGGTGGCTGACACAGAATCTAAGATCTTGTCACATTTCCGCTTCTTTTCCGAAGGACATAATGTGTTTACGAAACGTGCTCTGTAGAGCAGTTTTTCCATTTTGGTCTACTGTAGAAACAACATGACGAATTCCATGTAAATGGACGCTTAGTGTATAGCTTTATTATGTAAGCTTTGAAGACACCGTTATGTATATTAAATGGCATTTCTCTCAATAGATCCTCCAAAAATTACACATTGGACCTTTAAATATTAGAAGAAGTTAAAACAGGAAAAACACATGTTTCAAGTGTGTGTGTAGTAACATGTTTCCTCTCTAAAATCAGTAGTTTGGTCCATAAGCGTGAAGTAAAGCTTCACACTGAGTTTGTGACAGATATTCAAATTAGTCAAACAAAACCACAACGGTGTCAAAACATGGTTCAAATTTCACCTCAATGAACATTAAAAACATTAAGAATGCATTTATTTATCTTATGGAAACGACGGTCATTTTGGTTAAGCCATTTATTTAATTACTAAGTTTAAACTGCAATACTCTAAAAAATGATAACTGAGAATAATGAGTTTGCATTAGATGCACCGATATGAACAAATATCTGTTTGTGAGAAATGAATACTGAAGACACATGAGACACTATGATTCATAACCTTCCCAGAGCATTGTATTAAGAACTGTTTGTTTTGATTCATGAATCTGTAATCAGCTGTCATGTAGAGAATCTCATTCAAGTGATTGAACTGATGAAGATGAACACTGGACAGAACACAGGAAGTGGTTATGATTATGCTCCTAGAAAATATGGATTTTCTTATTTATAGTAAACGCACATACTGTGATCATTTCATGAATAGGGATGAGATACTCAAACCGTGTAGGGACTGAGAAAACTCGCCTCAGATGAGAGAGATTTGATATCACATTGATGTTAACGCTGATAAGAATCTTTCTTCATCTGTGCATTTTGTCATTCAGCAGTGTGAGATGGGAGAAAACTGCGCTGAGAATCTGCATGTTTTCGTGATGACTGGGGTTATTTCAATGATCACTGTATTATTGAAGCTATCAGTCCCCTCATGTGTGAAATGTCTTAATTTGAGCCGGGAAAGGAATCATTAATCTCTGTGATGGGAAGCTGTTACATGTTTATGTTTATCCTTAAAAGTTATGTGTAGGGTAGGAGGATCTATTGACAGAAATGCAATATAATATACATAACTATGTCTTCAGAGAATGTATAAAGACCTTCCATAATAATGGAATTCACCATGTTGTTTCTACAGTGGCCCTAAACGGAAAACTGCACAACAAAGTGCGTTTCCTAAATACTTTATCTCCTGCGGCAAAGAAGTGACAACATGACGACATCTTAGTCCTGTATCTGCCACCGTGGTGCTTTGAAAAGAAGTGGGGAGTGAGACGTTGCTTGCAATTTGCAAACTCACCAAAAATGCCGCTCAATGTCATACACTGGACCTTTAAAATATCATGAGTTTGATTTGGATAGGTTAAGATAACACTTTTCACTTTTTCAGTCAACATTTTTCTGCATTGAACCAGTTATGTTTTTTTTGTATCTCTCCACACTTTCAAATCAATTTTTCATGTCCATTTCCTCATTTGTTTGTAACTAGCCGTACAGTATAATAAGCAGGATGTTGTACAATCAATATTTCATTGTCGTGATGTATTATCCTTTAGTACAAAAAGATAATACAAGTGCCCTTTATCACTCTTGGATTTATTATTTTGCAATAATTACCGGCAGGCTGCACATTATCCATAAGCGTAACACATGAGCTTCTAACAGCATATAAGCTCTCTGTGACACGGTTGTTTACATAAGTAAGGCAGTTTTGGTGTTGTGTTACCACCTGGTGTGTGTTAATGAGGTAAAAATCCATATTTTGTGCTGCGTGTTACGTGCCAATGCTGGCAATTCGTGAACACTGTCCCACAGCATTACACGGTTTAGTTGTAGTCCAAGAGTGAATGCCAGAACCCTTTCATGAAAACTGATTGTGAAGCTCAACCTCATCTGTGATATTTTAACTACCGGGCTTGCCCAGAGTTATTTTAGTTTTGAATTTGCGTTTATGTTTTTCAATTTATTTATTATATAATAATTTTCGCATGTGCTTTAATGTTTAGCTGGCAAAACTTAAAAAAATGCTGATATTTTCAACCAGCAATGGGTGAAAAAATTACGTATTAGCCACTGGGTTGAATAAATGCCAAAAATGCTTTAATTTGACTCAATAAAGGTTAAACAACCGAGCGTTGATTAATTTTACCCAACTGTTGGGTTGGTGCCTGCTTGACCCAATAGTGGGGTTAAAAAAAGAATCCAGCATTTTTTAGAAAGTATATAAGTTTAATTTATTTTTAACTCAGTTTTAGCTTGAATATGAATGTGCATGTCTGAATGAATGTGTTTGCTTTTGTGTCTCTGCATGTGTCTGAAGCATATAACTCATGTTCTATCATTCAGCCCAAGTTCAGTCATTTCTCTCTCTCTCACTCTCTCTCTCTCTCTCTCTCTCTCTCTCTCTCTCTCTCTCTCTCTCTCTCGGTCTCTCTCTCGGTCACTCTCTCTCTCTCTCTCTCTCTCTCTCTCTTTCTCTCTCTCTCTCTCTCTCTCTCTCTCTATCTCACTCACACTATCTCTCTCTCTCTCTCTATCACTCTCTCTCTCTTTCTCTCTCTCTTCCATACTCTCAGAGAATTGGCATGTGCTCTTCTGTGCACATTCTCTAGTGGGCGGTGCATTGTGGGTATGAAGTTTACGAGTGAGAGGTGTTATTGTGCCAGAGATGACTCGCCATATGAACTGTGTAATCTCCCTTACATATACTGTATTCATTAATCTGACCAGCTTTTGTCAAAGACCCCTTGAATATGGGCAACATTAGCTAATCAATACAAAACATTTTTTGACATACAAGAGAAATGTGGGCAAAAATATTTTTCCAATCTGAAATTGATTGGACTGTGATGTTTCCTTAGGAAAACATGTACCAATGAATCACATACATTAAGACCAGGAACATGCGTTAAAAAGCACATAGGGTCCATTTGATTCATGTTGCCTTAATAGATGGTAACTGGAAGCTCTGCTGGTTCAAATCTTGAAAGGGGTTTCTCTGGTCTCCTATTGAAATGCTTTAAACCCCTGGATGTTTGTTACCCCTTAGTATCAAAGCCATTGTGTGTGATGAAAAAGATTCTATACAGTAGTTCAAGTCTATCTTAATAATGTGCTGACCTCTAGTGGTAAAATCTCCCATTGCATGCTGATTATTCAGTCTGTTTCTCACCTGACAGAAATGACAAAAAGTTTTGGAAATAAATCCGATGAGCAATGTCTGCATTGACGGGAAAGATTTGCTCATTGCAGAAAACAAACACATAAAACTGCTGATGTGTTCAAATACGACCTGACAGGCCTGCAGCAGGCAAAACGACAGACGTGCCGTCAACATCACTCAACGCATTTTGCGTAAATGTCACTCAGCACGTTCCGTGTGAGTCAGAATTTGCTGTGATTCATGTCTGTGAATGAAATGAGAGGAAGAGAATTAATCCCCTCCCCTTTTCTTTCTCACCTTCAACCCTGTTGTTGTGCTATGGATCGACCACACCTGCAGGCCTTTGAAAGTCTCTGTGCATGAATGGATCAGTAGCCATGGGGCTCCCCGTGAGGCCGTGGGGATTTTCTTCATGGGCAGAGCTCACACTTCCTTCCTGTGAGGTCATAAATCTGTCCCCACAGCACATGCTAATGGTCTAATATTAAGAGTGTTTAGGTTCATCTGTTTTTAGGAAGGACCCTACCTGAGGCTCCCCCGCAGCTCATGTTCAAAAAACAAGGAACGCTTTTCAAAATGGGAAGTACAGTAATGTGTGCAGTATACATCTCCTGCTGTGACTAAAGAGAAGAAATGTAGATGTGTAGAGAATATTTGCATCAGCATATGAAATTGCTTATGCTTATACATACACACACGCTACTGGTTGCCGTACTAATGTAAGATCGTGTTATGAAATGAGAATTTTTTTGAAGATCAAAGCTCCATTCCACCAGAAATTAGTAGACACTTCTCTACATACATTTACTGTCATACACACGCACAAATGCATGCGGGTGAAATATATGACAGAATTTGCATTTTGGGGTGAACTGTCTCTTTAAGTTTGCACGCACACAAGCTGTTGTTACCTTTGTGGAGACTTGCCCTGACAGAAACATTTTTGTTTTGATAGCTTTATGTAAAATATCATAAAGGCAAAGTATGTGTGCATAAGATCAAAAGTCTCCTCCTTTTATTCCTTTAACAAAACTATAAAACAGAAGGAAGAAAGCAGACAAGGTCACTTTAATTTGCAGCTGGTTTGCAATAAGAGAGCGTAAACCGATCCAGACACATTTTCAGGGGTGCAACATTGTAAAAAAAGGTCTTTGGTGTTTAACTCACATTGAAGAATAAATTTTCAGGGTACAGGTTTGTTAAAAAAAAGTCTTTGGGGATTTCCCTCACTGAAAACGTTTTTTAGGGGTGTAGAATTTAAAAAGGCCAATTGTTTTAAGTGGCTCACTCTCAGTTTCGAAAATTAAAGGAACAGTCTGTTGACACAAGTGATAATTCGCAATTGTGCCAATTGAAAATTGTAGATGTACAAATTTGTACTCCTTAAAGTTGATGCCTGAGATTATTATGTTTACAGTGAATAAGTTATTTTATTGCTTTGTAGACTTGGAGGTGAGATGATTTCCAGCTCACTTATACACATTTGAAGAGTTTATTTGGAAAAACAGATAACTCGTTTTATTATATTTTGAAATAATATTACTTTATCAAAACCACCCAACTGCAGTTTAATTGATATTAATTGGAATACATACACATACACACACAAAAAAATCTGATTTCGCAAACGAACTCTTCATTTTCTCCACTGTTTCAGCTAAAAGAGTACAATACATTTATGATAGGAGGAACCTAATAAGTTAGTATCTCCTATCACCAAAATTTGGGCTATTTACCAAAATCAATATATGAACTTTGAATTTTATAACCTTTTTACATGAATTTAGGACCATTTAGAACGCATAATGTATACACGCACATACACATACTTTCTTTAAATGCCTACATTTAGTATTAAAGACAACCAGTTTAGTTTGATGCTATTTTAAAGATTTTATTTCAAGTCCTTTAAAATCACCAATGATCCTGACAAACAATCTTAAGAGACATTTTGAATCATCTTTCAGTTTATCAATGAATCACGGTTAATAATACTCTAAAAACATAGAATTCATATAAATTCTAATATATTTGCTCTTCTTTATTTATTACAAATCACATTCAAAATATCTACACAGACAGTGTTTTCCACCTCCTAGCAGAGAGTTTTGCAGAATGTTTGCAGTGATGTCCGAGTGCTTCAGTCTGTGATGGGTTTGAGTTATTTCCTGGGGATCTCATGTGTGCGTCCATCAGAGTGTGTTCTGACAGTTCTGAGGGCCGGCGTCCTGCAGGTAACTCATCTGCCAGGGCACCGGTAGCGTCTGAAGTGGTTCCCCAAAACTGTCCACATAACTGGGGCCACAAGAGCCCCAAATTCCCGCCTGATAACCCCCAGCGTCACTCATTCTCCCATACCTGGGCAGGCTTACCGTGTCGCTTGGAGGGGTCCGGCAGTGTCCGTTCGGGTACAGCTGGCCATCAAGAGAGAAACAGGGGTAGTGTGGGGACGGAGGACAAGCAGGTCCTGTATGTCTTTGAGTGTCCATGAAAACATGTTGTTCTGAAGACAGCCTGTGCAGGGGGGTTTGGATATGATGGGCGAGTGGCGGGTGCCTGGAGAGGAAGTTCTGGGTCTCCAGTCGGAAAGGGGGAGACGGTTCCGTCTCCGACCACACGCCGCTGGGCTGACACTCGACGTGGCTGCAGGGTTTCATCACATCAGCTGGTGGGTTGTTGGTGAGGTAGACGGATAAAGCGGAGATTCGATTGATGGCTCTCTGGAGCGTGGCGATCTTGGACAGTCTTTTTCCGCTGAGGTCGTGTTGTAACGCCAACCGGAGCGCATTGAAGGCCTGGTTATAATCCAAGATGCGTTTCCTCTCCCTCACGTTTGCAGCCACCCTGCGGGCTTTGGAGCGCACCGGCCTGTTGCGCTTCTTGGATGGGCGCTCCTCTGGCTCGCTTAGGTTGCTGCTGGGGTAACAACAGCTGGGGCTGCTGTCCAAGTCCTCGGGTTCTTGAAGACTCACCTCCAGTTCCTCCTCTGAGAACTCCGAACTGGTGAAGCTGCCTCTGCTCGCCATTGGAAAAGCTGCAGATCGTTTCACGTGTCATAGGTATCCCGCAACCCGCGTCCGTCTCCCAGAGCAGCGGTGTGAATCTAAACAGCACTTTCTCACACTCGTCTGACGACCTGTGATTACCTGTGATGCCTCTCAACAGGTCGAGCCGCTCTTTAAAGCACTTTGCTTAGCAGTCACATGGTACACTCACCTATGAGAAATTCTGCTGTTTATGAGCACCCCAAGGCAAATTCACCTTCTCCCTCAGACACGCCTTCTGCTGCAAGAGCCATACAACCTCTTAATGGCCATGAAATAGTGAGCACACTGACTGAGAAAAACAAACATAAAAACAGACAGAGTATCTATGTTTCAGATTTGCACATTCTATAGACAGTGAAAATGATTGCATCATCAACAAACAATTGTTTTGGGGTGGCCATGAGTAGATGTAAATTGACCTTGGATTATGACTAGACGATGCTGAAAAGATTTAACCTGTTGCTTAGATTTAACAAAGCATTTATGTATATATATTTTTTTCACATTGTTTTTGATACATTCCTAAAATTTTAGACAATTTCAAATTTTCATAAGCCTTTCTAGATGTGATGACCATTCCAGTCCAGTGTGTTGAATTTCATCGACGTAAAGTCATGCAACAGCAATGTGTAAGACAGACGGAAGAAAAGACACATGAAAACTGTTATAAAAGTCGATGTTATTAGAAATAATTGTTTAACTTTATATAATAGGAAATATTACTGTTGTATTTCGTAAAACTAATTTGAACTTCTTTTCTGTAGTTGAGGTCTTAAAAATCGGTTATTTTGACCTTTTCCTCCAGTTTTATTTCCTGCATAAAATAGAAACAATAGAGAAAATATAAACCATTTTTATTTAAGATTTGGGATAAATATTGTTATAAGTTAATTATTGTGAACTAATAATAGTTATTAGTCATTTTTTGGTCATTTTTGTTTCATTCTGTTAACTAGTGACAACATTTCCCCCAAATTTCTAATGAAAATATTGTTTTTATTTGCATTTATGAGGTTGGCAGTTATTGAATATTGCAAAGAAACCAGACCACTTAGAACTAATGTCACTTTTCTTTTTAATTTCCTAAACTAGGCACACAAACTAGTTCTGTGGGTCATTTTGCTTAAGTGGATGTGAATGAAGTGCGGGGTCAAAGGTCATCATGCAGTATTTACTATTTTAACTGCTCTCACAATCTTAGCCTCCTTAATGTTTAAAAGTATAATTTAACCAATACCTCAACCTTTTTTCTGAAATGTTCTGCCTAAAACTGTGCAGTTCTATTTATTTATATAACTTTGCCTAAAGGGTTTCAAAAACTTTTTAGGTCCATGTAGAGTAATGCGTCAATGAAACTAAATCAAACACCCACTTAGTTATCAAAATAAATTAAATAATTTCTCCACTGATTTTAGATAACATAGTAAAGTAATGAAAGTTCTACTTCGATGGTTTGGTTCCTGTGTGTGATTAATCACACGGGGAGTTCAATCTAAATTTGTCTGTTATTGCTCGTGACAAATTGTAAATTTTGTCAAATAACTAGTGTTTTGTGGATTTCCTCTCATGAGCGAACAAGGGGAAGCCAAGCGAGCCATTATTTTCATGTGTCCACAGATACAGTCATCAGTCTCCATTGTGCGATCCTGGTGATCGGCTGGGCCTCGTGGACGTATAATTTGAGTGTCTTTGTAACAAATCATAAATCAAGCCAGAACAGCACCCGAGGAAAAGAGAAGAAATGACTTGGACTTCAAAGACAGCAAAAAGAGAGCAACTATTTGACAATTATAACATTCAATAACTGCTGGCTTCACCAGTGGTTAGCAGTGAAGAATGCACATTTTTGGTTGGTTTGTTTGTGACAGATTTCGTGATGGACAGGGTTGATGTTCTTTGTGATATCTGGTCCATATCTCTGGATCTCTGTCCTTTTAATGCCCCCAGTCATCTGAATGTTTTCTGCTTCAAAAGAGTTCTCAACTCTTAAAAGTCAGCGCTGAAGCATTAGCTTGTCACATTAATGGCTGTTATTTTCTCAATCTTGTGTGCAAATGAGTGTGGTACAGTAGTATGTAGTATGTGTGTCTAAATAACCGATGATCCTGTGTTATTGGTCTATGTTGGGCAGAGAGACAAAGAAAAACGAAAGGTCAGACCTCTTCCTCTGCTTCTCTTTTATGGAGTCTGTCTAGGCTGATTGACGCCAAACCCTGAAACAATTACACAGCCGACAGTTGGACAGTTCACAGCTAAAGTAAGAAGATTGATCATTTTAATAACTTTTAATAATACAATAATAATGAACATTTATTTTGCGTAAAAACATTTTATTTATTAGCAGATATGCTTCATTGATTTTTGCATTTATTTAAAGCAATACATTCAATTTTTTATTGAAATAACAATTTCTATCTCCTAACTCAAAGATTTCTGTCATCATCTTTTCACCCTTATGTCATTCAAAACCTGTATATGACTCTTCTTCTGTGGAACACAAAAATACATTTAGAGAAATGAGAAATGCCACACAATGGAGTCCAAAGTTGTTTGGTTACCAACATTCTTGTTGATCTTGGTTTGCATTCTGCAGAAAAAAACGAATCTCAGGATTTTTAAAATTTCATTATCATGGAAAGTCATAAAAATAAACACTTTTACAGTCAAGTTCGTTTGCGTTCAGTTTTGCAGTCTGTTTCCATTGAGTAACCGTGTCCAGGAAGACATCAGTGCTCTGATTTACAAGGGGTCCTTGAAAGATTTATGGCCTCCCAGAGAGAGCACGAAATCTGCACCTCGGACCGTCCAAATCTCTCCCTCCTTGACAGATGACAAGACAGTAGCAATTATCAGCCGCCAAGAATAAATCAAAGCCTTTACTGTGCGTCCTGTGACGCCCTTCAAGAAATAACCGTTTTCAAGCAGAGGGGAACCTACCTAACCACACTTTCCTGAGATTTGTAAATCTCTGTCCCGAGCCGCGGTAATGAGTGGTTGTTACCCGTGTCTTATTAGAGGTCTGTAGAAAGCGTTATAGATATTTATTTCCTGAGGGACCGTAAGCATAATGAGTGAGCACAGCTCTCTGTCCACTAACCTTGGCTTTGCGCTGGTATGTTAATGCATGTTTTCGGCGCTTACTGAGGAATTTTCACACCTCTATAAAAGTTTGCTCGCTCACAAAAGGATTTCCCCATTCCTCTCAACTAAAGAACAAACACTTTTTATTCAATAAAAACTATTTGCTGCATGCATCTCTGTGTTTTCCCAGATTTTATGGGGATCAATTGAAACATGATTAATTTTAGGCTGAGAATGTGTTCTTCGATTAAAATGTGCTTAGGGAAGATGTATCTATTTGTTGTGGGATTTTCTTTACAGTATATGTCTGTATTATTTCACTATGTTGTAGTTTTTATGCATTTTGTATGGTTTGCAGTGTAGATGAATTGTGTTATTTCTTATAGTGACTAAAAGATATGGATAATATGTTGTTTTTCTGTGTCTTTTCGATTATACATCAAATGTGTATTTCAATTTTTTGGTTTTAAGATTAAGTGTGCAATTCCTGTAGCAAAATCAGCCTATTTTGGCAATATTTGGCAATATTTTGACATCACAGCTGTTAAAGTTATAATCTACATAAAATGGTCACTAAAAATTTATCTGGGATAAATAAATAAAATTGTAATCTTTGGTTTTGATCTGACATTATATCTAAAGTTTCTCTAGCTCATCTATTGTAAGACTTGCAACTAAACTAGAGAGTTGTACATATACTGTATGTATTTAGAAACTTATGTGTACAGTATATGTCTGTACCTTTTTTACTTTATATTGAGCAAGAATTCATATTCTGTGTATGTTCAACATATGATCTCTTTTTGGCTTTTGTTCTTCTTGTACAGCTGCTTTGATGCAATGCAAATTGTAAAAATGCCATAGAAATAAAACTGACTTGACATTCTCAAAAGACATGTTCACTTAGCAGAAATATAACAGGATATATGCTCCCTAACACAGATTTATTTATTTGACTTCAAAATCTATAATTATCAATTTTACTTTGAATCAGGTCAGATGGCTTATACCATCTATCATTTCGTTGATATGCTGAAAACAAAGATATTCAGCATGTATCTGAACACAGGCCTTAAAGAGACCCATACGAATAATTGTAAACTGGCAGTGGGCTGAGCTCAGGCTTCTTGTTAGCACTCCTGCATAGAGCGTTAATGAGAGCAATTCCTCAGGCTTGATGATGCCACTCGATGACATCACATTTCCCACTATCTCTGCCGAGGTGAGAGTTCTGTGAGTCACAAGCACAAAAAGACTTGACATCCAAGACGTGTTGTCAGAGCCTGAGAACCCCTTACTGTCTGAGTGCACAATGATTCAGGAATGTGTGCATAAAATATCCTACAACAAACATATTTAACAATTAGTGCACATTGTGTTAGGAGTCGTCACGTCTGTGCAGGTATTTAATATGAGATGCCCTCAGGGAAATCCTATTCACACGTATCTACATTGATGGCATAAACAAGGCTTTACAAGAGTTTGTCATCGTGGTGAAGCTCTGACACATTTTTTGTTTGGTGGATACCCAACAAAAACAACACAATATAATGTACTTGGCCGGTTATTCAAAACCATAGCAGGACTTGATTTGATGTTCTTACTCTTATGAATGATGTGTGCATGCTGAGAGTAAAAACATCAACTTGCAATTTAGCAACATATTTAAATAATTATTGTCTTACTTTAATATGCAGAGACTACTAGTTTGGTGTCTTTGCAACTGGAAAATACTCTAAGACCACACAAAACTCTTGTAGATGCTATTATATACAGATTCTTCAAAGCACGGAGGCTGGGATGTGAAGCTGCTTAATGTAAACCTCTTGTTGTCCTTGTACTGTTTTATTAGGTATGTAATTGAATCCCTCTAATTGTCTACTATCTTGTCTCCCTATCTATTCCATCAAATTAAATGAAATATTTGTTTAGTTATAGAGTTTAATGTTCATCCTGTGGCTTGAGGTAAGCAATTATACAGGGTCGAGAGAGAGAGAGAGAGAGAGAGAGAGAGAGAGAGAGAGAGAGAGAGAAAGAGAGAGAGAGAGAGAGTATTAAAGGTGTACATGGAGTGGTTCCCACGCCACTAAAATAAACTGAACTTGCATTTGAACTTCATTGCCCACCTTCCATGATCATGGAAAGAGTTATTTTATTTTAGAATGTGTGTTAATTTCTAGTGTTCAATTTGTCCTCTGAAATGAATTTCCACTTTATGCTTGTTGGCTTTTGTTTCTGTGTTCTGGCTAGTTTGGTTTTAATTATTTAGCATATTTACTTTTTATTGCAATGCCAAATTATTTTTAATATTTATTACAGTTTAAGGGTCAATTCATCCCTGAAATCAAATTTGTGGGATTTTTTACTCACCCACATGATGTTAAACATGTTTTGAGACCTCCTGGCGGCTTTGGAGCACAATTAAAGATGTTTAGGTTGCATCCGAGAGATTTCCAGGCCTCCTCATAGAAACATGATTATAGTTGTTGTCAAGGTCCAGAAAAGTACTAAAAACATCATTAAATTGGTCCGCTCATAGTGGCGCAATTAAATAAAAAAATAAATAAAACTTTATATGCAAAAACAAACCAAAATAGCTACTTTTACAATAACCATAACCTGAATCGATATATTGTCAGTCAGTCTATGGTGCGCGAGAGCCTCTCGACGCATGCGCATTCGGTGGAGGCAGACGCCGGCGTTCTAACTGACCACCCGGAAGAGCAGGAGAGGCCTGGAAATCTCTCGAATGTCGCCTAAATATCTTTATTTGCGCTCTGTAAATGCCGGGAGGTCTCAAAACATGTTTAACGTCGTGTGGGTGAGTAAAAAAATCACACAAATTTGATTTTGGGGTGAACTTACCCTTTAAGAAAAACGCTTTTATTTTGTTTTGGTAAATCACAATAATAATGACTTGAGAACATCACTATCACTTATTATAAGTGTAATGTCTTTTTCCACTGACCCAAAGATAATAATGTAGATAATAGTTTTATGGTTCTGTGTGCAGTTACCAAAATGACACTTTTATTTACACTTAAAGAGGATAAAATGCAGTCATTGATTGCTTTACGACTATGTTTTTAATACTAAACCGTATAACTAGCCGGACTACGCCAGACTTCGTACTTCCGCTCTTCACTTCGCGTCAAGGAAGCAAAGCGTAGTCTGGTATTACTAGACTGTAAAACCGGTGTCAAGATTTGTATGAAATGAGCGCCTTCTAGTGGTTAAACATGAATAATTCTCATATTTGATCCATACAAATTTTCTAGCTAATCTCCAATGTATATCTATTATAAACTCCACAATCCACTTTAGTTCTTTATTATTTGTATATTATATCAATTTATATGTGTATATCAATTAAAGTAGCCAATTATGTTACAGCAGCTAGCCGATATTCACACTAACTTTAGTTACCTCCACTGACATGTTTTATCCTTAAAATTATATTCCTATACTTTCCTATATTGTCCTGCTGATAACATGCAGGTGTTTTATGCTTTCAGACAGAAACCCCTTCGCGCCATTTTTGATCTGCTTCAAACTTTCTCCATGGTTTAGGCTAAATAAGTGTCTGCGAATCTCTTGTATTTGAAGAAACAAACACACGTTTTCATTGATTAATGATATTTATCTGCAAGAACCAACATGAGACGCAAACTCTTTGCAGGTAACCTTTCTTGTCGTTTGGTCACGAGACTCTCAAGAACATATACCGTTCGACGTCATCGACGTCAAGCAAGTTTGAATTCGCTCTGGCGCGAATAACGGTACGGATATGCGCTTGAAGGTAAACATTTCGCCTAAATAACGTACATTCAGTTTGTCTTTTGGAGCTGAACCACGTACGGACGGACTAGAGACATTTTTGAGAATTTAATGTTTCATGGTCAGACGCGTTTCAAACGACTCAAATATATAAAAGATTGTTTGAGTGAACAAAAATTGGTGAATTAATGCTGCCTTCGCGTGCTCTCTGAAATTCGATAATTCCCACTTAATTTATCACAACCGAAAGAAATATCGATAATTCCCACTTAATTGATCACAAACGAAATAAATTTAAGAAAAAAAATTGTTTTAATCCATTTAAAGGATCTGTCCTAACATGCAAAAAGCAACAGAGGGCGCTGTAGTGTTTGTTAATGTTGAATTGATTCTGCTAAAGTCCCAAACACTCGCTGATCCCGGATCTGTTTCAGTCAGGTAGGTGTTATTTAATCATTAATGTTTTTATTTTAAACTTGTAAACGACCTTCCTACAGAATAACGTTAGCATGTTACAGTTTTGTTACCTTTCTTGAGTCGAGACACAGCGTATATGGATATAGTTTATAATGAAGTGGATGAATCATATTTACTTCTTTTCCCAATATTTTGCAACACATTTTTTGTCATAATTTAGTTTTTTTTTCAGATATATTTAATTTGTTAAATATGCAAGGTTCGTCAAGTTGCCATTCAGCAAATGTAGAAATGTCTGCATGTTTATTTTGTGGCCTTGTAAACGGAACAAGATGTTGTTTTTGTTTCCTCTTTGATGGGCCTTTAATGCATTTTGATTATGTACTCTTTGTTTTTCTCCTTTGAGTTAATTATTTAGTTCTTTGTTCTCATTTGACGTTTTGTAGTTTACTTCTGCAGCCTGCTTTAGTTCAGCTTCACCAGGAATAATAATTAACTTGTTTGGCATTGATAGATTGGGTCAAAATTTTGTTTATAAAACTATAAATATGCTGTTCTTAGTGTGTTGTAGCATTTTTTCACAAGTGGCTGTCATATTCTGTCAGTGCTTGCAGAAATCTTTTCCCTATCATCATTCTCATACCTCTGACAGATGGTGACCCTGATGAGCCCTGAGACCTGCATGGCTCCAGACCAGAAACTCAATGATAAAGTAGGTACAGTAACACTATAGTGTTTTTTTGCATTTCATAAATTATATTCATGTTTAGGGATTTGCTGAAATACCACACCGGGGGTCTTGATAAGGTGTTAGAACAGTATACTGTATTTATTTAGTCTCTTAAAGTTGAACCGCACAGAATACGCGTGCGAAATGTGCTTCCACGGATGACGACAGATTTGAGATGCCCCGCTGAATCCTTTCAGAGATCAAATATAATGGACTGAAATAAGCGCGAACAGATGGATTCAGATCTATTTTTGGATGGTGATGCAAGAGAATCTGATGAGTGCAAGTTTGCCTTGCAATCTTGGGTACTTTCCATCTAAATTTAGAGTCTGTAAAGCTACTGTACAAGGACACACTTGAATGCTGTTTTTTTTAAGTAAATGTGTAAACGGGATCATTTTTAGTAATTAGTATACCACATAGAACCTGCACTGCACAAATGTAAGATATAGGTAAGATGAAGAGGATTGTGTATTAGCTACTCAATCTGCCATGTTGCAGAAAATTACATATTGATCTGAGTAAGTTGTGTGTTGTGTCGGGACTCACCCTTGAGTACACATAATTTGTGGTAGAGATGTGATAGGAAATTAGTATAAATCTTTTAAAATAGTTGTAAAATAGAATTTTTTAATTGTGTCTCATGTCCGTTTGGGCGAAAGTATTGGTAGATGGATTGGTAGATCTCAGTTTTTTTGTTCTGAGAACCTCAATGGTGTTTTTGATGGCTGTCAAGGTTGTTACAGCTTTCCAGTGTCATGACTGCGTTTGTCCAGTAGGTGGAGCTGTGAGCTCACTGCCTGGCATTAGATTAAAAGTCTTAAAATAGTTATTTTAAAGATAAGGGAGATTTTTATTAAAGTAATTTCTTAGGAGTCAAAAGTGATCGTTTTAACTATACAGGAAACAGTTAAATGCTGATGTGAAGATTACATACATTTATTTTATTGGATGGACAGGAAATTAAGGGAAACACATAGAATCGCTGCAGCTCAAACCTGTCAAAAGCATTTATATTATGCCTCATCACAGATTCACAGTTTTAAAAAAATACATATAGAAACGGATATTTTCCTGATGTCTGGATTATATCAATAAGGGTTGAGGAAATATTCATAGATAGGTAAATATATATGAATAATAAATACATTTTCTTAGAGTTTATGTTTGAAATTTTGGCTGAAAATGTCACATCCATAATGCTGGAATCGCCCATTTTTGTCTATTTTGAGCTCGGAAGATATGGTCAATTTGAATTAAAGTGGATTATTTCTTCCGAAAATAAAAGCATTCATTTTTGAAACGATGTGAGTTTGAATTAATGTTTCTTGTTGCTATTTGTTTTGTTTTTGGGTGAACTGTTCCTTTAATGCAGAGATTTTTGGGAAACCGCAATTCTTCCGCAACCCTTTTTTACTGTATATAAGGCTTCAAGCAGCCAAAGACTTTGATTAGCAATTATAAATTACAGCATCTGTTCAAAGAACAGGTGCTCTCATCAGTGAAGCGTGTAACATCAAACGCTCTCCTGACGGAAAATAGAAAAGTATTACCATAGTTTAGCAAATCATTCTGCTCCAGCACATCATGCGTCGGTCCTCTCCTCATTGCGGTTGTGAAGTCTGCTGTCGGCAAGGCCCCGATCTTTCCCTCGTGAAAACGGCAAAGCCCATTCGCCTTTTCCCCTTCAAGTCCTTAACTTCAGACGAGAACTGACAGTATCTATCCTCCCCGGTCGTCCTTTTTGCTGACCTTTCCTGTCTGTGTTTCTCGGCCCAGGCAGGAGGGATGTAGACACTGAGTATACGGGCCAGTATGACTAAGACAGAACAAGATTACCTGTGACATGGGTGGAAGAACAGAGGCACCGGAGTGTTTTCTTTCAGAGGTGCGAGCACGCTGCAGTGCATTATGGGGGAAGAGTCAAGGCATGTTCCATTGAGCTGCTTCATTCGTCCAGAAATGACCGATATGTGGTCTCTCGCTCTCTGTCAGCAAACTCGACGCAGCTTTTGTAACAAATTCACTGCATTAGATAATACATTTCAAGACAATTACTGTCAGACTGTGAGCAATGTTTCTTTTTACTATGTGTATATTTTTTTCTAAGGGCTTTTTGTGATCGCATATATATTTGTATAAGAAAACATATACGAAACATCTCTATTGGTCTGAAAATATGTTTCTTTTCCTTAGTTTGAACCATTTGCTGTGTCCTTGAGAATTACTCTATTCCTCACACAAAGTCCTTTCACCTCGTGTTGAGATTGATCTTATGTATTTCAGGGTCAACATCCCTCTTGTGTCTAAAAAAGAGGCCATCTAGAGAACGCTCACAAAGCCAAAGGGTTAAATGAAGGGAGCTTTTTTTTGTTGCACGCCCGGAGGGAAAGCCACAGATTTTCCCTCCATTTTCTTCCGCGCCGCGCGGCTAACAAAAGAGGTATTGGATATCGGGTTTGTTGTCATTTGAAAGAGATGACCTTGCCTTAGCGTCTTATAACGGGTCGTACTGTTTCGCCACAGAGGCACTTATCTGGATGCCTCTTCTCGGCGGGGCGACCTGCAGAAATACCTCCATAATGATGGAAGCGGTGATTGTTCACAAACAATCGACTGGAAGGCAATCCGACTGATAAGAGGAGACGGCTTTAGCAAGGAGATGGGTTATGAACATGGCAATGAGAGGTGCTAGATCTGAAATAGGAAAAGGCAGAGGCTATATAACCTGTAATCCTGGAGACAGACCAAAGCCCTCGGCAGTCAATGAGAACGGCAATCACTGATGGATCACCTTACTGACCTGCCAGTCACGGCATAAATGGGTGCAGTGATATTTCTCTCGGAGGTTTGTGTAAAGTTAAATGCGGGTTGCTTGTCACATAGTGGCTTATAAAGCGAGCTGAAAAGACAAAGGTCGTGAGTTCAGCGTATGGAAAGGGCGACCTAAAAAAATTTGTTCAATCGACATAGCCTTTCAGAGAAGCAGTTAGAGAGCGTTTACCCTTGTGTACAGTGGGTCAGGGAGGGGGATGTGAATATAGATCTGTGCATCCGACACAGTGGCTTTTTATCCTTTTTAGCAAAAACTCCCTTTTAGCCTTTTTATGCGAAAATGTGTGTGAGGGATGCATTTGTGAGATGTAAATGTGCTGACACTCGGTTTCGTGTTCATACAAATTCGTAGTGATAGTGCACCCAAAAATGAAAATTCTGTCATTATGTACTCACCCTCTTGTCATTTAAGCCTGTATGACAAGCCCTGCAAAACACAAAAGAAGGTTTTTTGAAAAAAGTTGATAACCGAACAACACCGAAACCCATTCACTTCATTGTAAGTCAATGGTTACCATCGCTGTTCGGTTTCACAACTTTCTTCAAAATATTTTCTTCTTGAAGAAAGAAAGGTATACAGGTTTAAAATGGCGAGAGAGGGTAAGTAAATGATGACAGAATTTTCATTTTTGAGTGAACTGTCACTTTAAGAGGATGTGCTGAAATCTGATTTGGAAAGATTTTGCAACTCTGTCTGAAAGACAATTGATCTAATGTTGATTAAATGTTATATTGGTTATTCTCAATGTTGATTCAAGATTAAATTATCTTTGCTATCTGGGTTATGATTAATCTGAAGTTAATGATTTCAGAATAATAATAAAAAATGTATTTTAAAAAGATGTACACATTCCTAGAGGTTTTTCCAGGGATCAAACAGAATACTACCTTTATGATCATTTATTTTGTGCAGTCTTAATAGTTCATTAAAAGGTGCAGTAAATTGATATTTAGTAGAGAGACCAATGGACCACTGTGAGTGTATGAATCAGTAAGGCTGAGTTGAACATTCCTCCTGGCTTTCCACCAAGCGCTGACAATATTTCATTTTAAAAACACCTTTGCAGGCAGGTAATTAAGTGTTCTACTCAACTCCTGGCGCAGAAACGGGCCTGTAAATGACTCGAGTTGAGTTTGGACAGGAATTTAATTGATTGAAATGCAGTACTCTCTGTCACTCCTGGAGATGCCACCTGAATGAAGTGTCTTAGCGTTTGTCATATGGGAACAAAATGCCCATGATAGAGAACTGTGACAATTAGGATAAATTTATAATGCTAAGATCAAAACTATGCCACTTTGAAGAAGGCCCCTTTTAATGCGAGGATAAAAAGAAACGTTCAGTATAACCTAGATGAACACAACATTCAAGGATTTGACATCCTTAGATAGATATGCTTTAAAAAAAAGAGTATTTGGTCACCTAAACGGTCAGACTCTATGAACCTATATCTATATAGTCTAACCTATTGTCTATAAGTTGCATTTTATATATATGTATTTGATTCTTAAAACTAATTGGAATAGGTGAAGTTATTTTTAATTTCCAACAACTTATAAGGCCTTTATTAGTTAAGTTTCAGGTCAGTCATTTGGTTTGTTGTTTGGATGAGAGTGCATATTTTTCAAGCCTGTCTTAATGTACAAAGTTTCAAAATCGAATTATGGGATAATATGCAACAACGTTTGATTACAACCATTAATTTCACTATGATTTTGAATTTTAAATCAATATTTATAACATCAAGACTTTTTCACAAAAGTTCCTTACATTATGTAGGATGATTTCATGTAGAAAACCGTAAATCACATACAATTATAGTAGCTGGGTTTTTACAGATGTGCAATCAACAAGCTGTTTAGATCTTTTTAATTCAATGGAACAAAGTATTCATGAATAAGCAGAAAAACCTATAAAACAAGCTTATGTGCGGAGAGGAAATATGTTGATGTTATCTTCTTTAAAAACAATAAGACTGGCGCATATTTAATAAGAATGCAGACAGGGAGGGCTGGGCTTTTAAACTGTTTTTGTGACTTGTTGATAAGGGAGCGCCTGTCAGTCAGTTTGATGGACAGCTTTGAGACGCAACTGTAAATTTGCAAGCGTGTCTGTGTACTGGAGAGGAAACTGCTTGAATGACTTGTTTTATCTGCGGGCTTATATCCTGCTCATTTTCACTATGGAATCTTCCAGTCTCTATCTCAACATCTCTCTCTCGTTTTTTTTAAATAGCTTTGTCTGGGAAGAATGAAAAAGCCCCTCTTTCTCTCTCTCTCTCTCTCTCTCTCTCTCTCTTTCTCTCTGTCTCTCTCTCTCTCTCTCTCTCTTTCCTCTCTCCTGGGGTTCTAGGATGATTAGCTTATGAACTGTGAGTGACATTTGAGAGTTTGATATTGAGGCTTCTGTGCACTTTTGTGTTTGTGGGCGTTAATACTTTTCGCTCGGCTGATTTGCATTGCAGAACGCACGACGTCTCCATTCTCATGCATGAGAAGATCTTATCAGGATATAAATGTCTCTGATAGCTACGGTGGATTTGATAATAAAATGAATTAATAAACAATTTGACATGTAAATGCTCTTTCTATAATGACAGCGAAAGAGATGACGTGCGCACGCGAGCGGAGCGACATCTGTGCACTCTGGTCTCCGGCTATTTCTGGAGGGCTGGATCAGGCCCTGTTGTTGCCAATGATGAGGTATTGATTGGTCGAGAAATGTCAGTGTTAAATAACAGCCTGGAGCGGTGAGGGCGATTCTCCCATCAGCCACTGGGGGAGGCTGTGAGCGTTCAGCAGGACGGGCGCAGCGGGAGACGGATCACGCAGCGTGCGGCCCACATTACCGGAGGGCCGTGACAAGCCGATCTCATAGGAACACATGCTTTTCACCGAGCCCGCTCTCCTCTAGGCCTCGGCTGAGGTGATTGCCGATTTGAGCTGTGATTTCTTCCAGCTTTGCTTCTGAACGTTCATTTACCAGGAAAGAGGACGGTCATGAGAGCAGACATGCGGCGGTCACACACACTGTCAGAGGAGGAGAAATGGATCAAATGAGATGGAATTGCTTTTTCTTCATCTCACTGTCTCCGAAAAGCCCATAGGAACATAAGGCACAGCTATGGGCGCGTATGGGTGTTTGAGAGATTGTGGGCTGTGTTGCAGAAACATCTTAACTTGGAATCTTGTTATCTGATGGTGATATTATGTTAGGAACTTGGATCTTAACTTCAGGTTTCAGATTCTGAATGTTTGAAGGAAAGAGAAATGTCAAGCACAAGAGGATAAACCCTTACATTCGAGAGTGTCAATTTATGTTCAACTCTTTACGCCGGGTATTGTTGGCTGACTTAGTTCAGGTGAATCTCATACCTGTCAAGAACATGAGGAATTGGATTTATGTGTTCAGGTATGCAGCTGGTTATGAGCTGAATTTAATGAAAACTTGTCAGGGTTATATTTTACCATAAAGTCTATAGAAAAGATTAAATGCGTTTAGCTGAAAGGGGTCATATGTGTTTTTCTGTGTTTTTGGTGTCTTATAAGGGGCGCATGCATGTATTAGACACGTAAAATTGCTAAATTTTGAGTGTCTGAACAAAAGTGCATTCTTTCTAAAAGCGAATGCAAAGCAACCTGCCTGAAACGCCTCGTGTAACCACAACCCCCCAATTCTAAGTCAGTTCGTGGTATGATTCGACAAATAAGCAAGTAAAGTGGGCGTACCTGTAATTACAAAGGTACTTCACAATGCCATAGATTAGAATAACCATTTTGGGTTCTTTATTGTTCCGTTTTTGTTTATTTTTGTTCTGTACGGTTCCATAAACATCCAAACCTGTATGTTCTCTGTAGTCGAAATAGAAAAAAAAATGTCAGAACCTTAGAATAAATGGTTCTTTTGGGAAATCAAAATGGATCTTCTGTGTCATCACTGAGAAGAGCCCTTTATTGCACTTTTTTAAATTGTGTAATTGTCATGTAAAAGTAAAAAATATGTTGTGGTATATTTAAAATAGGCTTTGACTTTGTGGTGAGTTGTGAGCCAGATATGTTTCCATAAAATTCACCCTTTAATCCTCCCTGCCCCCCATAAACCTGAATAAATAATCAGAAACTCAGTGACATCATGGGCTGTGTGGTCGGTGACTGACACTGGCATCCACTGAAACCTCTTAAGCCAAATGCCAGAAGATGCAATATTCATGCAGCCACGCTCTGAGCTCCATTGACAGACAAACCCAAGGCCCATTGGATTCGTTCTCTCTTCCTTTCTATTTCTTTTGAACTGGCAAACAGCCTTTTCAAAGACTTGAGTTTGCCACTAAATGTACCTCTCGTGCACAGAAACAGCCTCCTGGGTAATATTTTTAGGTCTGATTCATTGGAGAGGTTGTGCATTTCTGAATTGGCTCGTTCGCTGGGTGTCTCGGTCCCGGGAGACTCTTCAGAGAGCATCCCAGATTCACTTCACTGCAGGGCAGATCTTTTACCACCCTGTGCCCCCTCTTGAAGGAAGATTAAACGTTTTTGCAAATCAGTTGGATCATTTTAATGATAAATTATGTGGAGACTCTCCTGGTGAGACGACACAAGTGGGCTGTATGTGAAAGCCCGCTGGTGCAGATGTGAACGCTGGGCTGTCTCTCTCTCTGTGACTGGAAATGGAGGTGTGCGATATTAACATAATCGATGTTGGGCCAGCATCCTCTGCACTCTGTTAGTCTGCTAAATTTCTGTCCATGGCTCTTTCTTCAGTGGAACAGAACAGTAGGGTGATAATAAGTGCCATTTTTCCAGGACAAATCCTCGCCAGGATTTTGGTTGCACCCTCCGGAGGTCGCATTTATACACCGCATAAGCCATTGAGGTTTTCACATTTCCTTTAAAACAATATTATAAAATTAACACTTATTTCTCTCAAGGTGTATAAATCATTTTGGGTTAATTCTAACCTTGAAATATAACGGTCGCTTTTCTGAAATGAAATCTGAAATAATAAACCTCGATGACGTATGGGGTGGACAAATGCGCCCCCAAAATCCTGGCCAGAACATGTCCTGGAAAAAATGGTCACTCTAAACATCAGAAAATATTTGAGAAATGTTTCAGTGGTATTTTGTCCACACAACAGAAGTCAAAAGTTTTTGGGTTACCAACATTCTTCCAAATATCTTTCTACAGGTTTGTAAATAACATGAGATTGTAATGACATTTTTACATGAACTGAAGTGCAACTAAAACAATAGATTTCCACTTAAAGACCTACATTTACATTGATATGCTTATAAAGTGTATGTCTTATAAAAAGTTTGAATTCACTGGGTTTAGATTAAAATAGTATGAAAACATTCAGTTTGATGGCTGTTGAACGTTTGACCAGACGGAGGCGTCGCGCTTTACCGTATGATTGAGAATTTGATTGGATTTGACATGAAACGCTAAACAGACACTGTGGCAAAACTCCTACTACCTTCCTGTGTGTGGCTCCCCGAAATTAAGCTGACAGGTCTTTGACAACATCTCCTTAAGAAAAGAAGAAGGATTAATGAGTTAATTAATCATTTTATGTCACTCTGAAAAAGACCCTGGAGAGGTGTCTCGTAGTACACTGGCCTCTTCTATTTTCTTTTCTTTTTTTGGAAAATGTAATTGTTTTCAACGATATGCAGCAGCTTGCTATGTTGGCCATAGTTCTTAATTATGATTGGTGTTATTGCTCTTCAGAGCATAGCAAATTGCTGTTATGTTGTTTGCCTGAGCCTAATCTCATTGGCACGTTGTCACAAAAGTAATTATCTGTCATTTAAATTGATGCCATAAGCTCTTGTCGAAGGCACACCTGCTGCCACCAGCCAGGCAGAGAGGAGTAAAGATCAGGGCTCCTCCTACTCTCTGTCTCTCGCTCTCACTCTCTCACTCCCCATATGCCCTTCTCTCTCTCTTTAACTCTGGCTGAATTTTAATTCATATACTGCTACAAATGTATGTGCTACTGTATGCAGGAGATAGAAAGGGAAACATTTTTAATGTTTAAAGTAAGTATTATTTCTATACTGGGACACACTACAATGCTGTAAAAGTTTATATTATATAAAAAAATAAGAGACCACTCCAAAATTATTTTCAGATTTTATTATTTGAAGAGTTGCAAAATATTTGCAAAAATGAGATTGCGATGTTGAGTGAATGCTCTTCACACAAAATAAATGTTACTCAAATAATTTGGCTTTAAAACCCGCTAAATACCACACTGTGCCCGGTCTGAACTATCCAGTACTGCTGAAAGTAAATGCAGGAGCCCGATAAAAATACTCAGTTAAACAAAAAGCCATATGACGTATTTAGAGGTCTTCATACAGGTATGTTATTTTTATGTTAATATTTCTCACAAATTCCAAAATTGTTTTTTTTTTGCAGAAAATTTAAACGGGACAAATTGGTCACAATGACATAAAATGCACGTTGCGTTTCTTAAATACTGAAGAAAATGTAAAAGGTTTACATCTAAACATATATCAAATGCATGCATCTGTACCTTGCAATATATATTTTACATAAAGGATAGACCGTCATGCTCAGTACTTCCATAGTTGACCGGATGGAGCACATGACTGGGGCCTAGTATAGGATCCTACATTGTTGGATGGTCTTGTCTGCTGTGCCGGAGATTGTTTGGCATGGACTCGGGATGAGTTACCCATAATCCTCTTCAGACCTGAAGCTCTGTGAGGGATCAGCTCCTGATGGATGATCTAACACGGGGTTGGCGAATGCTCTTTTCAGCCAATGAATAACATTAAAATTTCAAGAAGCAGAAACAGGAGACAATGATGAATCTGACCTTATTAATTTTAACTTTGGATAAATAATGCAGGCCTTTCTGTTCAGCCCTCTCCCGGTCCCTTCACCTCCTCCCCCTGATGGCAGCCGCCCCCGTCTGATCTCTGATGATCCATTAACATCCTGTTCACTGTAGCCGAGAGTCTTTCTAAAAACAGCCGAGCAAATTCTGGGTTTTGCGGTAAGGACAGTGGAATCAGGATGTGATGCTGTGAAGATGACAGGGTTCAGGTGGACACATCTCGTTGGAGGTTGTTTTGGCATCACATTCTCTCACACAAAACAGCGGCTGTGCAAACATTTTGTTACTCTGCAATGTTACAGACTGACCTTGCACTGACATTTTGAAACATTTGATTTACTGTTCAGTCACGATTAACAAACTCCAGTGATTACAGTTAGAACAAAAGCTTCTTACAGTTGTAGGAAATTCTTATATTTTACGTATGATTAAGTATAACAATTTTTCGATAATCGGCAGGGTGTTGCTATAGTTGATGGTTGCTATTAGGTTGCTAGGGTGTACAGGGTGATGGCTAAGTGGTTTGGAGTAACCCTAACTCCAGCTATGAGCAATAGCATGTGTGATATTAAACACAAGCGCAAAGAATTTTTGAGAAAGTCCTTGTGGAATTTTCTCAGTTTTATTACCCCCTTTCAGTTTTTATGTCATACTTTCATGTTAACTTAAGTCAGCCTGGTAAAGACAGGTCTAAGCTGCCATAGATGTTTCTCTCTATAGTCCTGAAATCCACACTGAACATGTTTCACCCTTGACAAATTGGAGTCTAAAAGGCGATCCTTTTTTTAAAATAAGAACCATCAGCTTGACGGGACAGAGACAAGTCCACTGCTTGAGACTGTGATATAAATAAAATGACAATGAGGAAGAAGAATCTGCCAAGCCTTTTCTTGTTTCTCGTCTGGCTGAAGTTGTCAGCGACGCCATTCTTTTCTGATGACCGTTTGCGAGATTGGACTGAGGCAGTCGTGCTTGACTCGGGCTCTGATGGTCCGCTGATTGCACAGATGTCCCTAAGAAGGCAAGTTGCCGTGGAAATGATGAATGACGTGTGTCCTGCCCTTCTGCCCCTGGCTATCAAGAGCTGTCTGGAAAACAAGGGAAAACTTCTCAATCAATGCGGAGTGTCAGGAAGTTTAAAATGAAACAAGTTTTCAAACGGAGAAGATGTGCTGGTGTTATCCGCTTAGCTGGATGTCTTAAAAGGAAACAAAGTGACCCCTGTGGGTTTTTATAATATGTGGTCGTAAGAGTTTTGGGGATTTGTAGGAATAGTGGAGAGATGAGAGGAAATGATGCGGAGAAGAGTGGGAATCTGGGAAATTTCTTGGGTCATTCACATTTGAGTATATTCTGAAGTATAAATTGTCTTCCTATTGCATCACTACATTTACATTGAGTTCTCAAATTGTCTTATTTGTTAGTATTGTTGCCCCATCCCCCAGTGAAATGCGGTGACAACAGTTTCTTAGCAGAAGTTAGTGTAAAAGCATATCTTGCTATGTATCTTACTTCTTTCTCTTAAAGGGATACTTCACCCAAGAAGAAGAACGTTGAACAAGCAAAACTTTCTGGGGCGCTATTGACTACCATTGTATTTTTTCCTACTATTGTTGTCAATGGGGGGCAAAATCAGTTTTTTTCTCCGGATTTCAATGTAAAATATGTCAAGAAAAGTCTGTAATTTTTGTAATTCTTTTAACCAGACCTGTAATCAAATGGAGTATTTAAAAGTGGAGGAGGTGTATGTGCTTTTGTCAGCGTGTGTGCAGGTTTCTATACATTGTGGGGACCGAATGTCCCCCACAAGTATGGTAAATCAGGATGGGAATAGATTATTAAGATTATGATGCTTATTTCAAAATGCAGATAGGTTTGAGTGTTATGTTAAGGGGCAAGGAGAGGGTTAGATGATAGAATATACAGTTTTTATAGTCCTATAAAAGCCATTATGTCTACAGAAAGTCTCCGCAATATAAAAAACAAACATGTTTGTGTGTGTGCTCAGACCTGGCGGGCTGCATGGTGTTCTTTGTCTGTCTCGGCCGGGATCCATAACAATTCTGCCAGTGTTCGACTCTGACTGCCGGGCTCCCAGCAACACATCTGAATCCAGCCTTATTGACCATCTTCTCGACTGATCAATATTTAATGCCTTCTTTGACAAGATCACATTCAGCAGAGAGAGATTTTAGCTTTCTTGGCCGCTGGTCTGGCAAGCGATGGGATCTCTGTGTTATTACATGAAGGAACAGCGTTTGGAGGGCCTCTCGCCTCACTGACTCGTGTGATTTCAAACATGACGGAGAACGCGGCAGCCGCAGGGTTTGCGGTTCAGACCACACAACCGCAGATCATTTTGACGATTCACACCCACAGACGGGCTACTGTACTGTTAATTATGCAGATGAGAAAAAAAGACTTTCATTTGGACTGGGGCCAAAAGAAATGAAAGGCTATATAGTTTGTATTGCAATAAAAACAGCTGATGAAATAATATCTTATGAGAAGAGAAAGATGAGGCATTTACATGAAACGTAGCTGATGAAACACAACACTGAAAGTGGGACCTAAGCGCCCTCAAGTCAACGCAACTCTCAACATTACAAATTTTGTCACCTCTAAACAACCTCATGTGTTTGAGGAGAATGTAGGAAGAGGATTTTATTTTGTTTTCAGAAAATACAAGGTCTTTAGCATTGAATGGGTGTGATGCACAATATATCCAATTGATATATCCAATTGATCGAAATATTGCAAATGTGCATGTTGTAATGCATTTCGCAATGGTTTGCTATAACACTGTCAGATTTGTTCTGCTTATTGTACAGGCTAAAACAAAAGAATTCACTTTATAGATCATGCTTTCTTTTTCAAGAAATAATGTGAAATGTATGTTGGTAAGATAATAAATAATTGATCTTTAAAGGGTATTTTAATATAATTAAAACATGTATCACATAACAAGTTATTAAGCATCACATTTTTCTTCAATGTCTTGAAGCCATATCTCCTTGTATTTCCTTCGTTCTGACCCAGTCCGTGAAAATGAATGCACATAAAGAACATTCTGTGAAGATATAACCTTGATATCTTCAATATTGACAGAAATCAATATTTAGGAAGCCAGCTTCTGGTATTTTTGGCAAAATAATAAAACAACCAATTATTTTAGTATGCAAAATCACTAGTTTCGCTATTATAAAAGTGAGTACTATATTAAAAAATCTATTTGTTATTTATAGTTATTTTCATTTAAAGCAATAAACACACATTTGTTTTTGACAAACTATGACTACTTTAATGCTCCTTTTCTCGCCTTTTCACCCAAACATTTAAATTCCATCATCAGTTATTCACCCTCAAGGTGTAGGAGAAAATTTCCATTTGTAGTTGAACTATCCCTTTAACTGTTGAATGAGCAATCACATAGACATGCATAGAGACATATGCACTCAATCATGTGTCATGACACTTGCTCTCTTGCATGTGTCAAAAATGATATAACGCGGAGAGAATTCAGGAGAAGTGGCACAGGGGAGCGGCCCGGCGCACCGGCCCACGAAAGCAGCCGATCGCCTCATATTTTATTGTTTTGCAGATCATTAGTTTGAATAAAACTAGCACTCTGGCTTCTCTTGAAGCAGAAAAGATGAGAAGAAAAAAAAGAGACTAGGCAGAGATTAGAAAAATATGCTCCTTTTCAGTCTATTGAAGCATGAGGAGAGTGCAGAGTGCCGCGGGAAGGGACACTTCAGTCATTTAGCTGAAAACACCAGAGAGAACTGGGCTCTGGTCCAAACTAAAGACTCCGAACCAAATCTTAGCGAGTCAGGGTCCAGAACTAGACACGGATGGAGTATTAAATGCTAAAGTGTGATGATGGTAAAATCCGCATCTATCCAACTAAATAGGTTTCTATCTAGCTCAAGCTGGTCAAGACCTTCTTGGTTAAAGCTTGTAAACCATCTTGGACCAACAACAACAAAAAAACACTTGACCACCTTAATCTTGAATGCCTCAATTTTTTAAAAGGTTGTTGTATGTGGGCTTTTGGATTTTCTTCTTTTCATTTGGTTATGCGTCGGTGATATTGACGTAAAACGTGTTGATCTGAAACCTTGCTCTTTGACACTGTTATTACAATAAAATTTTGTGTTTAATTTTCACTATTATACCATAATTACTTTCTTGAGTGACACTTTCGAAAACTGCAACTGTGTGTGCTGTTTGATTTAGAGACATGATTTCGATTTCTATTGTTACCTAGTTTGTAAATAGTTTTAAATACTAGTTGCCCTGAAAGTATATTGTCTTGTTTAATGTGTTCGCGTATGCAAGTACAGAGCTGTTGTTTTCACACAATTAAATCGTCACTTTTATAATCACCTCTGACCAAACGGGAATACTGTTATTCAAAGCTGGAATTAATTAAACTCACAATGTGGGACAGGATGACACAGTTTGATAATATATTTTGAGTGATATGGGCCATTGACTGCTTTTACCATCGCTCGGGAACAATAATGAGGCTGATAATAATAATAATAATAATAAATGGAATATCTGTGGATCCATTCAAGGCGTTGATTGTTTGTGGGTATTAAATTGTCCGTACATCTCTCAATGCTGCCTCAAAAGGAACCCATTGTCAATAGTTCTTTTAGCAAATTGCTACCGTTGCCATTGTTCACGCTTTGATAGATTTTTGTGTTTTCGAAAGGGGCCACATTGAAAAGCGAGGATTTGTCTGGCTTGGTCAGTTGTCCACTGCAGGGATTTCATTCTGGGAATCTAAAATGCTGATTGTTTTTCGGCAGATAACCTAGGTGACAGCTCCCACAAAAAGGTTGTATCATTTGATCAAAGTTCTCATATAAATGGGCTTTGAGTGATGCAGAATGGGCTGGAATGAGCTTTGCTGATTCTGCATATTCAAACACATGCAGAACTCCCCAGCTATTTTCTTCTCTCAAATAAAGAATTAAAATAAGCCGCTTTAAAGGCTGATTTCAGATATCAGAACTCCCACGGCATCCCCAGACTCGATGCATTTACTCTGTGTTATGTATGAAGGTTGCCTAGAGGACGCGTAGCTGTGCGGGAGCCTTTTGAGTCTACAGCGCCAGCACAAAAGAAATATTTTACAAAAACTGTGATACAGCAATCAGAACTGAATGGGATGACAGAAAAACGAGTATAAGGAAGTAAAACCAAGATCTATCTATCTATCTAAAAAAAAAATGAATTCATATCTTAATTTATGGATATAGATTTTAATAATATTAAGAACAATGGTGTTGTTTGAAAGTGCTGCTGCTCAGGGCTGTGGATGGCATGATTGATAGTCTCTCAGTTTCCTCCATGTGTTCGCCTTTGCTTGGAGGAAAATATTGATCTGTGCAGGAGAAATTGTTCAGGCTGATAACAGTATGAGCTAGACACTTTGTCTGCAGGTTAAGCGCGACATCATATAATAGAGGCAAAACAGACAGAAATTAAATATAATATTTTGATGGTGGATCCTGCTTTTGTATCAGATGATGGAAATCATTTTAAACCAGTAGTCCAAAAATGTTATTTCTGTCATCATTTGTCCACACTCATGTTTTTTAAAACCTGTGTATGACTCTTTCTTCTGTGGAACACAAAAGAAGATATTTTGAGAGACGTTTCTGTGGTTTTGTACAATGAACTTTCATACAATGAAAGTCAATGGGGTCCCAAATTATTTGGTCACCAACTTTCAAAATATCTTCTTTTGTGTTCTGGAGAGGAAAGAAAGTCAAACAAGTTTGGAATGGCATGAGGATGTTATCATTATTGGATGAACTATCCCTTTGAGAATGTCAAATTTATAGTTGCTTAAATATTTAGCATCGAATAAAGTATAGTACATTAGTTTAGTAGATGTCTTCTTACTAGAAAATGTTACATATGAAGAGAATCACCTTTTAGTAAAGTGTTAGATTAATGTTGTTTATGAACACGTGATACTTTTTTAGTGTTATGGGACTAATATGTGAAAATCTGTGAAAACGTAAAGATTTTCAGAAATAAAGGTATTCATTTATTTTCATATTTATTAATAATTCCGTTTTGAAATGGGAGCCGTTTTATTAGAATCTGCCAAAGCTTTTGCTCCAGTGACCGTAAAAGCTTTCAAGAGCGCCTAACTTTTTTAAATTAAACAGCTATGAGACCTTCATTATTTCATCGGAATGGGGTCAAGGATGAACTGCAACAATGTAATTATATTAGATCAGCCAGAACTCAAAGGTTATTTTAGACATTTGGCAGCGCGAGGGAGCTGCCGAGCCAAAGATGATCCGCTCGCTCCGCGGGTCTAAAACAGCTCATAAACAAACCCGCGTCCGTTCAATAAAGATAATAAGAATCGATGAAAGGCAAAAACAGGATATTAGCGCAACACAAATTTTAGAAATCAAATTTTTAAAAGAACCTCCAGTCGCCCCTTTATCGGAGTTCTTGATAACAGGAAGTCTGCCGTGTTTTGGAGACGGGAGGGGGGCCTTTGCCATTCCCTGAGAACGCAGCCGCCGCTTTTCTTTGCTGGCACGGCTGTTTTTCTCTCCCAGAAGGTCGTTTGGTTAATGCACATTTTGGTCTTCACAGGCTCTTAACTGGTTTTTAATCAGTGATTATTAGAGAGCTGGAAGCCTGTGCAGGCGCCGAGGTCCCCAGACACACGAGAGTGCCTGTCAATATGTCATGTCAATTAGCCCACTGTGAGACGCCCCCCCACATCTGATCTACTTGAACACTTACCTCAGCCTGCACGAGGTGGAGATGATCTCATCTTCAGGTATGATGCGAATGGCTAACTACTTACTATATTTAAAAGGAGGCATTTGCCCTGTGTATACTATTCAGGGTATGCAAATTCCGGTATGCATCTCTGTTGTCTACTTGATGATGCATTTGTATTATGGTGGTCAGATGTTCCTAGATCAACAGAGTTTGGTCAACAATATTGACTGAAGACCAGCTTTCACATGGCAAAATCTGGACGGACATATTTTTACACAATTTGATTACGTAAAAATACACCTAATAATAACAAATATGTTTTCAAACACTCTTCAAATGACAAACACTGTCACATCTTGTTTGTATAATGTGTACTGCCTTACACAACATTTTTACTCTACTCTCCTGTGGTTTTGTGCAGCGTAACGCACATTTCATACTGCACGCGTGAGCAGCGCGTAGGGAGAGCGTTAGCAGTGTGTGTCCATCGTCTTTTTACACCAGCACAGCGCTGCCTGGGTACCACAGTACAACAATGCAATTTCGCATTGCGTTATTTAAATACATCACTGAGCAAAATATCATCCAGAACTTCATCAAAGTGCTTTTTACGTAGATTGCATAACTATGATTTTTTTATGCCTGCCTGTTTCATGCTCTTTTAGATCTATGTAGTAGGCCTACAAGTTATCAATAAAAAGCCATCGTGCTTTGAAGGATACAAAGTCACTAAAGGGTTTTAACTCACCATAGGAGAGTGAAGAGATCGCTTTGCTCTCACATATGCTATATAAGTAAATAACATGATGTACATGTAGTTTTATCAGTTTTTTTCAGAAGGTTATGATAACAGTGGGTTTCAGACAGTACACTGACAGCGAACTCCTTTAAATGCAATTTAAGCGTAATTGAGCGTGAGCAACGCAGCAACAATAAACTCCATGCCGAAATGATCCTTGCAATGCTCCGCAAGCACATGGTGGTTATGTGTGCGATATGTATGCTCTCATCTGTTAACATGTGCGCCGGAAAAATATGTGCTGCTAACGCACTGCTGACGCGTGCTGTGTGAAGCCGGCGTAAGTCTCATGTATGACATTTAAAGGCCAAAACATGGTCTATGCAAACACGTAAACACAATGCGTCAAGCTGCATAAGCTCGAGATGACAAGTTGTTTTGTTCTAAATGTGTCAAAATACAGTTGATAACACAGAGAAAGTATGTGTTACATTCTGTTACAGTTGTGATTAGTATGTTTTTCATGTCCCAGAACTGCACCAAGGACACTTTATTTAAGTACACTTCCATATAATGTACTTAACGTGCTCTGTTGTCACACTTTCATTTTGTATTTAACATACTACAAATGTTTATGTGTAGTTTTTGTACTTCTATCCACGGTAACTCAAAAGCACGGTTGAGGACACTTAGAGTAAACTAAGTTTATGAAGTAATAAGAACTATTTCTTTTGAGGTACGAAATCAGTTCGTGAAAAAAGATCACTTTAAGTACATTTAAGTGTATTATAGTGCACTTTTTTTACACATGCAATCTTAAAAATGAAGGTGTATAAAAGTTTTTTCACATTGATGCCATATAGAAGAACCATCTTCGATTTTACAAGAACCATTCAGTCGAAGGTTCTTTAAAGAACCATCTATTTCTTATCTCTACCTTGTTTTTCCTTTTTATAACCTGAAGAACCTTTTTTCGCCACAAAGAACCTTTTGTGAAACAGAATGGTTCTTCTGATGTTGATGGTTCTAAAAAAACATATTCTATGGCATCGTGAAGCACCTTTATTTTTATGAGTGTGGCGTGGTCAGTTTTGTCTTTCTGGTCACCCATATGAATAAAAAGTCACAGATCATGATTGCTCTCTAATATCTCAATTATTTCTTCTAGACATCGGTTAAATGTAAGGACGAGCAAATGAAAACCTTTGCATAAGACTCTGAATTTGAACGTGTTTCAGATATTTCTTATGTGAAAAAGAGGCAGAAACCTCTCACGTCTCCACACGTGTTTATTTTAGAAGAAATCTCCATTATGTCAAATATTCTTTAAGATCTCAAAATAATTTCAAACATTTCCCATCAAATTGACCCAAATCCAGATTATTTTACCCATGCAATCTACATTCATTTTACACCTCCATACTTAATGTAATTTAACAATTGTCTCATTTGTTTAAATTTTTTCTTAAAAAAAAATCCAAGCAATAATTATAACATTTTCCTTCGGGAAGCTTTAGTAATGACAGAGCATTTGGCAATCCTTTGTTAAACTGTCAACATGTGTATGGCTAACTACTTAAAAAACGTGTCTAGTTTAATAGCGTAAAGGTTACAAAGTGTCTTTAACATCCCCCTGAGTCCTAAGGTTTGCCACAGCAACACAAGAACGCATGTGATGCACAAATATCCTGCATGTGTTAGCCAAACATTCCTGTCTGCTTTGGAGAACTTAAGCAGAGTATGTTTGTGATGCACTCTGTCTGCTTATTTACCTTAATGTATTCTAAACATAGACCTGACACGCTCACCCTCATCAAACACAGCGTTAATTGCTAATTAAGCCTGAGTTTCAGACGGGCGCTTAATTACCATTCACGAGTGCCGAGTTACCGCGAGGTCCGCTCGCCTCCCACGTACCTTTACCGCGGGAAACTCATAAACACACCAGAGCCGCAGCTGATCCGACTGTTAGAGCCTCATGAATATTCACCCGCCAGATTGGGCACGCCTCTTTAGCGTTTTAAAGATGAACTCCTGGAGGGCCACCGCAGCTTGATGACGACTGAACTTGGCTTTGCCGCACTTGTGCAGTTAGCGTTCTGAAAGTTTAGACGAAGCGTTGAGCGCAGTCTTCACAGGACCAGGAGACCCATCGAGACACGCTGAGCTGGAAAAGAAGCCTCACGATACGCTTACTTATGACACCTGGATATGCAAATCTCACCATGGTGGGCCTGTAGAGACTCTCAACATGAGTTCAGAGAGAAATAGTGACATAGAAAAATGTGTTTTGGCGTGTTGTAGCATAGCGTTCTCTGAGAGTAATGTGTTGACTAAATTTCTGTTGTAGAAGATTGTATTGATTCAAATCACCAACGTTAATTCATGCGTAATAGTTTTTCACAGTTTGCATCATATGGCCATTATATTCCCATAAATTACATTGTGGGAATTGAAAGTCATTAAATTCAAGTTACGGACATCATTTAAAATCTCCGCGGAGTGTTTTAGCATCTCACGAATGCAAACAATGGGCATGGGAGGAACTTTTTGTGCTGACATGGTATAATAAGAATAACTGGGTATCATTTAAAGGAAAATGGATCGAAGAACATTAGTACACACAACAACAAAACAATATTTGGCTTTTAATGAAGGGAGGGTGTTTGTTTTCTCATAAATGAGATTAAATCTAGCGAACTCCCTGTGAGCTTTGAATGATATTATTAAACAGAACAGTAATGGAGATATCGGAGCAGGACGAATGATCTTTATCTCTGACAGAATGGTATATTTGACCTGTCATCTTGACTAAATGAATGAGTCTATAGGCGTGCATATGTCCCATCTGTAGTTAATTCTGTTCAGCTATTTTGGTCAAGAGATGAAATTTTAATAATAAAGGCGGTGGAATTGATGGAATAAATGAGAGGCGTGTATTTTATCTATCGATCATATTTCTGATGCTAATAAAGTTATGCGTGGAATCAGCTTTTATACATCAGCGGATTATTTGACGAGAGTTATTGTTCGGCTTAAGCAAAACGTGAATTTCTATTATACTCCAGCAGCTAAGCACAGCTCAAGCTTTAATATCCATTTATGAAGATATTCATTTCAAATTCACCAAAATTCATGAGGTAGAAAATGTTATTACAGACCACACGAATGAGCCAGTTGAGAAAAAAACGTCACATGTCTGAATGGCTCTGTTAGTTCTATCTGAAATAACCTCGCCGATGTCACAGAAAAAAAGTCAATTTGAAGGGGTCAGATTATATGTTGGCCAGTTATTAAGTGACAATCATTAAACATAACAGATTTCCTTACTAACATCGAGATCCTTTTTAAGCATATGTAGTGTTGCTCTTCCAGTTTTTAGAAATATAATTTTGTTACTTCAACATCAGATTAGAGGTGGATGTTCTCAGACTTTAATAAATAAATAGTGTGTTCATAAAATAATAGTAATAATAACTGATAAATTATTATTAAACGCACTTTCATTTCTTGGTCACTTTGGATCTTCTGCTGAATGACTAAAGGTAAATGTAAATTTCTGTTTACTTTTGAGATAAATGGTCTTTTTGACAGGGAAGGGAATTTTGAGAATATCTCAAGTTAAACAGAAATCTTTTGTTCCAGAAGATCCATGGAAATATAATTTCTCATTTGTGATGTGGCATTTGTTGTATGTGAAGAGGACCTTCAGGTACAACACATGCCCACAAATAAGTACCAATGAATGACACAAGCTACCACACCTGTGGTCACAACTTAACATCTGAATAAAGAATCACTAAACAGAGCTCAGGAGACCTGCACAAAATTGATTTGTTGAATTTACTTAAAAAGGCTGTGTCAAGTGGTTCCATTCAACAACATTAAGTAATTTGAACAAATAACTAGTTGTATGAACAAAATAAATGTAAATTATGTTGAAAAAACTTTTTTGAGTAAATCCAAACTATTTTGATTGTACCAGTAATTTTAAGTTAATTTAACTCAATATTTATCCTTCTCAATGGTACTTTTTGCACTCTTCTTAACAATGGCAACCCTAAAACAAAAAAATACAACAAACTCTTTTAAACCTCAAAGATAAATCAACATTAAGCACAAACAAGTCTTTTTTCTTTACTGAAAACACTTAAAATGACACTAAATGTCTAAATGTACTGCCTAAATGCACTCTTACGTAAAGCATGCTGGAAACTGAAAATCCCCCTCAACCAGTCATGTTAAATTAACTTTTTTGTTTTAAGTAAACTCAAAAATTGTTCCAATATTATAGTGTTTGCGTTCTACTCAACAATGTTAAGTTGACCAGTCAAACACTTCTTAAGTCAAGCTGACAGAACTAACGTTAATTCAGTTACTTGCATTCTTTATGTACTGTGAACAAGGATGAATTTAGTAAAACTGACAGCAGCGACAGTTTTTGTTTTTATGTGTGTCGGTGTGTATATACGACAGAAAAAATGTCTCATGCATTCTAAAACTGGAATGTTAGGACAAAATGAAATGAAACTGAATTCTGCAGACATGTGTAGCATTGCTGATCAAATCTGATTCCAGACAGAAATTGTTTACTAGTCACCAGAAGAAGATGATTGAGTTAAACCTAGTCTGAAAGTCTATGTCAAACCCTTATGGACGACAGATTCAGAAAGGTAAGGATTTGCTGTGTTGGCATTGGCAGTAAAGGAGTCAAAATAAGATGGAGGCAGTTTGATGTGTGCTTAGTGTGTGTCTGCAGACTCATTCATTATTGATCAGTATCATGTTTTCAGGAAATGAGCTTTGTTTTGGTCGATTGATCTCTGTGGTCTGCTTAGGAACCTTGACAAGCTCAAAGATCATGATGTGTTGTATGGGTGTAAAGAGAATTTAAATAGACCTGAAATATTATGAGAATTCTATATTTTTTATTTGCAAAGGCAAAATTGAGATCTTAATTTAAATGTGAACATTGCCATTGTTTTGAAGCACACTGACATGTTCATACTTAAAGCCATAAAACTCCCATTTTGATTTTATGGGGACTTTAAAGGTAAAGGAGAACGGGCTGAGAATGGAGGATATAGACAGCAGTCTGATTGAGGAAGGATGATGTGATCTTGACCGGGACATGGGTCATCTGCTGAGTTGAGACAGCTGGTGACGTCCACTTTATGAGTCAGTGCTTATGGGACTGACGTGGCCAAATATAGTTACAGGTCTGAAATGCAGGGCCACTTAAACTCCACATATCTCAAAACCTTCAGACCATCTAAACCCATCATTGGCTGGGATTGATGGGTAATGATGTATGATCATTATCACTATCAAAGGACATTCATTCTTTTCTTTTTTAAACAAGAACCTGTATGGACCCTTTTGAAGAAATGCATTTATTTTTAAAATGTCATACTTATATATTTAATATAATACCAAATAAAATTATACTCACTAAACCATACGTGTATTTTCCAACGAATACTGTGGGTTTTTAATACTTTAAAAAATATTGGATAATTCCCAAACAAACAGTTTCATTTGTCTCATCTGTTGACGTCACAAATATTTGTATCCTTTTGCAGTTTGGGATGTAACATCTCACCGGCCATGTTTGTCAGCCATTTGAGTTTTTTTTTTTCATTCTTATTTTACAGTAAGCACAAACAAGCAGTACAAGAGGACAGGTGTACAGTTATCTGTGAGCTCCATCCGTCTCCGGTAATAAAACATCAGTCATGAGAAAACAGAAGTCAGTATGAGACGGATTATCAGAGGAAGAGGAAAGTCATGGAAAGGACAAACGTCAGGTATGAAAACATCACACTGCCATACAGTGATGTCTTGTATTCCAAAAGACTTTCAACAGCAGAGACAAGAAAATGTCATATAGCAAATAGAATACAGTACAGTACAATAGTATAGTAAAACGCTCCTATTTATCATATTTCTATAAATGGTATATTATTTTAACATTTGTTAAAAACATTTGTGCTGTTGATTGCACCAGTGCTGTATGACACATAAGCATCATTTGAGATTAAATAAGACACTGGTCTTTAAGAGCAAACCAGGAACTTTTCGAGCTAACATTTAAATGATAAAGCAGTGCATCTGATGAGATTACATACAAACACAACAGATCAAGAGCAAAACTCTCCTGAATGCTTTGTGCGGTTTGGGAAATCCTAATTAAAATCTGAATCAACTGATACAAATATTTGACACGTGAACTAAATCGGACTTTGTTTGTGCGTGACCTGTTAAAAAAAAACATTTACCTGAGCCTCTATCAAGTCACTGTATCTTGTTCTACATCAAGTGATTGTTCATCACTCATAAAAAAAGCGTTTTATAGTTTTACTTTTTGAAGTTCATGTAAAATATTTTTGCCATTCCTCGAGTAAATTTTATTTGAGTGCGATGTTTATTGTGCAAATAAAACACTTTGCTGACTGCAAATAAAATATAAAAACAAATGTTTTCTAGTTATTCTATTTTATAAATTGAAGATTAAACATTTGCTTCAGTGTAGCTGGTGTACTCCGCTCCAAAGGGAAGTTTGACTGTTGTCGAGTGTTTTGAAACTACAATAAACTTATTAGTTATAAATTAGTTTCCTCAGTGCAAGTGTAGATATAATATTTCCCATTTATCACCAACAGCCCCAAATACCCTGAATAAAGAACAAAATTATTGAACAAACACATTCTCTGTCTTTTTTTTTAATGTTTTGTATTACATTTTTCTTTTACATTTGAACATTACAACAATTTTCGTCCCTCATTCTGTTCCTTCCGTTTGTTTAAATATTATTTTGTGATTGGATCTTTAAGAGGCTTCAGTGTTTAGCATGTGCGCCTCTGACCACCAGACTACACCAAATAAACAGAATTCATAAAACAAAACAGTTTACATCCGCAGCAGGAAAAAAGACACATTTACATCAGAATATACATATAAGATCATTAACATTAAAAATCTGCATTTTATATACGCGTTTGACCTAAACCAGCAATAAACGTCAAAGAAATCAAAACAGCAGCTCAGGTTTCAGGTCAACTTTTTTTGTCTTCAACTGGCTGTATATTAAAATACGTCAATATTTAAGATAAAACGTTGGCTATATCCTTGAAATGAAATCTGAGCACACCAGTAATAGATTGCTTTTCGTTTGGCCTACTCTCAACCTGCATTCCGGACGCCAGCGGCAGAAAAATAAAAGCAACATTCACTGAACAATTTTTCATACATCAAATTTCCGTAAGGTCACTCGTGACAGCTAGCATGTGCAAAGAGAAAACCGTCGTTCTTCAGTACACAGTGCAAAGCTTTCTCTGTACACTCCATCTACAAGTTTGCTCTTCGAATAAATTATATCTCACAGGTCTGAGGTATGATTCATAAAAATGCTCGCTTTCTTCAGCCAAAAAAAGAAATAAACCGCTTTGTTCACGTAGTCCACAATAAGTTCCAAAATCAAGAGGAGTTTCCTCTGTTAGACAACATTAACAACAACAGACAACATAGTAAGATTTTTTTCTTCTCAGGAGTATAAAAGTGTCAGAATGTGCAGAACACAGAAAAATGTCAAGTCCTTTTGTTGCTCACTACACACAGTGTGCTTTGGATGGGAGTTTTGTTCTTTCTGAAACTCCACGCCAAATGAAATCAGATGCAGCTCAAATCATCTAAAGTTGATGGGAATATGCTGGTTTTACACCTGTGAAATGATTTAGATTGTTTAAACTAGTTGAAAATGAATGTTTTGCCACCAAAATGTCAGTTTCTTGCACCCTGCGGTGTATTTGTTTGAAACACCGTCAGAAAAATATGCCTAAACTGAATATTTGCAGTGAAGTATATTTACATTTGAATTTCTCTTATATTTCAAGCCACAATGTTTTTTTCATTTGAAAAAAAATGTTACAGTATACTTTTTTTCTTGCTAGAAGACAACAACAACACAGATAGATATATATATAAAAAGGACCATAAAAATATTGGAGTCCTCTCCCTCTGTATTGCCCAAAAATAGGTCATTATGATCAACAATGAGACTTCACAAGAATTAAAACAGCTACTAAGATTACGTTGTATTCTTTTTGAACGGGGCGGCGTGGTGTCTTTAAGTGGGGTCTGTCCACATGTGTGCAAAAACTACAGCGTTAAATTTCAATTCTCACATCAACTGGCACTAAAACTGTGACTAAAACAACTTCTGAATTAAGCCCAAAACTAACTTGAAACGTAATCAATGCTAAACAATAGAAAGTCTATTTCTTAATTAAAAGCAAAATTTAAAAAAGCAGACGGAAATAAAAATTGGAGGAGTCCTGCAGTGATAGGAGGGCGGGGTTATGGTTACAGCAGTTGTGATGTGTTCTGAGATGTTTTTCTTCTCCCCTTCATTTGGTTCCACCCCCCTCTTCCTTTCACCAATCAGAACCTGTAGTGCTTGAAGTCTTATTACATCAACTGTACACGAGCCAATCAGAGACTCCGGCCACTGTCCAAGAGCCTCCAGATGATATCTAGTGAATCAGAGATGACATGTTAGGAAACTACAAACACTAATATTGTCTTGAAAACAACTATCGTTGAACAGCACAAGTATCTACATTGAAGTGTTTCAGGTGAATCATTTTGCCACAAGTAAAACAGATTCAATAAAAGACACAATACCTCCAATGAGATGGTGCTGTATCTCAAGTGAGCTTTCAGTGGTATCCATTTGTAAATGCTGTTGCAATTAAAGGGCCCTGAAAACACAGAGATAACATGTAAGCCATTTGATGAACAGAATCATTCAAGCAGCGTAAAAACGGCGATTCTACACATTGACAGATTAACATAACAGAATAATTCACACTTTACTCTTCGATGAACAGTCATTCAGAGCCATTATTCACTTGTGCATAACATCAAAAAGTCCACTTAAAAGGAGAACATTTATTCAAGAATAATGCTGATGAAAGTGCCAATGAAAACTGTGTCCCACATAATTTCATTGAGAGAGAGAAAGAGAGAGAGAGAGAGGGAACGAGAGAAATAGAGGGAAAGAGAGACATGGGGGGAAGAGAGAGGGGGGGAGAGAGAGAGAGAGAGAGAGAGAGAGGGAAAGAGAGAGAGAGGGAAAGAGAGAGAGAGGGAAAGAGAGAGAGAGGGAAAGAGAGAGCGAGGGAACGAGAGAAAGAGAGGGAAAAGAGAGACAGGGGGGAAGAGAGAGGGGGGGAGAGAGAGAGAGAGAGAGAGGGAAAGAGAGAGAGGGAAAGAGAGAGAGAGGGAAAGTGAGAGAGGGAGAGAGAGAGAGGGAGAGGGAAAGTGAGAGAGGGAAAGTGAGAGAGAGAGGGAGAGAGAGAGAGGGAGAGAGAGAGAGAGAGAGAGAGAGAGAGAGAGAGAGAGAACTCCGCTGAGAAGACAATCATATGTTTTGGGTCCCACTGCCCAAAATGAGGTTTGATGCTTTGACCTTAACAGCTGTATTTTGGTTTTAAAAGCCTTCATAGACATTGCATTTACTGAAAAATAATAAATGTAGTATTAACTAAAGAAAAATGTAATTTAATGACTTTTCTAGGCCTACTTATAAAAGCCCAGTGTGGACAAACGTACATACAACAGAAATAACCCACAATCCATGTCAAGGCAACTCGAAATCATTCAAAAGTAAAGAAAATAAAGCCGATGAAAAAGCAGCGGCCATGATCCTTCCTCAGTGAAGCTGATCAGGGCTAAATAAATAAATCCTGACCATTGTCCAACGCCGTTTGGGAACTCGCAAACCCACACGGCTGATTTAGAGGGCAAACGGCAAACTGTCAACAAGCCTTTCTGAGAAACACGGCCGCTTATCGGGCCCTGTCATCGGCCTATTGTGTGCATGGCAGGAGCGGATCTGTCTAATCCATACGAATAAATCAAAGTCAGTCCAACCCGGCACGATAGAGGACAGGAAGGAAAGGCTTTCGGGAGTTTATATTGGCTTTTCTTCCACGTTTCCTCAATTAAGGATCGTGGGTTTTGAAACTTTATTTCATATAAGACATGTGTTGATACTACAAGACAAGTTTAAGAGAGAGAGAGAGAGAGAGAGAGAAGGGGGGGGTTCCAGTAGGAGGTGAACTGATGACACGTGTCAGTGAAATAAATGGAGACGAGCATTTTAGTTCTGCGTCATTTCCTGTGTTAATGTTCTGCACCGAGACATCGAAAGCTAAACACACATCTATCAGTCCAGCTGAACTAACTCGCGCTAAATTTAGAATTAATCGCACGGCACAAAACGGCACTCGCTCAGAACTGCACTAATGTGGGTGAATAAAGTTATGAATTTGTGCCGTGACGGGTTTTATTTAGATGCCAGGAGGCAGCAATGAAGTAGAAAAGATCATAGTTTTTGCTCATTTCTGTTTCCAGGCAGCAGTAAATATCCCCGCCATCAATGAAGTCCTTTGTAAAACTGTAAGTAATAAATGAGCAACAGTGAGAATCATAAACTATTCTTTTACATTTAAAACATATTAATTCATGGGTTTTTGATGAGTCTGATTCTCTAATTAACACCATACAGAAGACAAGAAGAGGAGTTCTCTGCAAACACAAGCATAAATTAAAATCTGTGCTTTTTCGCGGGGACAGGCTGAATAATTTAATTTCAATTTGGCATCTCACTATAAATGTTTTCTTCTTCAAATTGAGATCCGCGCCCACACCGAGCTGCAACCTGACGTCTGTGACATCTGCAGACACAATCCGTGAGCTCCCCGCCAAAAGCCAATTAAAGCAACTTTTGTGCAACGCAAGGCTTTTGTTTGGAGATGGTGTCAGAGCATCTGCTAGTTACAAGGACATCTGATTTTGACAATTTGCTCATTTCCAAGCATGGAAGCTTTTCACTTTCTCGAAACTGTTTGTGACGCTTTTATTCCCCAAACAAAACATCGGTGACAAGCGAACTGTCAGTCTAACTAAGGTTCGTGACTCGATGGATTTCCGAACGGAACTAATTCCTCTGGTGTTCATTATCAGTTCTGAATTGATGCGCTGACAATCAAGCGTTTGATGGGGAAAAACAAACAGCTGATCAGATTGTGACTACATACCTGGTGGAAGATAATTAAAATTTGAGGAAGAGGAGGAAGCAGAAATGTCATGTCTCTGTATTTAGGCATGTCCTGACTGTTTAAGCAGAGGCAGAGGGCGATTAAGAGAGCGTTACTCACCGCAATACTGTGATTGAACCCGGAGCCCGGTTGGGGGCTGGCGGCGCTGATGTAATTTCCCACAGCTGAGTCTTGACTGCCGGGGCCGTACAGGTCTGCCACGGGTCCTGGACTGTTGGCACCGTGGAAACCTAACTGCCGAGGAGGATTAGCACCTGTACAGAACACACACACACCACAATTATGATCAACTTTATGATTCTAGTGGAGAGAATTATGGGAAAGTACATGACAAAGGACATTATATCAATTATGGCCATTTAAAAAATGTAACACTTTTTTTTAAAGGTGCTGTGTGTAATTTTAGAGGATCTATTGACAGAAATGCAATATAATATGCATAACTATGTCTTCAGAGGTGAAAAGCGATAACGTGATGACATTTTTGTCCTGTGAGAGCCAGTGTAGTGTTTCAAAAGGTGGGGGGGGGTGAGCAGTTGGTTGCAATTTGCAACGTCACGCTAGATGCAGCTTAATTTCATACATTATGGAATTTAATACAATCAAAATATGATGAAAAAACACTTAAAGTGACCAGCTATAAAGCTATGGAACATTTTCATCCACTTGACACATTTATCATTGTTCCTTTTTTTTGTTGGTCTAGTAAGTATGAGAGATACATTTTCGTTTGCGATGCATCTTAAAAGACTTTTAAACACGTGTTGAGTCACCGGCCATCTGGTTTTAGGTGCAAAAACACCTCTTCCGTGATGCACGTGAAAAGAACAATCTGTTAACCGTCATATTCTCAAACACAGTGGACAGTAAATACCTTAAACACGCACACAACAACAATGAAAGCATGCGACCACATGTTGTGCATTAAACTGCCCTGATGGAAGAGTTGAACAGACGTTTTTTTACTGTGTGGAGAGATGTAGAGTATAGAGACTGTAATCATGCATTTTACAAAACACCATCACAACTGTTTACTTCAGAATGACAGAATATAGCTTGAGGAATGAGACATAGGAAAATGACTACAACAGGCATATAAACCAGGAGAAAGTAAAAATAATTTAATAATTCCCCAAATCATAACTGGTTGGACTACAGAAAACTCTGTCAAAACAGCTAGTCACACCTAAACATGTTGCTAAGGTTCGCACATACTTTGTTGTAAAATAAATATTTAGTTAAATGCTGCAATGTTGTCAATTACGTTACGTGTCAATTATGTAGATTGTGTCAAATTAGTAAGAACAGACGGCACTAACTAACTCTCCAGAAAAGCCCAATGCGTCTTATCTCAGTCCTGCGGCTTACTGCGCTTTCACAAGCGTTTTGTGTTTGTACAGTAATCTTTATTCCGTATAATTGCTGGATTCTGTTGAGGTGAGCGCTGTTCTCTCTCTCTCTGCCAGAAAAAGGATTTATGCTTCAAATTAAACCCCCGGGCTAAACCGTTACTGCTATTAGCTTTAATAGCTAAACATGACTTACATTTATTGGCTTTGACTGGTAGCTTAGCAGCAGCCATGCTAATTAAACCCGCCGGCCCGCGATTACGCTGTGTGTTTTTAAGACGCAGGTGACTCATCTGTCCCGCTTCGGCTCCCAGCGCTCCGTTTTAATCGATGTCACCCTTCACATCCGGCGGCAAGATAACAAACTGCTTTGCTGGGACGGGGATGCAGACGTTCTGCTTTTCTCAGAGCGCACGCAAAACTACACACAGATATCGTCAGCATCGACCCCTGAAAGACCGTAACAAATGTACAGGAGGATTTCAGATCCTCATAACAGAGTTTTCTCTATACACGGAAAGCAATATTAAGGTCATATATTGCTGTGAACGGATAGATGAGTTTCAGCTTTCAAAGGCAACACAAAAGAGAAAACTAAGGGATGTTTTTTGGTTTGTCTGGTTCAAGTTAATATCTAGAACCATCAGACAAAGAAAAGACGGCTGTTGGAAAAGTGGATCGCCAATAACAACAAAACCTCCAGCAAATCAATATTTGATCTTATGAACTCACAGACGGATGAATAGTGCACAAAACATCTAAAGAGAAAATGTCCACGGCTAAAGTATTTTACAGATCTTAAAATCAACACAAAATTGTGTTTACTTCTGCAAATTGACTTATTTTGGTGAGAAGCAAGATATTCAGTGTGAAAAAAACTGTGTGTCTTGATTTTATACAAGGAGAACTGACTGGATCTCTAAACTATTAGTGCTTAGAGGCGAGGAGTTGAAAAATAAGAGCGCTTTGTGACATCAACCTGAAATGAAAGTTGGTTCAAAGTTATTACGTTTTGATTATAGATACAATAAAGAAGAAAACAATGTGCATCTAAGAATTTTAAGAGCTGGAGCTCGATTTTAGGCATACTTTCTCGTAAAACTAATAAGGCGTGCAAGTTCTCGGCGGAAGTATCTGCATGAGTCAACCCCATGTCCAATCTATGAGATCATTGGTGTACAGCAGAATACTACAGACATTCTCTTGTTGCCTGCCAAATGAAATGAGGCGAAAGAAGTAGGACAGAAGGAGCCAAAACCCAAAGATCCCCAACACCTGGCCTGACTCGAGCCATATCACCACAGCGATTAGAAGAGTACCACACATGAGTGCCATAATGCATGACTTTAGAGAGAGAGGGGGCAAGAGAGACTCGGTTCACAACCGTTCTCCACATATTCAAACAGTTACTGGAGGAATTCAAGTCTATTTTTCTCCAGTCAGGGTGTGATACGACGAGCATCTCAGAATATACACGTACTGTAGTATGAAGAGACGTATATGCATATCCACATGCAAATTATATGAAGCATACGCATCTTAAGTTTAGATAATATAGAGATCAGATTAAAATACCTGGTCCTTTCTACTTTTTTTGTCATTGAAATTCAAAAGTTCAAAAGTGATCAGCATGTATCATGGGGAAGCAATTTTATTCCAACATCAGTGATTCCACAAAAGGACATTTTCCTTGCAAAAAAAAGTTCTTACTTATAAGTGGGCAATACACACCTGAGCTCTTAAAGTGGTCCGGGCTTGGGTGGTGCTGGGAGGGCGAGTTGCAGGTGGAGGTGACGTGCTCGCTTTGAAGCATCTGACCCGTATGAGGCCCCAGGGTGGCATAGTCGGCAAAGGAGCAGGGAGCGGCCCGCTGGTCACCGGGCCCAGAATAAAAGCCGTAGTCGGAGAACCCTGAGAGATAGATGGGACACAGAGGAGTTGGGACGCCATCATCGAGGGGACAGGTGTATGATGTGTGTATAGTCTGAAATGCAGGCGGAAATGGGTGAACACAGAAATAAGGTGTGGAAGGAAGATCATTTTAGAGTTAATCTGTGTATTGTCATACAATAGTAGAATACGGTGATTTACAGTATAATAACAAATAACATTAGAAATTATTTTATAACTGAGCATGTGGGGTTGCTCTCTACATGGCATTGAACGTCTTCATCCCCCTCTTGCAACATCAGACGATTCAATCAAGGAAAGCCAAGATCCGCCACACGGCCTTTTCATCTTCCATCTCCCCGGCTGAATGTTTGCTTTTCATTGGGGTCTTGGACCTGCAGGAGCGGCCTGAAGTCTCGCTGAACATCACAGCGCTGATGACGCCCTCGACAGCTGCCAAGAGTAATCTGAAGCTCTAAGTACTTTCTCTGTCATCAAATGCTACAGCTTCCCCTCGCCGTCTACAGTTTGTGGGCAAAACGCATCCCTGTCATATTACGCTCAACGCCTGAGCAATGGCTCGGCTCCAATACTGCCTGCTTACTGTAATTTGTTACTTGATGAATCAAGATATGTGCTGCGGAACTGATCCTATTTACATCTGTGTTCATGTGTCTTTTTCTGTAAGTCACTAAATTGAACGTGTAAAGCCCCACAATGTTCTAGTTTAGACAGAGAGAATCTGGTATCTGCCAATATTTTTAGTTTCTTTAATGCAATGATTTTACAGAAAAAACCCACTGTTAAGTAAAATCCATGTACAAGGGCGCTCAGTCATATTTGTAGAAATCTTTCTACAATCTGCAACATTTTACTTTTTATTACATAGAAAATCAGTATGCCTTAACCAGTTGCCTTACCTTAACCAAATTCACAAGAGTAAAGTTATAATAAAATAAAAAATGATATATGAAATTTATATATAAAATAATTAAAAAATACATTGAAAAAAATTTTTTTTAGGGAAAATATGCAGAATCGATTTTGCTTGTAACTAAAATGTGCTACAGATGTGGCTATTAAGAGCGTGTGTCACTGTTTAAAACGGTTTCCTTAACCCGCACAAACAAGGGTTAAGTTGTAATAAAATCAAAATGATATATCACATTTATATATAAAATATTATAAACCCTAACCTTATTCCGTAATAATGGTAGAGTTATAATAATATATTAAATTATATATTAAAAATATATGTAACATAACAAATAACATAAAATATGTTGATAATAAATCTTTTTTTTGTAATTTGTCTGGTACAAAGACTGTCTCCTAACCTTAACCCGATTTACAAAGGTAAAGTAATAATAATATATAATATAATAAAATATTTAGTCAAAAATCTATAAAATAATTAGTGGTGGGCCTTTAACGGCGTTAACGGCGTTAACGCAGTGAGACTCTTATCGCGCGATAAAAAAATTTCGCCGTTAATCTATTCTCAAAGGCGGGTTGGGAGCTGGGTCTATACTACACAAGCTATGATGACTTTCACTTTGATATTTTAGCGCGGATGTATACATAGATTAATGTCACTGTAGGGGAAGAGAACGAGATTTTTCAACTCGCGTGATTCGCGTCATTCTCGCCGCCTCATCATCTCATAACCAGGGCTTCATTCGCGCGATTCGCGCAGCAAGTAGGTCTATCGTCTCTTTGCAGTTGACTTAACATGTAAATCACTCGTGTTTGGTCTGAACACAACATAACGTTACTGTGAAATGACCAGATCAAACGTGACGTGCTAACATGGATGCAGCTATGAAGCCGCCGGGTTTGCTTCAGGGAACATTTATTTTTAAGACGCTTCCCAATGGAAACCTCGACAAGACTAAGCTTGTTTGCACCTTGTGCAATGTGGAATTGGTTTACTGTACGAAATTGGTTTACATACAGTTAGTTTAAAAAAAAAAACTTTCTCTCAACAGGTAGTGGTCTAGCTTTAGTTAATAACTTTGTATTGGCACCTAATGTATTATGGCTCCTGTATGACATATCGATTGTTGCTCCCTAACTCTTTGTAAGTCGCTTTGGATAAAAGCGTCTGCGAAATGACTGAATTTAAATGTAAATGTACTGTAGGAGCTCTTCCAGTCTCAAGTACCACCTAAACACAAAGCATCCCTTAGCTAATGCGGAAGTAAACACAAGTACATCTTATTGAACATAATTTAATTTTCATCACAAATTATCATAGTAGAACAGCTTTCTCAAGTAGTTTGTGATGCATTTTGGAAACAGGAGATGAGCCCCTTCTCTAATGCGCCACCTGGCTTGAGAAACCCGTTCTCAAAGACTTACTTTTAGTCATTATTTGGGTAACACACATATTCTGAATGCCTTCGGCAGAATTCAAATGAGCCATTTTAATCTAGATTAATCTAGATTAATTCCAAGATTAATCTAGATTAATCTAGATTAAAAAAATTAATCTATGCCCACCACTAAAAATAATACAAATATTTTAAATATTAAAAAAGAGTATAACGAGCTGTCGTGTATGATTTTACGAAATGTCAGTCTGACATGAACACACGTAAAGAAAAGTATATAAACTAACCTGCAATTTTGTTTTATACATGTATGATGAAATAGAGGCAAACGTTTTCACAAAGTGAGGTCATTCCGGGTCACTTAAAGAAAACTTACCATTTATTTTGAAGATACTCACAGTAACTTAAGTCTTTTGGACCTTTATATCTCTTCTCACTCCACCTGCTCTGGTGTTCAAGCCTAAACTGACTTTCACGCTTCATCTCAACTTTCAGCCCTTTGCTCACAGTCAAGAAACAACAACACAACAGCAAAACAAAGGCCGGGCACCCTTTCCCGTCATAATCCATTTCATTCGGCGTGCATTCTAATCGGCAGTCGCCCTTGAATTTCAAAGTGGCTTTTGTGCTTGCCGCTAATTAGACAAGCTTCCTCTGTCTGTTCTGCACTCTCTAATTAGATCTTTAACAACAAACAACAGTCAACCTCTGCGAAAGCTCCTCCATTTGTTAAACGGGCGAGCGGGGCACAGCCTGGCGAACGCCGGCACCCCTCCCGCACAGGAACCTCGCCGTGCGCATTCCGTGAGTGGGGAGATCGCCAGAACGCCACAATGGCAGCTTCCTGTTCCATCTGCCTAATTCCACCGATTACAGGATACCGGGAGCGACGGTACACAAAGCAGACATTCACACACACGACGGATGTACACAGGCGCTTTGTTTACGCTGACATGGACAATTAGCCCTCAGCTGCACAAGGCGCTCAGTCGGGAAGGTCTTATCTAATAAAGGCAAGGAAAATTACCTTTATTGTTCAGGTAGATTGCCTCTAATGATAGTGCCATCAGTGTAAAGGATATGAATAAAATGAGGCAGAAAAGAGCTCTCCAGTCGGATGGCAAGACGGCAGAAGCAGCCATCTGGGAGCGAGCCGTCGCCTGATTATCTTCCCCTGCTCATTTTCTTTTCAGAGCGTACAAATGATTTACTTTCACTTGAGCAAAGGTGAGAAACGGAGAGGGCTACGTTTCTCTGACATCAAAGTTGGAGAAATAATAGCTTTCCTGTGATCTTTCTAAAACAACAGCCAAACGTTTTTTTTGGGAGGCGTTGGGCCTCTCATCGGGGGGCTGGGATGATGCGGTCGTCTTGCACAGAAATGCATTTTGTCGCTATGCTGCAATATGTGTGCAAATTAGCAGTCGCTAATGAACACCAATCAAACGCTGTGTTTTAGTAGTACAGACATCTGCTGTAACGTTTCATCAATAACTCTATTCCACCAAAGCTCAGAGCTCTTGGAGCTGAAACTGAAGATCTTGCCATTTCTCGCTTTAATGTAAACTGGAAATAAAGGAAAGAAAAAGCAATCGCTGATATTTGATAGTGTGTCACAAAACTGGGATTTAATGGGATAGTTCACTTAAAAATGAAAAAAGATCGTTGATGCACCCTCATGTCAAAACCTACATATGAATTTTTTTAAGACAAAAGATGATATTTTGAGAAATGTCAGTGGTTTGGAATGACATGAGGCTAAATAAATGATATAGGAATTTTCAGTTTAGAGTGAACTATCAGCCAACCGAGACAATAAAATTAAATTAAATGAACTTACGTACTGTAAATAAATGATTATGAGCAATTTTGTTTAATTTAATTTTGACTATATCACAGCCATCTTGCATTTACTCTTATGACTTGAATGATGTTGGAATGGTGTCTACATCTGTCTAAACACATAGAAACCATAAACACACGAATGCAGACTCGCTCCCCTAACCGAGAGCAGAACTACATTGTGAAGTGCATGTGTTGGATGAGAAAGAGAACCAGCGGAAGACTCGCCTCAGCTCCCGGTTACAGTATTACAGCCGATCGTATCTTCAGCCCAATTATTAATATTCCAGCTATCAGCCCGAAACAAAAGAGCCCTTCTTCCATTTGTTTCTCTTTTTCCTTCTTCTCGCTAGTCTAATTGGATGTAATTACTCATCTGCAAAACAAATGAGTAGGTCGGCGTTGCCGTGACGACCGGATCAGCGGGCCCAGCAGTGCGAATCGTTCGCTGAGCCTCATTTCTGGCGATAATTATCCTTCTCCCCCTCTTTCGCACTCCCGGCCTCACCATCTCTCTCCTGAAGAACGGGGCGGCTGGGGGGGCTCGTAGAGTCACGGCTGTCGCGCGCATGCCGTCATCAGCCCGGCTTCCTGTGAGTGGATAACAGCTCACCACTTTAGATGATAGACCTGACCTCAAACTGCCTCTCTCTCCGACGCTAAACACGCGTCAAACTCCATCTAAGAGCCTTCGATCACATTCCCAATAAAACAGACCAGTGTCTCTCTTTTTACACAGCCGAGCTGTTTAAGAGTTTATCAGCGATGAGTGTCACACACGGCGAAATCCCCGGTGGCCGTCAGAACGAGCCACTTGATGGCGGATGTCAGTAAGTCCGTCATATTGGCCCTCGAATTAGCTTTGAATTTCAGAGCAGCCGTAATTAGCCTCTCCATTTCCACCTAAGTCAATTTAAAAATGAGAAAAAGCCCCGGCCGTGCCCGGAGTCGGTTTTCACTTTCCATTTAAAACAGTCCATTCTGACTGAGCGGCTGCCTAATTAACATCACTAGACCTCTTTTTTTCGCTAAGTGCCGACATTTAATAAATAATACATATTTAATGTCTTGTCATTTTGGTGCTCAGAAAGGCTTCGCTAATGAATTTTAACACATGATTTATTCGGGCGTTTTTTGGCGTGCGCTCAGGTCCCCGTGCTCAGACATTCAAGACGGAAGATCTAAATTAGTGACGGCTCAGTTACAATGCTTTCCACAGAGTTTGTGATATGCAGATGCGCACAACAGGAAAAACCCTTGGAAGTGCCGTGTGTATTAAAAAGCGAGATCTGACATTTTGGTTTCATGAGGATCTGAACTGAATCTAATCCCAAAAGGTATCACTTGGCGACAGGGATGGGCGTTTTAGGTGCACAGTTTGTCTTATTTTGCTGGAGGCCTCGGGATTTGAATCACATGCCGTCCAGGGGGAACACGGGCAGTGAGGGACCGGAGCCTATAGGGGCCGTAGAGCCAGTTTAATCTCACCTCCTGTACAAGAGCCAAGACGGCACTCTGCAGAGAGGCTTTTTAAGGCTCACAGAGCTTGTTGGGATGAAATGGATAATGATCTCAGATAATGTGAGGTATTTTGCCAAACAGGAGTATCTTCATGCCCAGGCAGGCGGGCAGGCGGCCCACGGCAGCAGAGCAGAACGTAACACAGCTTTGGTCTCATCTGCTCCCTCAAATCTAACAAACAAACCCGTTTGGGGGAGCCGGGCGAGGGGAATGCATTAGAAAGAACATCACTTCCTGAAAAACATAACGCGTTTAACATATTCCTGGTTTTTAATTATAACCAACAAACCTGACCCTGTTCAGCGATGGTTTCACAGCGCTAATAATATGACGGGAATAACGAAGAGCAGCAGATTTCATAGGACACTGGGGTTAAATGCAGCAACTGTCATCCATTGAAAGAAATCCTGACACAGGACTGATTATTCAAGAGAGCGCAGCAATGTTGAACCTTCAACACACTTCCACAATCCACCGGGGTACGAGAAACTGCCTCCGCTGCACTCCATCTGCTGAGCAAACTCATCACTTTCCACTGATCTGTTAGCGCTTCACGACAACTACCAACTCACCAGGGAGAGAGAAGATAAAGACCAGACGAACGACAGAAATAGTAGAAGGGGGGATGGAGGAGATGAGAAATCTAAGCAACCAAGACTGGTGAGGAGAACCAAAAGCGAGAGAGACGTTCCTGCTGGAATGATCACGTGTGGATCGATCCACACGGAGCAACCTCTAGAAAAACATGCATCCCATGATCCTCTGAGAGGGACACAGAGATCTGGAGGGAGATGTCTCAGCTAGCGGGAAAGGACGAGGCACATCGGATGGACACACGAGCTGGCAGGTTTGTGCACCTGGGAGATCAGCCTCCAGAAGGCTGCGAGACTCCCGTGGAGGAGGCCCCTGCGGAGCCAGCGCTCTCGTCTCTCTGTCAGGCCCAGAGAGAATACCACAGATATTTCAGAGCATCACTGAAACTCTCTATGACAGAGAAAGCAGCAGTATAAAGGGCATGGGAACAAATTCAAATGAGGATTGAGTGTATTTAAATCTTACTTGGACCTATACTCTTAAACAAAAATAAGAATGTTTCCGAGTACTAAAATCCTTTAGGTTAAGCAAGTTAATCAAGTGCTCATGTTCATGTATATTTCAAACAGCGCATCGCCCAAGTACCAACACGATTGAGGAAAGTAAAGACACAGACGGATGAAAGTTTAGGGTCACTTGACGAAAATATTTTATCTGATCTGAAGGTGTATGCTTAACTGTTTGAAATGATTTTGATAGACAAAATCTAGATTTAGTACTGAATAAAGAGGTAAAACTGATTTTTAAACATTAGTACTGTAAAACGAGACAAAAATACTAAGTGGTGATGAGTTGTGGAAATAATGATAATTACGAACAGATGGTCTAAACCTTTGACCATCAGTGTATATCCAAATCCAAGAATGTCAGATAGTTTAAGTGAATGGTGATGAGAGAATATATGAAATGACAGATGACAAGTAAACACTATGACAATAGAATAACACATTAAAGCTGAGTGTGTGTTTGTCTGGGGATGGCAGTGGCTACTGCGTTCTGTGGGTACGCCAAGTAGCCGCATCTTCCCCGGGTCGCCCTACCTGAGCCTCGTGCTGCCGCCACAGCTGCCGCCGCCGCCACGGGTCCGTACGCCGTCGCTGGAAAACCTGAAGAGAAGAACAGAATGATTAACTGATGCTCTTCATCTCAATCACATTTACAAGCGCACCAGCGTAAAACAGCTCCGTTCAGACTGCAGCAACACGCACAGGGGACAAGCTACATCATCGCTCAAATAATTACATGTAAATCAAAAGAACTCAAATATTATTACTCAAATGAAACCGTTAAGAACGGCTAGTGAGACGTGTCTATTGAGCATACAGGCCTCGCATGTACTCTCTCTTTCTCTCTCAACGATGGCCAAACCCTTTAACCCTACTTCGATAAATGCAAGGTTGACGGCGCAGAATTATGGGTATTTAAAAAACCCGTCACTTCACTGGGAGGACAAATGTACCTGTTTGCCTGAACGGCACAAGCGGAGGAAAAAGGCACATGATTTAATGCACGTGATGACAGCGCCTGTCCACACACGTGTGTAAAAGAGCAGATGGAGACACATCAGATGACATTACATCAGGCTATTCATTTGTAAGGTGGACATATGACGTGAAGGCACCGGGATGCTTGACCGGCCTGTTAAGGGGGGGATCTGGATGATTCTCTACAGCAGAGCTGAGAGCAGAGGATTGTGGGATTAATTGCTTGTAACTGAGTGCCTATTATCTCAGTGAGAAGCATCAGAGGACATGTGGTTCTCTTTAAGGTCCATAATGGCAGGTAGTAATGACTGTGTGTGTGTGAGAGAGAGAGCACATTAAACTTTGCTCTCATTTAAAAGCACGGCTTATGCAAGCACAGACTACCCCTCCCGTACGGCTCATCTCTTCTTGTGTGTTTATGAAAATTCATCAGTTGAAAGTCAATTATTTCTACACAACTAAATACTGAACTACACAAAAGACTAACGCAAACTCGGCTGAATGACATTGCGATTCATGCCACGCGACTTGTTGGCATTAAACCGCGAGCGCTAAAGAATCTACATATTTAAAGACAGCGGTAAGTTCACAATGTTCAAACAATATAATCAAACATAATCAGCATCATTGTAAAAGCCAATTAAAGAAATCCACCAGGCCAGCAACGGCACTATTATTCTATAACAAACGTAATTACAGTCCCGCCACTTTAATGAAGGCATGTATCTGCGTTTGATAGCTGCTCATCAGAGCAGTGAAGATATGAAAAGAGGTCCGAGGGGCATCGACACGCCGTCATTCTGAACGCCAATCGCTGTTTGGACCGCCACATAAACAGCTTTGCAGAGATGACACCATAAAAAAGTGTTGCTAGGTAACAAAATTAATTTCAAATGACCTGCCAAAATATATCTTATTTGCCATAAAATTGCTTTCATAACTTTTTTTAATATGTTTGTTTTGTTCCAATTAATTATTTTGCTGTTCTCTCGCATATTCGCGTCATAGATGTGTCACTGTGAAACATCTGTCACAAAACATGAAGTCATTTTGTTTATTTTGGTGTCTGAAAGCAAAAAGTGGTTTACGTGAGCCTCTCCATAATTCTGAAGATGAAAAACAGGGTGAAATACAAATCAAAGTCAGTCATCAACAAATGTTGCATAATGCTCATTATCATGAAAAATAAATGCAGCTATTCCCTTAAAACAAGAAAAACTAAAATGGGTGTTTAATCATTTTTCCAGTGACGTGGAAACGCTTGCTGTTGACCTCACCTTGTCTCATATTTAACTATTTTTTTCTTCTTCAACAACGTGAATTCTTGAATGTAAAATAGCTTTCACTTGTCACCCCTTACATAAAAGGAAAGGAACGAGATCCTTACTGGTGGTTATGATGCATATGCGGTTGATTGTGTTTCAAGCTGTAATTCGTACCTTTTGTCTCTCTATCGCCTTCTCTGTTTAAAACATAACATTGCAGTTTTTACTTTTTATTTATTTTAACCAGGAATGAAGTTAAATGATGTCAAACTGACATTTGTCTCAAAATCAAACTCTAGTCTACTACTCTAGTAACCTAGTAGAAAAACGTCTAGAAAATTATAGCAAAAATCTTTCCGTGTAACAGTCTGTAAAACAAGACTAAAGAAAAAAGGAAAAGGGTAAACAGGTCCTGATGAATGAGTGTTAATCCCAAACCTCTGTGGCCTCTCTAGTTTAAATTACGCATGTCATTTCCTGTTCCTTTCCTCAGTTCATTAATCTCTTCACAAAACACAAATCAGTATGCTAATGCTAATGCTAATGTCGGTCACGCATCCCTGCCTCTCTTTCTCTCCGCTCACTGTTGCCGAGCAGAAGTGTCCTTCAGCGGAGGAGTCATTGGTACTTCTGTATTTCCCCATCCCTTTCACCGTATCTTCCGTCTCCCAGTGGTCTCTTCCTCCTCCGAAGTTAGTGCTGGAACAAAGTTCTTGCAAAGATTAACTTTGGAGGATTAGGTGGGATAATTATTAGATCTCTGAGGCTCATTGTTTTGTGTTTCCACCATGAGAGGCTGCTTGAGAGAGGCGCTGCAGCATTAAATCAATTTCATGGGCTTTTCATTATGTAGGAGATAACGCCAATATTTAGCATTCGGTTTTATTACGTTATTTGAATCTTTTCCAGCGAACGGGCTGATGGGGGAGAAAAAGCCTGCTGAGCGCACAAGGACACAGTGCTCTCCCGCTGCTGTCAGAGCCCCCAGGGCAACGTAAAACCTCACACGTGGACCCTGAGGGAACACGGAGGGATTGGAGACGCTCTGCTCTGTGATAAAAGAGAGAGAAACCTGGACAGGAGGAAATAATGAATCCAACCTGAGGAACATCAAGATCTGGAGATGATGGGTTTATAGTTAACGTTTCATGATATAAAACGAGTCTTTCTTTCCTTTCACAGCAGTGCAAGCTTGCCAAACTTAGCATCAACGTGAGAAAAACACCAACATGGACGGATTTCTTTGCTTCCTATTTGCAACAAAACACACACCTGTGTTAATATCACGCATATGATTCTATGCCCAGCTGTCTCTAAATCAAACCAAGATCACTCTTCATAGGTGAAAGGTTTTGCCCAAAATGAAACCATTTGCAGCGCTGGATCTTCATCGTGAAAGTCTTCTGGCGTTTGATTAGGGGACGAAAAGTCATTTCGCCCGGCAGATTAAAGGGCTCAATCTTTTTTTAGCCCTTTCATACACCATTAACCATAACTATGAAGGCGGGAGTAGAAATCTCCAGAAAGATCCCAGGACATCACGAAACCTTTCAAACGCCACCATCGGCCACACCGTAATGATAGATGATTTTACGAGCAGAGAGACGGCATGACCGCGCAACCCAAACACCAGTTTGATCTGATCAGAGAACCTCATCACGCTGGATCTGGAGAAACAGTTTGGTTTTAATCACGTATGAGCTGTGAATCACCCGTGTTAGCACGTGTCTAATGGAGAGATGAATCTTACACCTCTGAAGCAGATGTCACGGAGGTGACAGCCGTTACCTAATGCACATCAAATCATAAAACAAAACCATCTCTCCGTGTCCTGTCTCAGATCGGACCGCCTTGTGTCAAAGAGCGATCAAGCAGGCCGAACTTTGTTGTCGAAAATAAATCATTCTGGCCAGCCACAAAAGAGTCGAAGCGCTTGGCCTATTTCTAATAGAAGTCTTTTCAGGCTGATGGTTTTTGACGACCTCTCCCTCCATCCGTAGGTGAACATTTTAGATGCGTGCAAAGTATAGATCAGACTGCTTGCTATTGATGAGAAACATCTGCATGAAAACGTGACACTATAAGAAATAAAATATGATACGAATGTTCTTCTATGCAAGATTTTACTATTTTAAATGCATGCATGACATGTAAATGTAAAAGACAATCTGAAATAAAAATCTTGTGAACATTATAATACATAGATTAAGCTCGATTTCAGCATTTGTAAACTGAGTCTGATTAATAGTGTAAAATAAATAAAAAAATCGCCATAACCATATACTACCATTAATTTTTTTGCAATTTTTTCTGTGAGAAAAGACATATATTTAAAATGCCTAGTATTGTTCCTGAACTCCAGTTTGCGACACATATGGGCTTAAGCATGTCAGGGTATCAGAAGGAATGACTCCGCCCACTTAATGATCGGACTGTCATGTTAGCCAGAAGCACTTAGCATTCATTAGCTCGTCCAGCTCTTTATTACTCAATAAACACTTTGTTAATTTGTTATGCATTTTAATGGCCTTCACCAAACACTCACGACGAACCTTTAGGCACTTCAAAACCGCCAACACCTCAAGACGGCTCGGAAATATCTGTAAGAAATTGACTCTTGTGAAGCTCTGACACAAAAACATTTGAAAAGCTTTCATGGTGACAGTGACAGAGAGAGAGACTTCACACTAAAGTCACCTGCACTCAGAGAACTAGGGGAACTTGTTTTTTCATTTTCTCCAAAGAAAAAAATTCAGTGGACTGACCATAGTGAATCTTTAACTTCGTAAAACAAACAAAAAAATGTATAGCCTGATTCTGACAAATTAATATTCAAGAATGACGGCCTATGAGGAAAATAAATGGAAAGTGAGTTAACTGAATTCTGCTTTCAGGTCCTCCTGAGACATGATCACCTTTAAAAAAATGTAACGGATTCCAGTGGGAACAATTCACATTAACCTTGTTCTTTTGTACCTCCTACGGTAAAAAGACAACTCTGCTAGCACTCAATGAAAAGCTAGGAATGCTTATTAGATCTGTAAATGTGTGTTTTTGAGCAAATCACAATTATGTGTGTGCATAAAGAAATACCACTGCTAGACTTGAAATTCAACGCGCAGGTGAAATGAGAAAAAAATGAGATGAAGAGAATAAAAAGGCAACGGCTCTTCAAGACTCTCCTTCCAGATGGCTGATTTCCATAATGACGAGATAGAGAGAGGAAAAGAGAGAGATCACCAGGTTTTCTCAGTGGCTTCATTCAAGCTCTCAGAAGGATTCTAATTGACTTTAAGTGTGTGAGAGAATATTACTGACATCAGGATCTGTATTTTTCACTGCTGTCCTGTTGAGCAAGCATGCACGCACATGCACACACACAAACAAACAAACACACACATCAACAATTCTCTCTCACACACATTCTTACATGAGTCAGTCCTGTCCATTTAAGTATGACCATAGACTGCATAAAACAAGTGACGTCACCCTTAGGATTCTGAGGAGCTGTTTTGTGGGCGGAGCCAGCCGTCGCCATCTTAGCAGCGCGGCACTCCTGGATAATCGAAAAAGGGCAAATAGGCGGGACATGGTTGGAGCTGAGGCACCCGGTTGCTGAAACCATTTGTCACTCAAGTGGCTTATTTTTGTACCAGGCTGTAAACATGTTTTTTTCTGCTGTAAAGTTGCCCATTTTAACATGGGCTCAATGAGATTCTGCTCTCTTTTGGCGCCTTTCGATGAATTGTAGTTTAAGTCCCCTCCGTGGTGGCTATACGAGAATGATCGGATGGTTGCCGGCTGAGTATGACACATCACTTATGAAGCATTGAGATAACAATAACTAAACAGATCATCAGTGTGAATGAGAAACAAACCTTCCACCACACACACAAACACTTTACAGATTACCAAAAAATTGTGGAGGATATTAAGTCTAAACTGATCCCACACAGTGCTCTGTGGTCTCTTGGCACAAATAGGTTGTTTCTGTGATTTGTCCTTCCTCTCTGTGTATTAATTCATAAATAAGTGCACAGTCGGAACATGATGAAGAAAAAGAAACATCAATCAAACACACTTACACACACAGAGAGAAAAGCCATTACAGAAATGTGTGCTGCTGTCAGATATTTCCCATCATGCCTTATCAGGTGTGTTCATGATATCAGCAGGCAGGTGGCTGCCGGCAACGACTCACCTTTACGTCTCTAGCACACATGCAAACACACACACAAACCAAACGAATCTGATGAACTTTGCGTTCACAAACCGAGAACCAATCAGGGACAGTTATAGACATATACAGTAGTAACGTTAAAACTGTACTCGCCTGGAAACTGATAACTGTAACTCGGAGAAAATCCTGTGTATCCTCGACCATATGTTGCCACGATGTTTGGATAACCTACAGACACACACACACACAAACAACATCAATGAACTTTCTGCCCCATGGGGTAAAATCTGTATATCTGACTCAAACCCGATCAATAGAGCTCTAATCTTGAGACAGGCCTGAACGAAGCATGTATACGTTCCCTCATACCATAGTGAGCATCAGTGTTTTAATAAGAGGATGAATATTACAACAGGATGTTTTCAAGCACATGAGCAGCTCAAATGAAGAGGCAACTTCAGGGAATTTCAGTGCCATCTGTTTTTCTACCGCGGTGAGAGAGACAGTGATGTACTGATGGTGTTATTCTTGGCTTTATTTTCTCACTTTTTCTCTGTAATTTATATTGTTGTATTAATTTAACGTTGTTTTTCACAAACAAGAGCGTGAAGCAGCAGTCGCTGTCATAAATCACAACACGCACAGATTTAAGACGACGCTCTAAACATGACTGTGCGAATCCTGTATGTGTGTTTTTATGGGTTTTATAATGTTGTCATGAGGCACTCGATATTTTTAGAAAGCAATAAAAACACATGTGACAGCTCTCACAAAAAGCACTGAAAAAAGTAGAGATGCACTGACTTGTCAATTTTGGTCGATTACAATAACCGATAATTCTCTAACATTGGAAGCCAATAACCAATACATTGGCTGATAAAAAGTATATCAATAATATTATAAAATTCCCTAATACTGAAACAAAAGATGGAAAACTGCTTTTATTTGAAAACATTTACTGTAGAAAACAAGGTTTCATGTATGAAGCCTTCTTTACACTAGTTAACTATTCTTTAACCTTCAAACTTTTCTGGAATATTTTTTTTGAACAAGTAATGGATAATGTACAGGCAGCCGGTTGTTATCGCAGAAATAAGCTCAGACGAAGCAAAGCGGAGGGTCTTGTATCACACTGAAGGGGCTTATTTCCCGATAAAAGCCTGCTGCATGTACATTATCTCGCTTTTTACACGACTGCTCGCCACATGAGAAAAAACCTGGACCTAAAATGTGAATTTGAAATATTTTATTAGTCATTTTTACCAAATGCAGACCTTCCGTGAGGAAAAGCCTGTTTAGTTTCAGGTTTTAGAGTAAGAAACAACGTTCAAAGGTCACGAACAGCCAAATTGGTTTAATCCATTGTAAACATAATGTCGTATGTTATTAAAATACATATTAATAATTATTTTTAATCAACTTATTCATAATATTATTCTGTTGGTAACCGAACAGTATTGGACCCCATTGACTCCTACTAAATGGACACAAAACCAATGCAAGTGAATGGGGTCCAGTTAACACCAAACTTTGTCATACAAGTTTGAAATGACAGGAGGTTGAGTAAATGATAACAGAATTTAGAATTTTTTGGTGAACTATCAGTTTAAGAAAAAATGAGACAATACAAGGGAGAGATGCGAAGAGACCAAATGAGACAAAAGAGTAAAAAAAGAGACAAAAATAAATTAGATAATGCAAGTAGATGAAAGCAGAACAAATTAAATTAAAAGAGACAATATGAGATGCAACAAGAAAATGAGAAAAATTCAAATGAGGTGATACAAGGAGATAATACAAGAAGAGACGAAAAGAGTCAAGAAAAAAATCAGATCACACAAAGAAGAACACAAGAGAACTGAAAAGGGACAAGATGAAAAAAAACCAACAGAGTCCAAAATAGACAATACAAGGAGCTAATGAGATGACAAGGAAGGAGACAAAATGAGCTGATACAAGGGGAAGATGATAACAGAAAAAATGATTGAGAAGAGATAAGATGAGACATAAAGAAAAAATAAGATGAGACCATACAAAGAGGTGAGACAATAGGAGACCAAATGAGATGAGATGAGACACAAAAAGATAATGCAGGAGGAGATTAAAACATAAAAAAGATGAGACGAGACCAAACGAGACAACACAAGGAAATAAGAAGAGAGGAGATTTCAGTATCCTATTGCATTGTGGGAAAAATTCAGTGTCCTTTCTTGGTTCTGCTGTCTCCCTGATTTGCATTATTAATGTTCAGGCTAATATACCTATTTTATGCCTCAACAGCTCAGATTCACTTTAAAATCAATTATACATCTGCGGCAGCTGAAGCGAGCGCCGGTTCAAATGTGTATTAATCTCAGCAAACATACACGCGGCTCCTGACTATAAAGATAAATGACACGATTAGCTGCGGTAAACAAAAGCGAGAAAGCGCCGGCTTTAATGAGATACGGCATATAAGAAACGTACAGTTCCTTAAATAATGAGCCCCGATCTGCTTTTTTTCATATGCAAATTATACAAAGTTCTGTCTGGTCGTCCCGTTCGGTGGGGTTTCAGTTAGATAAGACTCAAGTTAATATTTTCACATGAGTGCTTCATGCTCTCGTTCCCTCTCTCTCGCTTGTTCCTCCACAGCAGTAATCCATGAGAATGTCTAGAAAGAGCTTGTTAAAGTTGAGGATGAGGGAAGAGCGAGGAGAGACCAAATGATACTCGCCCCATTTTGGGGTCAAAACGTCTGAGACACAACAGAGCAAAAAAGAGAGACGGCAAATCTACGACTCAACTGTTTGCGTACTATATCATGTATAGTGTAATATTAGTATGCAATATTCAAATCTAATTAGTAATTTTTTAATAAATAGATGAAAGAAGTGAAATGATAAGTGTGTGTGCTGATGGTTTGGTCTCGTTCAGTCGCGTCGTCATTAGCGGGTGCAGAGGTCAGGCAGATGGCTGCTCTGAACATTACCTTCATTTTCCTCTTCATTTGATCCATTAATACAGACATTTATCTGCTCGTCAGGTCTGCAGCACCTACACACATTACTCTCTTTCACCATTCAGACGGTCAGGTGAACCGTCACAGTGTGACACTCACTCAACATGCCCATGCCCAGCATGAAGGCGTCCATGGTGTATGGAAGACTTCTCGCCCTGCCCCTCGTGCCGGGGGGAAACATCACTTCCTTCGGCTGGGCCTTCTTACATTCTACCTGTGAGCCGAAAGAGAAAGAGTGAGAAGAAATGAAATTATTCTTCCACGTAATCCAAGATAAAATTACAATTAAATATATCCATTGGCCAGAAGCAACCATCCAATGCATTGTACATGTAAAGAAACAATTCAATCAAATAATAATCTAACAAATTACAAATAATACCACTGGGATAAAAAAAGTTGAAATTCATTCAAAAAAACTTTTTGTCAGCTTTTGGAAAAGCATTGCTACACTTCCAACAGAAGTGCTTTTGTGACTCATAACAATAAGTTAAATTCTGTTTCCTGAACTTGCATAACTGGCATCAATTTTCTTTTAATTTATTCAGAGCGTCACATCTAACTTACTTAAAAAGATGAATTAAAAAGTGCAACACTATAACAAAAAAATAAAAATCTTTATCATCACCTCATTCCCTCGATTTATAAAATATTTCATAAAATGCAAAATTATACATTTCTTGTATGTAGTTACAGATCTTTATGGGGAGCTGAATACACAGTCAATGTCCAGTCATTTCTTTCCCTGATTCTTCTTTTGCTCTTTTCTCATTCCCTCTCTAACCAGTTTTCATGTCAATATCTGGAGTTTTAAAGACACTTTCATCCTGTCATGTGTATATCCCCAATAAAAGTGGATACAACGGCTGCTTTTCCTTCACTGTTTCCCTTCATTATTCACAATCACATCAGCATCTCATGTTATCCTCTCATTATCCTCCTCTGCACAAAAGCCTTTTCTTACATTTTTTCCAGACAAATTACTTTTGTCCTACATTGCTCGTCAATTCACCTTGTCTATGCATTTTCTTGCATCTCTTCACATTCGACCTCAACATTTCCAAACAACCAAGCAACTGAATATACAGTTGAAAGAAAAAGTATGTGAACCCTTTGGGCTTACTTGGATTTCTTCATAAATTGGTCATAAAATGTGTTATGATCTTCATCTAAGTCACAACAATAGAGAAACACAGTCTGCTTAAACTAATACCGCACAAACATTATACGTTTTCATGTTTTTATTGAACACAACATGTAAACATTCATAGTGCAGGGTGGAAAAAGTATGTGAAACCCTAGACTAATGACTTCTCCAAGAGCTAATTGGAGCCAGGAGTCAGCCAACCTGGGGTCCAATCAATGTGATGAGATTGGATGTGTTGATTAAAGCTGGCCTGTCCAATAAAAAACACACACCAGTTTTGAGTTTGCTGTTCTGAAGAAGCGTTGTCTGATGTGAACCATGCCTCGCACAAAAGAGCTCTCAGAAGACCTACGATCAAGAATTGTTGACTTACATAAAGCTGGAAAGGGCTACAAAAGTATATCTAAAAGCCTTGATGTCCATGTGTCCACGGTAAGACAGATTGTCTACAAATGGAGAAAGTTCAGCACTGTTGCTACACTCCCTAGGCGTGGTCGTCCTGTAAAGATGACTGCAAGAGCACAGCGCAGAATGAACACTTACAGAAATCTCTGGCACATGCTAACATTTTTGTTGAAAAATCTACAATAAGGAAAACATTAAACAGGAATGGACTTCATGGGAGGACACCACGGAGGAAGCCACTGCTGTCCAAAAAAAACATTGCAGCACGTTTGAAGTTTGCAAAAGAGCACCTGGATGTTCCACAGCACTACTGGCAAAACATTCTGTGGACAGATGAAACCAAAATTGAGTTGTTTGGAAAGAACACACAACGCTATGTGTGGAGAACAAAAGGCACAATACACCAACATCAAAACCTCATCCCAACTGTGAAATATGGTGGAGGGGGCATCATGGTTTGGGGCTGCTTTGCTGCCTCAGGCCCTGGACGGATTACTGTCATCAATGGAAAAATGAATTCCAAAGTTTATCAAGACATTTTGCAGGAAAACTTAAGACCATCTGTCCGCCAACTGAAGCCTAACAGAGGATGGACGATGCAACAGGACAACGACCCAAAGCATAGAAGTAAATCAACAACAGAATGGCTTCAACAGAAGAAAATACGCCATCTGGAGTGGCCCAGTCAGAGTCCTGACCTCAACCCGATTGAGATGCTGTGGCATGACCTCAAGAGAGCGATTCACATCCCAAGAATATTGCTGAACTGAAACACTTTTGTAAAGAGGAATGGTCCAAAATTTCGCCTGACCGTTGTGCAGGTCTGATCTGCAACTATAGGAAACGTTTGGTTGAGGTTATTGCTGCCAAAGGAGGGTCAACCAGTTATTAAACCCAAAGGTTCACATACTTTTTCCACCCTGCACTGTGAATGTTTACATGTTGTGTTCAATAAAAACATGAAAACGTATAATGTTTGTGCGGTATTAGTTTAAGCAGACTGTGTTTCTCTATTGTTGTGACTTAGATGAAGATCAGAACACATTTTATGACCAATTTATGAAGAAATCCAAGTAAGCCCAAAGGGTTCACATACTTTTTCTTTCAACTATATGTATATTTCGCACAGATTCCGATATATTAAACTTCAAAGCAAAATGATTGTCTTTCTCTGCATTTATGTACTTAGAATGTTCTTGCTCTTCAGTATTGAGAAGTGGAGAGATGAGAGAAGTGTGCAGATTCATTTCATTAGACCAAATGTAATTTATAACAGCTTTCTTCAGGGGTGAAAAATAAGCGTGGTGTTTTTGACAGGATGCGTGACTGCCACCTCGCTGTTTCCAAAACAAAGCCATAGACGTGTGTCCATGTCCTCAAAAAATTCACACAATGTTTTGAACAGAGCTCAAGTCATTTCCCTCTGTCAGTTTCACTTTTGACAAACAGCGATTCGTTTAGTGAAAATCACAAAAACTCTAGTGTAAAATGAATTAAATTAAAAGGTCCTGTCTTTCAGATTCTGCCCTCAGATCTCCCCTGCGCCTCCTTCTCGCGTTCTCGCGCTCTGATTGACATTTAACCTCCAGAGTTGAGCACATGAGCGGACAGCAGACAGCAGTCTCTGCCTGAGAGACAGAAATATTCCTCTGGAGAATTAAGGGGGAAAGACAGCGTGTCTCTGGCAAAAAGCGAGAAATAAACAAACACACAAGCAGAAACATCAAACCCGAACAAACACACAGACGCTCTCTCTCTCGCTCTCTGGTGATACGAGCATAACCGGGTCAGACGAGGAAAGACTTTCTTCCTGACAGGCCTAGCAGGCAGAGGATCTGATTTACCAAGAACATCTGCATGCTCACAAGACTGTGTGTGTGTGTGTGTGTGTGTGTGGTGTGCTGACACTGACTCCACCATACGAACAGGATGCATTTGCACTTGGCTGAATCTGTCTGCCCTCTGCGTTGATCGACTTGTCTGGATGCCCAGTGCCCGTCCATCTGTGTGAGTGTGTGTGTAGCTTGGCCCTTCACAACACACATATACACACACAGTCGATATCTCTTACAGAGACACACACAGACGTTACTTTGGCACAGCAGGACACACACGCACACATCTCTGCTCCTCTACTGAAGTTAAGCACACCGTGCCATCAGCACGGCTCTGAATACATATTTTTGAAGCAAATTTTATTTCAACAAAATTTCACAACATTTCTGGACAAAAACACACACTGAACAGAACTGTTGACAGTTTGGTGTTGTTTGTGTCGATAAAGCAGAAAAAAGGAGTAAAAAACTACAGATAAAAGATCAAAAGCACTCTTCACAACAACAGAGGGGCAAATCTAAGAGAGAGAGGGGAGAAGATATTTGCAAGAATGTCAGTTACCGCACAGATCTTGTCCTCCATTTACTACCATAGTAAGAAAAATAAAAACTATGGGGGTGATTGTGGGATGAGATCGGTTTGTTTACTGACATTCTTCCAAATATCTTCATTTCTGTTCGGAAGAACAAATAATGTATACGGGTTTGGGAGTGGGAGAGTAAAAGATGACAGAATTTTTATTTTTGGGTGAACTGTCACTTTAATGTGTTTACAGGAGGGGGTGTTCTGGACAAACTGTTCTATGTCTATATGAACCGTTACAGGTCTAATTCAAACACTCCAGCCGGACATCATCCAGGAGAGATAACATCAAAGCCTATATTCCCTTCAAACAAAAACACACACAGTGTTGTCGCTGTTGTCTTGTGTGTGCTTTAAATAGAGAAAAACCAGCATAGACTAACAGAGACTTGTATTCAAAGATTCTCAACAGATTCATCACAGCGAGCTGTTTCATTAGTAAAACCATCCTGACAAACACAATCTAATACCCTCATCCATTCACTTTAGATGTTTAAACAGTGTCTGTGTGAATGAGAGAGAAAAACATTCATTCAAATGATCACAAGAGCTGTTGAGGATTCATTAAGTATGGTTGGCAATCTTATTTATTTAATTCGAGCATTCTTCATTCAGGAGGCATGTAATGCTGCCTTACATCTTGAATGAAGTATAAATATGTAAAAAGCTCAAAAATGACCTCTCCGGATGATGTAAACATCGCTGGTTCAACACTGGTCCAGAAGAACTTCCTGTTTCAGTTCTTTAACGCTACACAAATGTTTAAACAAAATACCAGCAACAAAATATTTATCATAGATTTAAAAGTTTAACAACATCTTTAAGATTTAATATGTATGTAAGATTAAAAAAATACTACTAATAAATAAAAACAGAAACCGAAAGTGCTTCTGCACCAATCCTCAGTTTTCATCTTCCAAAGTAGTCTTGAATAAATATTGACCCTGGACAACACAACCAGTCTTATGGGACAATTTTTTATCAAGAATATGACAATATCTGGCTGAGCTACAACCGTTTAAAACCGAATATTAGAGTACAAAAAAAATTAATATTGAGAAAATTGCCTTTGAAGTTGTTCCTCAGGTTCACCACTCACAAAAATAAAGTTTCTATATATTTATGGTAAGAAAATTTACAAAATATCTTCATAGAACATGATCTTTACTTCATATCATAGTGATTTTTGGAATACGGGAAAAATCTATAATTTTGACCCATACAATGTATTTTTGTCTATTGCTAAATATGTTCCCTTGCTACTTAAGACTGGTTTTGTGATCCAGGGTCACAAATAAGCACGCGCACACACACACAGACAAATATGATAATCCATTTGTGAGGACAAAGAGCGACAACATCTGCCTGTGAGAGCTCCTCTCAAGAGCTGGAGGAGTTTAATCTGCTTCTCTCTGGGCTGTAATTGGTCAGCAGCTGTCTGAACAAAACACCCGTTGAATAAAATTCCAGCCTCCGGCAGGGATCATTTCCACTGAGAAAGATCATAAATGACACATTCGAGAACAAAACTTCACAGGGCATCTCCTAAACCCATATGAGTCCATACCGGTTCCACCCGATGCGTTAAAACACAAAAACCGAAGAGCCGAGCAAAAATTAAAACTGATTTAGGATCAGTTTAGTCTACTTTCTGCCCATCTGTGATCCGATTGGTTGACTTCAATGTTTTCCAGAAGTCAGTCGGCAGACTTTAAGAGCCCGCAGGGAAACAACGTGATGTTTACACCATATCAGACTGCTCCAGAGAGTGCTCTTCAGAAAGCACTAATGTAGATACAGAATCTGACAAAACCTATGAGGTTTTCTGCTTATTTCGTCGGTGTTATCTTTACAACCCTTCATGGAGATCACGACAGCATTAACTGAATCTTACATGTCAGTCAGATGAACCCCACCTGTTCCAATGGGTGATTCTGGGCCAGAATGAATCAGATACATGCTGACAGTTTGCGAAAAGAGTTTCCTCCAATCAGGATTTGATATACAGACGACAGATAAGAACAGACATAAGATCAGTGAGCACTACCTTTCCTAAGACAGCTAGATACTACAAATACACTCATTTAAATGTCCTGAAGAAGCTGTGAGTGCCGCTTCGCTGTTGGAAGAGATTTATATTCACACATTTTGCAGATGCTTTTATCCCAAATGATTTACAGTAACCTTTCATTAAAGCTATTCGTTTTATCAGCACGTGTGTGGTATTCAGATCTACGACTATTGTGTTGCTTAAATATCAATTGAGCAACAGGAACTAAACAACCGCCGTGTTTTTAACTGAAGTCTCTTCAAACATGAAATGTTGAAGTTGCTCTAGTTTGTAACTGATAACAGTGTGATTGTGAAAGCATCCTGTGATTTGTTCTGTAGGTGCCTGTGACAAAAGCTTCTCTCTTCTTTCCATATAACACACTCAAGAATACAGAGAAAAAAAAGCAACACGATTCACACTTTACCGGTCATGTCAATGAGAACTGAGCTAAAGAAAGCGTTTCGTTTAAAACTGTCTACACGGGAATGAAACAAAGTCACAATATCTACTCCAAAAAAGCTCTCTTTCTGTGTCTGTCAGCTGATGTTTGAGGTAAAGTCTTTCTGTACGGCTGCATGTCTTTCTGTGTACAGTGGCAGTGTTGTGTTTGGGTTCTTTGTGACACAGGCCGTCTCTTCATGAAGCCTCCTGTAGCCATACAAAGACACAGCGAGGATCATCAGACCTGAAAAGCCTGTGAAGCTGGATGGACACTCAGATGGCAGACAGGCTCACTATGGCATGGACTCCTATCGTGTGTGTGACTATAGACACAGTTTCTCAGGGTCAGAGTTTCACATCTTTTGTTCGCTTCAACAGGCTGTAAATAATATCTGGCGATGGAAGGTGAAGTCTGAACAGGAAGCTAGTGTGACTGTGGTGGGTCTTGGGTGGATGAGAGCAGGAAGTCTGTACGGATGTGTGCACATTAGAGATGTCAAAAAACTCTTATGTCAATACCGAGACAGTAAAATACAAAACTGAAAAGTTCTCACGGGATTGACCGACTACATTTTAATGTTAAAAGTCACGGTTAGAGAGACGGATGTTGAACGGTTGAGACTAGACACGATACAATGACAACAAACCACCAACATTACAAGAAATCGATCACACGAGCTTGTGTTCAACCAAATGCCGTCTGTCCCTGAGTTCTGGAACGACTTGTCTGTGGAGGAAGATCTTGACGGCTTGATCCTCTGCTCCTGATATTCTGTGCTACCCAGTTCTTCCCTCTAAGGACCCGACTGCTGTCCTGGGGCGTGGGGTTAGTCATGTACAGCGCTAGGGATGGGCGTCAGCATAGGAGAGGAACCGATGCTTTGCGCTGTATGGCTCCTGTCAATCACAGCAGAGCGCCCTGCGGGGGCAACACACGGCCAGGGGGAGTTCCTCTGTGCATGAAACATCCTATCAACTCATCCTTTTATCCTTCTGCTCATCCAGCCATTTATGCCTGTCTTATACTGTAGTTTTCAACCTCCTCCTTTGGAACTGAGCATGCTGAGCTAGACTTTTGACCATAAGGACCACATGAAACCTTATTCTCACATTTATATTGAGCAGATTGATTTTGAAGAGATGTGGAAATCTGAACTCAGACTTAGAATCTCATTTATTAAGTGTATAAAATATACTTCTCACACTGAAAACTGCACACTTGTTGCATAATAATTTTACACACACATGTAGTACATGCATCCACACAAGCGAAGCGCACACAATTTCACGCTTTCTGGACACTGCAAAACACTTTCCACAGTTTATACACACTCGGCACATACAAGCGTGCGCTAAATGGGAATAAAATATGAACCCTGCAAAAATCGAAAATCTGGAGCGCACTTACCATTTTATTATTGATTTCATGAAAATGAATTTCACAGACTTTCTCTACAATGTCTTCATTCTCAAACGTTACGAAGCCAAAGCCTGCGAAAAGACAAACAGAAAGAGGAACAGTCAGTCGGTGTAGTCTTTGAAGCCGGATCCAGCAGACGTCGGCCCCTGTCTGAGAAAAACATGGTAGTGGCAGAATTCAGATCTGAACGGACATTGTCTTTTTGAAAGCAGAGCGCTGATGAAATCACTCTCACGACCGAGTGGACGACAGGGAAAATCGGACAGTAGAAAAGCACAAAGCCTGTTAATGAGATTCATGGAGCCACATCTGAATTTCATTAAAAAGCGTTCTGCGCTCCCTTCATTGAAATTTCATCGTATAACAAGCTCTCGTTTTGATGTAAATGTGGGGCTGGCAACCCTTGAATCTGTCTGCGACTGTGGGATTGTCTTTTTTTCATATTTATGAAATAAGAAGTATAACCCGGCTTAACAAGGATCTGCCTGTGCTTTCATTATAATGAGAGAAAGAGAAACGCTTTTCTCCGCTGCCGAATTCAAAGCACACGAGGGAAAATGATTTTCTATTCCTGGGTGTTAAGAGGAGGCCAACGCTGAGAACACATAGAAAACAATTCAGAGAGGAAAATAAACACTTTACTCACTGTTTGTTTATAAAGACAGGATGCTCTTTCAGTCGCACAAAACACACACACACACAATCCCCATCATTTTCACCAGACCAGCAAAAAAGTGTGGGTATGAAGATGCTAATGCCTGCATTTCTGCAGTTCAGCAGTATTTTTTCATACTGTATATGAATGAGGAAGTTTACAGCTATAAAACGGCTCTTAAATATCTCAACTGAATCTCCTAGACAGAAATAATATTAAATGGAGAACGCAGGTCCATCGTGTATTTTTTTGGAGGATCCATTGACAGAAATGCAATCTAATATACATAACTATGTCTTCAGAGGTGTTTATTAAGACCTGACGTGGTAATGAAGCGTTATGTTTTTATTACCTTAGACTGAGCTACTTCCATCTACATACACCACGGGTCTCCATGTTGTTTCTACAGAAGCCATAAAAGGACAAAATGCTCTACAGAGCGCATTTTGCAAATTCGTTATCTATTTAGGATTAAGACGTCGTCTCGTTTTTCGCATCTATGTCAGTCACAGTAGTGCTTCCAAAGATATTCCAGCCGTTGGTTGCAATTCGCAGCCTCACCACTAGATGCCGCTAAATACAATACACTGTCCCTATAAACTGTGCTTATATTTGCTAAAATACAAAAATCTTGAATCAAAGGTCAAATCCAATGAGATTTTGATATTAAATAAAACCTGAAGACCAATAGTTGTGCCGTCATTTACAATTCTCCATAGAAACATCTGGGATTATAGGCCCATTCACATCAATAACTATACAACAATAAATATTTTATTGTCCACAACAAAAGACAATGATTTTACGTCAATTATTTTTCCATTTTTGATAGACAGCACATTTTGGACAGAGAAAGCAAAGTATACAGTACACAGACAGGAAGCGATGGGGTGGGGAGAAGGCAAGATAAGAAAAGGACCCTGAGCCAGGATTCAAACTCGAAAAAGCAACGTCTGAGTAATCATACATTCAGCTGGGATCATTTTATTTCTTAATAAATTAAGATGTTTGGAGTTCTTGCACTTAAAAAAGCAAACAACTGCAAATCTCTCGCTCTCCTCTAGAGGAAACCACTGGATTCATTTTTCATAGGCAGTGCTGAAGTTTTCCCTGACCCTAACTCTTATCTCAACCTTTTAAAAGATTAAAGATGTACGCAGGGCTCCCCTCTCTCTCTCTCCGGCGGTCAGCTGGGCATCAGAATGAAAGCTGGGGGCAAGGGGTCAAGCGTAGCAGACTGCAGCAGCATGTGAAACACTCGAGAGATGCAAAGAGATAAAAGACCATAAAAGACGACGAATATAACAACACACCTATTCATGGCGAACACACACACCTGCAGGACTGTATTGGACTATATATTTCATATGCAAAAAGCTTTGACGAACATATAGACATAATTTACATAGAAACTGAGTACTGTTGCCAAGTATATGGCTGTATAAAGAGGATTACATGTTTGCAGTCTAATTGATCACTGTATCACACAACATTGTTCATTTGCATAAAGCAAACCTTCTTTTGTCTGTTTGAAAATATTGCTTATTTTATGTCTGTGCTATCTGAAGGGTAGCTGGGTGATTTTTAAAACAAAGAAGACTCCCCACAACCATCAAAAGCCATTTGTCAACGCAGATTTCTCACGGATTAGCACACACACACAACTGCGTTCTCTAGAGACATGATGTGACCACAACAAACATCCTCAAATCTAGACAAACAGGTTTCACGTCACCATGCAATTCCACCAGGAGCCTGAAGGGGGCAGCGCTGTGATAACGGTGCATCTGGTTATGGGACAATCTTGACCTCTGTGTTAACAAACACCCACTCACTTTCACACACTTAGAATCTCACAAACAAACATAAACCCACACACATACACCACAGAGAGTCGTCCAAGTCCCTGTACACTGAAGAGGCAACACTTTTGAGATGAAACATATGTTCGTCTCAGTTAAGTGTGGAGCTCTATCTGCTCCCTAGTGTGGCGTCTCCCAGTGCTGCGTTCACTCAGATGTGAGAAGATCTGAACGTTCGAGACTGATGTCTCTATTTAACCTACAGTACTGTAATGGCTATGAAACTGACCCTGGTACAGAAGTTGTCTATTCTATGTGGTTTCAAATATGCAGACGGTATTATAGACAGCCTTTGATGAGAGGCCGCTAGCATTCATGGACTGTCTGATGCAAACCATTTTGTAAACTTTAAAGAAATTTTAAGCTGTAACTCTAAAAAACATTATGTGTTCAGATTTTTTTCTGAGAGATGTCTGAGATACTTGGTATTTTATCCTAAGGTTATTATTTTATTTGAAACACTTAAACTAAACTAAATTAAAAAATGTCTTAAGAAGCACGGGAACCCTTTTAGTTTTAGCCAGAAATACATTGTTGGGGTAAAAATTACTATTTTTATTTTTGCCAAAAATCATAGGATATGAAGTAAAGATCATGTTCCATGAAGATATTTTATAAATTTCCTACCTTAAATGTATAAAAACTTTCTTTTTGTGAATGGATGGCCTGCTAAAATGCCTCAGATTAACAACTTCAAGTGCGACTTTCTCAATATTTTGCTTTATTTGCACCCTCAGATTCCAGCTTTGTAAACAGTTGTTGTTCCGCCAGATAGTCTCCTATCCTAACAAACCCTATATCAATAGAAAGCTTATTTCTTCAGCTTTCAGTTGATGTAAAAAACTCAGACTCATTTCGTCATCCAGGGTCACAAATGTTTCCTTAGTAATTAACTGAAATAGGTTTAAGGTGAGGCATTAAAATTATGAACTGAACATTAACAAAAATAAATTCAATTTAATTAGCAACTAATGACACAAGCAAAATTGTATTAAAAAAATAAACTAAATTTTATTTGGAATTAGTTGAATAAGGTACTGTGTGCATTCGGAGCAGTTTTAAGATATTGAGTGCATTGGCATATGTTTATGATTTAGAATATATGTAAAACTGTGTTTTCTAAGACGTTTATCAGATTTTTTTACACAGCGGACGTTTCTCAGATCTCCAGGTCTTTAGCAGACATCTCACAGATGTAGTACCTGTGCTATCTGGAAAATGTTTGAAAAATATTAATGACATTAAACACAAAAATGTAATTATAGATAACTTTGTAGATAATTGATTTTGTTTTCTAAAAACAGTTCAAAAATGTACACAGTCTAAAGAACATAAGTCACAGAATAAGAATATGTGATTAACTCATTTTTGACAAAGAATGTCAGATTCCAAGGTGACGAAATATAAAAATAAAATATAATTCAAAATATGAATAAAACTACCATAAAATTTAAAACAAAACTTTTATTTAGGATAAATGGAAATTCTGAAAATCGAGTCTATACACATTCAGCTTTTTTTGTACTATTTAAAGAGATTGCAGGAAACATTTTTTCCACTTTATTCTTGTTGTATTTATTGATACAAATATATCAGCTGTTATCCGTTCATTACAAAAACTATTAGCATCATCATCCGGCTCTATATCCGATGTCTCCCCACATTAATGTATGTACTGTATGTGCTGCTCACAGTGAAACCGAACACCAGTTTTGCTCCATTCTCAGCGCTGTTGACCCTCTGGTCCTGTAGTCTGACCTCCACCATTCCTGCTGATTTCACCCCCAGGGCCTCTTCAGCACAGCAGATGGCTAAAGCACCAGCCATCCACGGTTATTAAGACCAACAGCATCCTCGCAGCTCTGAGCACAATCAACACCTCTCTCTCTCTCTTCACAACTTTCCCTTCACCTCAGACAATCTGCTTTGACTCCGGCATTCTGCGTCCGCTGGCACAGGTGGCGAGAGTTGTTAGCATTTTCCGGCTAAAATGCATCTCACACAGAGCAATCAGCAGACGTTCGTATATCTCTCTCTCTCGGGTTACCGGGTTTCCTCCTCGGCACACGGCGCTAAACCCATTAAAATGCTAAATCAATGAGACATTAAGTGATCTTTGCATAAAAGCAGACTGTACTAGCGGCTCTTAGACATGTTTAAAGTAGAACACATCAGAGAGAAACTTCCAGAAGGCCGTAATTTGCGATGGAGAGAGAAAGCAGCGATAGCTAAAGTTCATGAGCCGTCAGACTTCGTTTTAAAACGTCCACTTGCGCTCTCTCTCACGAAGGGAATTTTAAATTGATCTAAATGCTAAACAGCCCCCCGAGAACATTTACAGAAACACACATAAGTTGTCCGGCGCGCTCATTAGGAAACGGGAAGCCAGCTTCTGAGAAAGCACATCAGAGAGTGTAAAAACACACATTTAGAAACGCACACAGAGGAAGTTAAAGTAAAGTTTAGGTTGTGGTGTGTGGAGTTTCAGATGGAGGGAGAGAAATCTAATAAACACTGAGGTATGGAGATCCATTACGCACCCAGGACGACAGCCGCTGTGGGACAGTTTAGATTACACCGCATGGGGAGAAATCATTAGCATCCTGTTGGAAACATGTGGTGGGCTGTGTCGTGTCCTCTGTCTCGGACCCAATGAGAGATACTTACACCAGACTGACCACAGTTGGAGATTAAGTTATAGTACTTAAACTTGTCCTTGTGTTTCAGCCGTTTTCACTTTCCACACTACTAAAAGTTAGCAGTGGTGTATGTTAACATACACCACTGCTCAAACGTTTACACTAGTAATTACTTTACTACTAATCATTTTTTTTACAACCCTAATAGCACAAATACTGTACATCTTAGAAACGTCTATTTGATGTCTGCATTTACATTTGCACAGACGTATTTTTGGATTGTTTGCTCATCTGGAATATGTCTTTGAGATGTCAGATGTGATAAAGACATCTAGAAGATGATTTAGAATAGACGGAATGCTTCCTTTCTAAGACGTTTATCTGATGTTTTTCCACAGCAGATGTTTTCCAGATCTTTAGCAGACATCTTATAGATCTTATTCCCACCAAACGCGACTTACATGAAAAAAAAAATCACGCTATTTGCGCGTAATTGTACACTTGAACATTTTGAGTTTACTCGCTTCATTGGGAAATTTGTGTCATGGGAGGGGCTTCTGCCAGAAGCTCTCAAATTGAGTAAAGAGCGTTTTTACAACTTACCAGATTGTCCGACCTCCTCATTCACTTTCTTCCAAGCAAGATCCTTTTTATTCCCGTTTCGATAAAAGAAAGATGTATCGTACAGCTCCAGGTATCAAGATTTTGTCCTCCATTGTTGTTTGGGATTTCCACCTCCGCTCGCTACGTTATAATCACGTCACTACTAGAGCAAGCTGTACACACCTCTCCTCAATGTCCACCAATAGCACGCAGCCGTGGTCAACTGCAGAGCAGAGGCCCGGTGACCTACACGTGTCTCAGATTGACATGTGCTGCTAACTACACTGACAACCCCTGACCTGCTGTCAATCTTTCCCAGAACACAGTCACTCCAGAGCACTCCAGAGAAATAACTCCAGACAAAAGTGAACAGCTTCTAAGGAGGAGCAGCAAACAGCAGATATGAATTAATAACGTGCCGGCACTCCGATCTATTCAGACGCTGACGTAACTCTGTGTCGAACGAGCCCAATTACATCTAAAGAGAGTCAGATGATTTATCAGCGCTGTTGCTCTGCCACACAACCGCTGTTTCATTAATAAAAACAAAAGTGCAGATCAAAGGCACAAGGATGAAATAAATCCCCGGCAGGTTTTCCCGAGGAATCCCGCGTGCCGAGCTCCTCTAACCCCTCGCAGACTAAGAGCGTTAAATGTGCTTTTGGTGGCCGGCTCCGTCGACTTCATCAACATCAGACCTGTGGCCTCAACAGCCAATTAAAAGGAGAGGCAGAGGAGGAAAGCCGAGGGTGTTTATTTACCTGAAAACCCTCCGGTGAATCCAGGCCATTAAAAAGAGGATAGGAGCATCAGCTCAGATCACAACACAGATAAATAACAGCTTCCGGAGACTTCTTCTCGACACACACACACCCTAAGCTTTGTGCGGACACCTGTTTTGAGTCGTGCTTCGGCATATATTTAGATTTATTTAAAACAACACGCACTGATGAATCGACCGAGAATGTCAATTGAGAAAGCGTACGGGGTCAATTCTGATGTTATGTTTACTCTTCTACAGACTATAAAATAGATGCCTTCGGTGCTGACCTACAAAACGGTCGACGCTGAGCGGCAGGGTCAAAGGTGACAGGTGGAACGATGGTTATGTTTCCTGTTTCCTGTGACCTGACCCTGAATGGGATAAAGCAGTGTGGTTTATGCACCTGGAGATGTGTGTTATGTGTGTCTGGGGCGGCGGGGGAAGAAACGGTAACCTCTTGCTGCTTTACTGGTTTTATTTATGCCTGTCGCTTCCAGGAAATCTGTGTGTGTGGACCACCTGCTTGCAAATTCCCTATAAATTTAATGATTACTTTGGTTCATCTCGGCTTTCCGTCCTGTCAGTTTGAATCAGCGTGCTCTAGATTCTCTCTCGCACGTGTCTGTGTGTGTGTGTTCAGTGCCACAGCTTTCTTTCCATAGTTTTACCCTGTTTCATATGTACTTCTTAATAAGGCTTATTTCTTTTGAAAGCTATATGAGACTGTCACAAACACAATATTGTAAATCTGCCAGAGGCATAAATGTAGAAATGCAAATGTGTGTGTGCTGCAGGTGAGGTGCTTTAGAGAATGCTGGCAAAATATTTCGTCTGTGTCTCAATGTAGGTCAGCTAACAGCACAGGCCATCCATTCCTGTGTCCTACTTCTAGACGCGTGTGTGCAGACGTTGTGGTTCTACCTCTCATTTAAGCCCGTCTTATTCCAAAGACCACGAGAAAGAAAATACAACAGGGATGAGTGACCTAAATGGGATGAGTGACCTAAGGGACCAAAATTATGCCATTATATACTGTATAAGATATTCCTTTTTTTGGCAACAAGCACACCAAATCTATGATTGTTCAAAATTCGAGGGGTAGTTTTCCCAAAATGAATTAACTCACCTTTTTCATTCCAAACCTGTATGCTAATTAATTCTAAAAAGAATATATTTTGAAGAATGTTGTTAACCTAACAACACTTTCCCAATTGTCTTTCATTGTATGAACACAAAACCAGAGTGACGTTTCTCAAAACATCATCTTTTTTGTTTGAGTCATAAACAGGTTTTGAACAACACTAGGGTGACTAAATAATGATTTTTATTTTTGGTTGAACTAACCTTTTAATATAATAATAATCCCAGAACAGTGCTGCGATAATCGTGTGAAAGAAAAAACACAGAAAAAAACAACTCCTGCATTTCGGCAAATATGTGAATCTAAATGCAAAAGAAAAATCTGTTTGTGAAAATGCTCCTTTCCTGCTAGGCCGTATGATGTGGCTTTGATTTCCGACTCCAATTCCACCAAAATAAATCTGCAAACCCCCCTGCTGTACATGTTCCAGACCCCACCGATTGCCTATCTGCCATCTCCGTTCCTCCGCAACACAAAGCCGGGAATCCTTAAAGAACCGTGGTACGATCGGGCTTCACGCCAAATGCGCATTCAGAGCTCCGATGAGGTTCTTTTAGATTGAAATCGCTTTTGAATCGGCCGCTTTTGTGAAGTCCGGCGACCGTACGTGTTTATTCATCGAGGCGAGGGGTTGATTTGAATAGAACACAATGTGTAACAAATTAGCAATTGAGCAAAATGGAGATGGCGAGCAGAAAGGGGATTGACTCCGGATTAGAGGAACAGACCGTATGGATGTTTCTGAGGTCATGCAGAAGAGAGGTGGTGTGAAGAGAGGATGAGAGAATGAAAGGAAAGATGAGAGAATGAGCAGATTTCTCCATCTGTGCATTCACTCTTGCCGTAATTGCATTAGAATTTCAATGGTGCTTTCGAAAAGCGCAGAAAGGGAGCGAACCCTTCAGATGAATCAGACAGCGGTGAACATTTAAAGTGAATCGCACGCGAGCTCGCCGCAAAGTAGCATTGATTAAACTTAATTAGGCTTTTGGTGGGCACTCAGACTAGACTCGGCGTGTGCGCCGCAGCTCTTTAAAAGCCACACAATACATCAGTTCATCTGTAATGAAGAACATCGATGATACCGCTTGTGTTTGTGCAGCAGAGATGAATCCTCCGCCACAGATAAAGTGAAGCGATAGCATTATGGGCCGTCGGTTTACATGGGCCGGACTTCTCTTAAACAATGCCGACTGGAATTTATCGCAGAGCGAAATTAATTCAATCTCGGATGACCAGGCTCGATCAGAGCGACCCGTTATGCAAACGTGCACCCGGGAGGCCGAAATCGTAACTTTGATGCGTTCTCAGCTCGCTGGGTTTGTTCAGGTCCCCAGCCGAGTGTAATTGGTATAATTCGTTGTATAAATCAAAACGGCAAGCTCTGAAATCGGGAGGTGCTTCAGTCCGGAGCTAAGCAGAGGCGTTGGGAAGGGGAATTAGGTTCAGTGCAATCCTCAACCTCGCTCTCGAGTAAGGTCCTTTGTTATATATCCGTTTAACCTGAGAGATTATTCAACAAACAGAAAGTGTTGCATTTCTAAAAGATCTACGTAAATAAAAAACAACTATGAGCTGAAACATGAAGTGGAGTATTGAGTTTAGACTGCGATAGAAATAAAATGTCACACGTCAAGATGGCAATGTTGCTAGTAAACCTGCACCTTAAAAAGAAAAGAAAATACTGGGATGTCTGGACATTTATTAACATTTGGGTTTGTTGGTATTTTACCCAACTACAGCTCGAAAACACACCATACTTACAGCTTTTCATCTGTAAAGGGTTTGTTTATTGAGGTGAGCATGTAGGCGCTCAATGATCAGTAAGAGATCAGCGCTGACGTGATGTTCCTGCGGCTGGAGTGTTCGCTCTTCCTTATGAAGCGCTGCACATTACTGACGGAGAAAGATCAACGGTACAAGACAAAGAAATGTGAAGTCACTCGAGTGTCTTCAGCTCTGGTATGTGTGGGCTTTAAATGTCAGCTCTGTCAGGGATCACACTCTCTTTCTAGAACAGAATAATAAAAAAAGGTTAAAAAAATAATCTCTTACTGCTTTATTCCACACTGCCATTAAAATTAAACAGGCCTGCTTTTCTTAAGTGTACTAAAAGACAAGTGGAGTCCACTGTGCAACCAGAGAGACGAATCCAGTTAACTAACGCCAACGTTCTTCAAAGAATATTTACTTAGACGACCGTTTTGGGATTTTCTGACCTATGACTTAGCAGCTTAGTGACCTTCACGAGTCTTAGGTTTTAAGGGATAATTCACCCAAAATGGAAATTCTGTCATCATTTACTCAATCTGGATGACTTTTTTTCTTCTGCCAAACACAAAAGAAGATATTTTGAAGAATGTTCCGAACAACAGCGCCCATCCACTTCTACTGTATGGACACAAAACGAATGAAAGTTAATGTGTCCAGCCGTTGTTTGGTTGTCTTTTGTGTTCTTCAAAGGAACGAAAGTCATACAGGTTTGAAATGACGTGAGGGTGAGTAAATGATGACAGAATTTCGTTTTTTAGGTGAACTATACCTTGAAGGCTTTCTATACTCTACTAAATTCCATAAGAGTCTTTCTTTTCTGGGATTGACCAAAAACCTATGCTGGGATCCCTTCAGGAGAAAAATATCCCCCTTTGATAGCACCTGCAACTAGAAAGAAGCAGAGCACAGCTTACGGCCTGAACTAAAGGCCTTTCGATACCAAAACTTTTGTTCATCTGATCACTTCATAACATCTTTCTCCATTGTGATCACAAATACACAGACACGGGATTGAAATCTTCAGGGACAAAGACAGCAAACAAACAATCTAACCGGTTGATTGGAAGAGAGATGCTGCCCTGAGATTCTCTCTCTGTCACATAACACTTTCCAAATTACAGCCAGGTGAAAATGCTGAACAAGTCCATAGCTGCACGTCGCCTCTCAGGTTCAGCAATTAACACTCAAGAGGGACATTTCTGATAATTAATTCTGAATGTGTAATTGGTGAGAGAAACTGGGAATTTAGAAGAGGTGAGACGGTGAAAGAGAGAGGAGAGGTGTAGTGCATCCGAGGAATATTCCACAAAAATTATGATGCTCTCTTAATTAACTCACCCTTGTGATGATGTCATATACATCTGAGATGGCATTAAGACGATTAGCGATTATTGTTTTTATTATATTTTTGGGAGATCTTGTGTACGACTTGTGCATAAGACAAGCCAAAGTTTGCGTGTGAAAGTCATCATCTCTACTGTAAACAAGGCTTTTCATAACACCGACCTGCTCACTTTCTCATACACACACACACCATTCATTGCCATGCCAACCAAACACTGTTGTCACTCTCCTCTCTGGACATCTTTATCAGCTTCGACAAGAAAGCTATTGGAGTGGAGAGCGTCTTATCGGACCGATTCCTCTGTGTAAAAACAGTAAGGGTGTGTGAGATGGGCATCCATCTCGCCATCTTATGACATTCACACAGCACAGAACAATCTTTCCGTGTGTAATGAGCTGTGACTGGCGTGACAGAACACACTCCACACACGTGCTCAGATGTTAATGGCGATTTATGCTGTGAAGGCAGGTATTTCATAAAAGCACATTTTGTTCCCGTGGACGTGGGTGTTTCTGCGCTTCGATCGTATTTAAATACACTGGCACAGTGTCTTTCTATTTGTTCGCCTCCATAAGCATGTTATCGACGTCTTAAATACTTCTCTGTGCGTTTTATTCGTTCGAAATCCAATTGGTGTCGACTCTTGACAGGCTTATTCCTCACCCGGCGTGTACACGTATGTGTGATTCTTCTTCAGGGAGAAATATCATCTATTTGAAATAGAGTTTAGTTTAATATGCAGACAAACTCTAACACAAAGCGGTCCTCACAGACCCGTGTATAGGCTACAGGTCAGCAAAACCTCAGCTCGATGTGTGTGTGTGTGTGAGACGGATCAGTTGAAGAGCAGAATGGAGAGACAGGTCTTCATCCTTCAGTCCATCAAACTGCTCTTGACAGCTCTCTTTGGACAAAAAGCGTGTGTGCGTATTCTACGTCAGTGTGTGTCTCTGATAAGGGCCAGTGGGCTGCTTTGTCCTCGGGAGATAAAAGAGCCGAAATGAAATCTGAAGACTGAAAGGACGTTGTCCCGCCCCAAGAGCTTAGACAGAGAGGGGAAATGGTCTATTGGAGGAAAGAAAGAGAACACGAGAAAGTCTCAGGTACTTGTGGAGACTTTCACAGCTTTTCTATGGTCTATTGAAAGGCGGGGGACCGTTCCGTACATCTGGATTAAACACCTGCTCGATCAATTCAAGCATTAAGACAACACACAACAACAAACACACAGAGGAGTGATTATTCACGCTTCTCTCATGACAACTTAGAAGAAATTCCTGTGTTTATCGAAATTTGCTCATATCCAAATTATGGAATAATAACGGTTACTAGAAATACGAAAAATATATAAACAAATTTACAGCCGTGGAAAATGAACGTAAATGAATATGTTTATGAACTTTTCGTCAATACATGTACAAATGAAGGGTTTCGATTATACGTTTCTTTGTATTGTTTGTATTGTCCAATTAATATCAATCAAACTGCAGTTGGTTTGTTGTGCTTTTAGCCATAATAACTAAACAAATACAGCTAACAAACACAATAAAAGCATGATAACATTATAAAACAAATATTTAATTTTGAACAAAGCTCTTCATCAACATCACTGTTGTATTGCTTAAAAGTGAATCGGAAACTCCAGAGCATCCCTCCTCTTTCTTTTGTTGCAAATAAACGCAAATAGAAACAATATTTTTATTTTAAATGTTGTTAATAGTACACAGAATGAAAAAAAAGGATAATTTTACCTAAACACATTGCTATACATAGTAAATTCAGAAGTCCGGAAAATTATTTTGAAATGGTCTATTGAAATTTTCCGCTGTATATTCCTGATTTCACTGAATTTATGCTGTATGTAAAAAATCAATAAAATACCCAGAAAAGTTTAGTGAATCAACAAATCTAGCCGGAGTGAAGGGGAAAGATACTTTCTCTAAAACTGATTTTTTTCTTTTAAACCATGTACAGATGGCCAAACACATGAAAGCTGTTTCACAGCGTACACAGGCGGAAATTTACTGCAGTCTTATGTTCTACTTTTAGGACACGAATAAAAATTAATGAGTTGATTAAATTACTTTTCAGAATGACTAAAATACATCATAACAAATGAAAAGGACCTTCAGAACCTCCATAAAAGATTAGTGGAAAAAGAAAGTGCATTTCATTTTTTAAAACATCCTGATAACCATGAATATTTTAATATCTTTCTGTTGTGATATTTTTTCACATTTCCACAAGAAACGAGTCTGCAACCACACCAACGTACAACAGAGGGGCAACGACTTTCAGAACAATGAATGGATCGTTGAATGGAAGGATGGATGTACACACTAGAACAAAGAAGCAGAAAAGACAACATTTTTTCCAGAGACAGCGAAGAGATGTGACATTTACAGAAATAAAAAATAAAAGAGGCGAAGCGAGAGAGAGAGAGAGAGAGTCTCCTGGGAACACTTCTCCAGAACATACGAGAGGTGGAGCGCTTTGAAGAAAGGCTCGCGGAGAGAAAAGAGAATAAAGCATGCGTGTGTGTTAAGGTAGTGGCGATATATATATAAAAGCTGTTCTTTAACTCTGACAGCACTAAAGAGCCCAGAAACCGAGACCTCCCATCTTTTAAAGACCCATTCCATTCCACACTCCCTACACAGACAGGTATCAAAGAGCCTCTGTGATCTGCCACGATTCCTGCGAGAGAGAAAGAAAGAGAGTAGAGAAACGAGCCGATGAACACATCTTTGCCACCACGCTGACTTCAAAACAAACGCATGTGCTCATGGTAAAGCCGCAGTTGTTGATTTTTGTCACCTGGGCAAAGACCCTCATTTAATATTCATGTGAGTCTCCGCCCCCTTCTCTCACCTCATGTACAATCAAGCAGCGTAATAGTCGGTGTGACTCAATTTTGCTTTACGGAATGCGATTGATTTTCCCAGAATTGCTCTCGCATGATAAACAGGCGTCCTCGTCAAAATGTAAATGACATTGAGGGGGAGATCCCACAGAGACCACACGTGTAGTCCATGAGCCCATCAATCTAACCCAACCGCTGACAAGCGTTCCATGCGAAGGAGAAACCACGTTCACGTTCGGCTCAATTAGCCGAGCGTCGCTATTGCCATGCCAACATTTATCGGCACGTCAATAAGAGCTACAATCTGAGAATGATTGGCAGCCTGTCAGTTCAGCTCATCTCTGCAAAACAATAATACTGTTATCAACAACACAGAGAGATGATGATGTTCTAACGTCTCTTTCAGAATCGTTACTATGAGTCAGTTTAACGGCTCAATTATGGATTCACAATTAAATTCTTAAGCAAATGAAAATGCCATTAAATGGTAAATGAATTTAAGTGTGCAAATATAAAATCAGTATTGGACATGATGGTCTGACAGCACTGAGCTTTTAGGCAGCGTGGCAGATTTTTACTTGATGAAGCGAGTGAAGCTTCTGTCATGTGGATCTGATTTGTCTATCAGGTTTCTACAACAGGTCCATAAGAGTTGATGAGTGCTGTCCAATTCTCCTAAAGATTTTTCATCTGACACATCTGTCTCCCTCAGAACCACCTGGAGCTTTCTGACTCGCACGGAGTGATAAGAAAATAGATGTCTAAAGTTAAAGCTCATGTACACGTTATTATTCTTTCACGTTTTAAAATAATAGCAAACGGATCAAAGTTTCACCAAAAAAAGTTGTCGTCTGTTACTCACCATCATCCTGTACATGCCTGTACATTGTGGAACACAATCGAAGATATTTTGAGAAATGTCTTGGGGGTTTTGTGTCAATTCAATGTAAGCCAATGGGTGCCAATGTAGTTTGGTTATCAACGTTTTTTACAAAATATCTTCTTTTGTGTTCTTCACGAGACATAATTTCATAGAGCTTTGACATGAGAGTTAGAAAATGAAGAAAGATTGTTTTGTTTTTTTCATGTTAACTGTTCCTTTAACGCAAAAGTAACCAAGGGATTTATGTTGTAAACCTCTTAAAGTAACAGCATTTATAACTCATAAAGAGATCAGGAGATTCAGTTTATATATCTGGATGTCATCTGGTCGGCCTCTGTGTACTGATACTTTGGCAATATAGTAACTTGGAATCAGATGTTTACAGGAGGTGTGTGGTTTCTCTCTCTCTCTCTCTTGGCTGATGGCAGGAAACAGCTGTTAGTGATGCTCACTGCATTAGATATTTATAAGATTTGCCCTGAGAAGCTGCCAGCACTTGTTTAATAAGAAAACAGTCCCCCGCAGACTAAACGCACACATCCACCGTCTAATATTTGCACACTTCTCGATCAACAGATGGACAATAGGTTTGCACACAAAACAGACAAACACCATTTTATAATTGGGCAGCTGTGCAGACTGGACGATGTCATGACCGCTGTCCCTCTCTCGCTGCTCAAATGATTCTCTACAAGCTTTTAGAGGACAATCTGACATCTTCCAGCTACTGTTTTTTCCAAAAAAACAAGCCAATGAAAAGTTCAGGGCACTGCTCTGGAAAACATTTCAAATTCTTTTCATGGAATTCTACGTAAAGAGACAAATTAATAACAGCTTTCACACAGTTTCAGGCTAAGCCGTGCTAACCCTATAGCTTGAATCCACATCAACACAAAGCCTCAGACATATAAGTTATATTTGTTAACACAACGCACTTTCTCCCGGGTACACATACAGTCCATTTCTCTGATGGGGTTAACCGGATTCCAGCAGACAGGGATTCGACAGGGTGTACCGGACAGGTCAGTAAGTTATTAGAGATAAATAGCACACAAACCTGAAATAAGCCTGGGATGTAATATGTTTGCAAAAGCATGTATTTGATAAACGTAATACGCTGTGGACTCAGCGTTCTTCATGCTGGCCTCAATCTCAGAGAGTTTAACCTGTGTCCCTGATTCCCCACCACAAGTCTGTATGTATACACAACATATACATTAGCACTAGGAGATTAAAAGGTGAAAGGTTGTAACAACGACAACTGAAATGCAATATTTTCAGTTCCAGAAGACATGGCTCGACCACACAGCCCGTCTGTCTCTCTTCCTCACTGTCAGAAATCTAGTTAAACTGTAACCCGGATACAAGGAAACTGGATGTAAAGATGTTTGTACAAAATCTGAGGTTACGATGAGGTAAAAACTGATCAATCTAATTCATATGCCAGTTTTAAGAGTTTAAAATAGACGGTTTCATCGGACACAAACACCAAAGTTAACTTCCAGACTGTGTCTGGTTATCAGTCTGGCTAGCGGCTGATAATTAAAAATTAAAAAAAATTCATTTATATTAATAGATTCACTGATATATCAGTATTGTTTAATGAAAACTATTTGTCACACTATTGGCTATCGACCGATAGTTTAAAAACAGCCAATGATCAGGGTCGATATAATCTATCATTCAAATAAGGCAAGGAAAATGCAATGAATCTGTGCTCTGTCAATAGAAAATGTTAAGAAAAATCACCAGTTTGATGTTCGATATTAATAGTCATTATATGAATTAATAACATTCAGAAAATTTAGAATTATTAAAGGGATAGTTCAACCAAAAATTTAAATTCTGAGATCATTTACTCAACCTCAGATTGATTCAAATCTGTATAAAATTATTTTGTTCTGCTAAACACAAAGGAAGATATTTAGAAGAATGTCAGTAACAAAACCGTTTCCACCCCCAATTGACTTCCCTACTATGGCAGAAACTGGGGATAAGAATTGTTTGGTAACTGACATTCCCCCAAATGTCTTCTTTTGTGTTTAGCAGAACAATGAAGTTTATACAGATTTGAAACAACTTGAGGGGGAGCAAATGATGACAGAAATGTCATTTTTGGGTGAACTATCCCTTTTATTTTAATCTTTGGAATCTGTATAGGCAGATATCACTTAGAATAATCGGCTTTCGGTATTGGTGGAGAAATTTAGTCTCAGCGGATCTCTAATATTAATTTATATTAATATTTCATTGTATGTAAATTGTATTAAATTAAATTTAAAGTACTCAACAGTTATTGATTCTTTGCGGAGATCTACCGAAAGTTATGTGTGAGCCACTTAAACCGTCTATGAATGGAAAATCCATTTTTTTTTTAATCAAATACATGTCACAATCTGGAAGAGAAAACCAATGCGACTTCTGTTTTATGGCAACTTTAAATCTACATTTCTGACTGATCTCCCATCTATATACAGTAGGTGACAACTTCCTATTCATTCATTCATTCACTTCGAACAGTCATGAGAATGAAAAGAAACACAGAATGCAAATGTTTTTTTCTGGGCACTCAAGCGAACAGACTCTGTAAACAGGCCATATATCCTGTAGTGGCAATCACAGGCTGTTTCTGAAGAATTCTGAGACGCTAGGAAAGCAAGATGAAGAGAGAAATAAAGAGTATGTCTGATCAATGACACTGAGAGCTAAAAACACCCCCGCTCGATTGTCAATCTGATCGCCGCTATAAGAGTCAGAGTGAAAGCAGAATATCAATGACACAACTAACAAAAACCTCACGCATAAATACAGCAAAAGGACACAAAGTTATCAGAGCCAAACAGAAACACACATTCTGGGGACCCGGGAACGCCAATCCAGGTAAGCAGATTACAGACACACACAATACAGCCTTCTGTTCGCCTTCCAGGAACAAACCCATCCTCTCCAGCATCATGCAAACGCAAAACAAAACCTTGTACACAGCCAAGAATTACAAACTCAGCCGAACACCTGCTTTTCGCTATCTTTCCTTTCTCTCTCCTGCTAAACAATAAAAATCATAATGTATGCTCTCTGTTGATCAAACTGAGACGCTGTTACTTTTACTTACATCATTTGAAAATCACAAAGTTCCAGCTGTAATCAAACGCTCCTTCTGAAGCCTGTTGAGCCGGAATATCAGCATCCGTGACGTTACACCGGCTTTCATCATCTCGGTAGACTTTTATATTCGGGAAAATTGGCCGAGAAAAAGAGCTTGAACGTCTGCCATGGGAATTACAGGTGTGACGCATCTTTTGTTGTAAGGGGAACAAAAATCTGTGCGAGAAAAATGTGTGAAAGGGACCAAGAAACATGCTATCGATTTAAAGGAAAGTTGAATCATGGGAATTGATGTCCCGTCTTTGCCACTGTCAGCACTGCATTAAAACGGACCCAATAGTCATCTAGACTAAAACAACTCCACCTTCCGTCAGACACGAGCATGTTCGATGGGAAAACACAAAAGTCCTTTAATGTTAAGCTGAATATAACCTTAAAGGCTCCGCTCAAACATACACTCTTCCATACTGTACCGTATGCCGTTTTAAAAATAACCCATAAATGCTGGTCTTTATGACGCCATGTTATTTCACGCACAGTATGTGTTCTGCCAGAGCCAGGTCTGGACGGCCGCTGGGTATTCGCAGTAACGGCACACAATGGTCTCACAAAAGCGACCAGCAGAGCTCTGATGAAAATCACACCATTACATCTGTAATTAACAGCATGAAATCCTGCCACAAAACCCCTTCACTGTCTGAATAACATCCCTGATCCACACACCCACAGGAGAGCCGATGCGTGTTCCCACAATTCACTGGGGCAGCGGGGACTGATGGAGCTTTGGAGCTCAATTTCCAACACAATCATCCTCATTTCAGCCTGCAAATGCCAGAGAGATTCTGCTGCAGTCTCTTTAGTCAGTGAGTGTGTGAGAGAGAGAGAGAGAGAGAGAGAGAGGGGGAGAGAGATAAAGAGAGAGAGAGAAAGAGAGAGAGAGAAAGAGAGAAGAATAGAGGCAGACAAAGAGCATCTTTAAACAGCAGTTTAACAGTCACCTGGAGGGCATGAAGGACATGAGCGAGAATTTGAGAGAAAGCAGAGAGTTTGTATGCAAGAATATGTGTGTGTGTCTGTGTGCGTGTGTGTGTGTGTGCTTGTGGTATTTGCAAGAGAAATTCTTTCTGGAACAATCTGTACTGTACATGTTCATTTCATAATGTTGAAAAGAACAAAAGAAATACAAACTTATGAGTCGCTGATATTAAATAAGACAAACTCCACTCATTGCTCATCCTTGAGGATAGAGATTCTTTAAAAGCCTTCACAAAAAATATTATCCTACAGAATGTCTAACAATGGCACTTAATATGACACTGTAAAGCAGATCAGAACGACTTAAAAAAGACAGATCTTCTTAGAGTCACACACACCGTTTATCATTCACAACATTATATGTGCTCAAATACAATAGCAAATACAGAAATCAGATCGTCTCACCTCTATGTCTGTTTGTAGTTTTATCGAACATAAGCATGGCATCTTCTACCTGAAATAAAAACAAACACACTTGAGTCAGAAATCATTTGTATTTACACAAAACACAGATGCACATATTGATAGTGTTCCTGAAAGTTGCCACACGGCAGGATTGATGCTTAAAAGTTTTTTCTTTTTCCATGACACAAACATTAAAATGAAACTTAAAGTGTGGAAATGTGCTTAAAGTTTTCTAAAGCAGGGACGCTCAGAATCCCACAGACATTAACCCTTCATAACTCACACAATAAAACACGCACACAATGTCTAGAAACAGCCCAATCTATACAAGCGAGAGAAAGCGGTCCATGTGTCCGTGTGCTGCTTGCCTCCTGGATACGGTCGCTAGGTAACATGATTGTAACAGACAGACCGTCCAGCACAGCGGGGGGACCCCAGCACGAGGGCGCCGGGTCCACCCACACATTCAGGTAAGCAGGGGCTCTGGTGTGGTTTAAACAAACAGGTAAATATCACAGAAGTACGAATCCTGGACTTGAATCCGTCGCTCACATAAGCACCGCTGCTTATGAAATCACATCATAGTTGTAGAATACAAACTATTTTAATTTAAAGAGTCCACTGTGACCCTGGATAATTCTGGGGTTAAACACTATAACCACAAACTTAGATTACTGATCCAAACACGCATTACCAGACCAGAATTGAACAAAAACACACAACGGAGAATTTGGATGTTGCAAGAACTTCTGAAACGTCACACTCCACTAATACGCACACTAACACAGAGCTGTCTGGTGAAATCAGTGTAGTGTTTCAGCCCTTTTCAAAGGTGTCTTCAGACTCTGCTATAGCTCTCTGCCTCTATCTGATAGAAGGGTCAAGGACCTCTTCACACACACCTCTCCTGAAAAGCAAGAGATGCAGACACAGTTCTTCTGACTCTCCATTGGCCTTTCGTGAGAATCAAGAAAAGACTTCTGCTAACAGAGGCTGGATTTAAAGAGTGAATGCATCCTTCACATATTCCTACGCTACTGTATTTACAAACTGTTTACAAAATTCTCTCAAACATGTCGTTCCCGACCCACTTGACTTCTCTTTAAAACGCGAAACAAAACAGGCACTGTGACATTTCAAACTGGCAACCCAAGTCACCATTCACTTACACTGTGTGAAATACAAGTGAATGATGACCGAGGCTGTCAGTCTCTTAACATTCTTCTCAATGTTTTCCACGGAAGAAAGGAACTCAGAATAACGCGAGAGTGAGTTATTCCTGTCAGATATTTTCCTTTTTTCGTTAAACTACTCCTTCAACTCACAAATAACCCATGGGTGGAAGCTGAACTTGTTTCTGTCAGGTGTGTCAATATGACTTTAAACGTCCATTATAGAACAAACACAATCATGCGGGTCAGAAAAACACCAAACAGACAGGAAGTGTGAATAATTTACTAGTGAAACGGCAGCATTAATAAAAGAGGAGGAGAGAAAGACTCTGCAGAAACGCATTCTGACAGCCGCGAGATCAACCGCGCTACTACAGTATTGACATTCAACACACACACATACAAGAGAAAAGCTTTACTGCCTGAACCACAGAAGAAGATCATTCAGCTTATGTGTGTGTGTGTTTCTGTACTGTAAAGGAACAGGTCACCCAAAAACAAAAATTCTCACCGGAGACGATGCAGACATGGTAGATGCAGAAAAAGTCTACATTACAATTACGTTTATAAAGCATGTCTGCTGGTAATGTATTGTTTTTGCTCTTGGTCTACTGTAAGAGTATCTTTGGAAGTCTGCCTAATTAAACTATTGAAACCGATATCATCTTTTAACACCACATTCGCTGTTGTTGTTGTTGTCGCTGTGCCTTCACAAAAAACGTGTTATGAAAAGAGTGTTGTGCTCTGCAGATAACTCTGAATAAAATGGGTGATTCAGTGTTTATTTCTAATATTTCCTGCACTGTTACCATGAGCGGTTCTTGTAAATAATAACTGCAATATGCAAACACTGGTATATCCATCCATCCATGTAAAATAAAAACATTCTGCTAACTATTAAAAAATCAACCGAACCATGAGATGTGTGGAGGCACAAACTGCTTGTACTTTTTTAAACTGTGTTTACATGTATCTATTGTCCGACCCCCCACCCCGGTTCTGCCAGATTTTGGTACCCAAATGTTGACAGGTCACAAGTGATTGCAGGTATACCAATTTTGTGAGGACACACACTTCTCGATATGAAACAAAATACTGAGACCACACACACACACAACGCGCACGATTCCTGATTCCTTTTCTGTTAAATGTAGGTTAGGCGTCTGTGAGGAGACCAAAAGCCCTCGCTCTCCTCTCCCTCAAAAATACATGCAACCTTTTCCGGCGTTGCAGCTGAAATATTAATAATTCGCCCTTCAGAACGAGAAACATATTTACGATTTGTATTTGAAACGAGTACAGGAGATGTAATCCGGCCTGACTGGGCCGGATAGATTTCAGAGAGGCCCAGGAGATGAACACGGAGGAATTCCCGGTCTTATTGGCTCAGGGTGAGAACGTAACGCATGAATGAATGATCTCTCATCTGATCCGGGATCAGGTCGCCCGCGTTCCTGAGCCTTACAGCTCTGCGAAGAGCTCACCACACGCATCAGGATGCAGAAATCCACTTGCTGTGTGCGTGTGTCACTTGAAGGGTATCCAGGTAAAGTCACTTTTCTTGTACTAATTTTAAAAACAATCTTTTTGAACTGTAATGATGCTACAAATGACAGACAATGAGTTTGGGTTTTGCCATCTCGGACAGTAAACGATATTCACATTCTAGAGAAAGCACATCTAATGCTGACTCCCCAAACATAACTTAAAAAAACAGATGAGACCGACTGCATTTAAACTACGGCTTTTGCAATCAGTTATTAAAATAACCAATTACTCTACACTTAAAATAATCAACCAAATTCAAGATAGCGAAAGACACTCAAGATTTCGAGCCCCGAATCTACATTTCATTTCACAGAGCGAAGACACACCTGTGCTTCTGTAACTCTCGTGTAAATATTCATGAGCCCTGCGTTCCTTAACCAACCAGGGCAAAGATGAACTGATGCATATTCTATAGGAGACCTTGGCATGTCCATAGTTACCACAGCGCCGGGAGGCTGAGGAAGGGCAGGGATGCTGAGGGCGAGGGGGGGTTGACTGGGGCGCGGGGTGAGACAGCGGTGGGGGGTGGACGTTTTTCTCTGAAGGGTCCGTAAGGGACGGATCTGCAGGCAGAGACCGACACCACCATCCATCAGAGCGTTTTAGAGATGAGGCTGCCGGGGAGGACGGACAATTATAGGTCATTTTATTAAAAGGCCTCTAATGTTTCAGCTCGACGGTGCACGCACATACACAACCCGACACACATATCTTAAAGGTGAAAATATTGTCCTTCGCAGCTGAAAAGTAATTGGAGAGGTGAGAAATTCCTTTAGCCGTAAGGAAACGGTTTAATATGGGGGACTCATTCCGTTCTGCCTCAGTCATCGTGATTTCCCCCCCCGTTTTTTTTCTATAGACGCTTGTCTCTACCTCTTACCCTCTCGCTGGCTTATCAGCGGGCTAATTATATTAATCAACAGAAAAAGCGGTTAATAAACCTGCTAATTGGTATGTAAATAAGATCATCCTGTCACTAACGCTGCCACAACAACTTTAATTTAAATAAATATAAATATGTCAGTATTCATTTAGCTCCATGACGACTGCCAGCGAGCGGTAAAGCAGCCGATATCAGACCCCCCCTCCGCCTCCCTGCAATCTATTCATCTCATTTTTCTTCATTCCGCTGCAAAAGCGTCTGACAGCATCCAAGAGCCCCAACCGTCTCCACCGGCAGCAGCCAGTAAAAGCACATTTCCATCAGGGCTGACCGATCAATAACAGCGAAAAAAAACAAAGCGAGAGACAGACGGAAAAAGAAAGAGAGATACAGATAAAGAGAGAGAGAGGGTGATATAGAGAGACATGGAAAAGATAAACAATTAGATAGAAAGAATGAGTAGGGCACATACGTGAAGATGAGAGATAGACAGATAAAGAGACAGATAGAGAGCTACAGACAATAAGACGAGAGACGGGAAGAAAGAGAAAGAGGGGCAGAGGAAACAAAATGAATGAAAAGACAAAGACAAAGAGAGACAGATAGAGGGAGAGAAATACAGGCATAAAGAAAAAAGAGATGTACAGAAATAAATAAATGAGGAGAGAGATAGTGATGGATGACTGGGAGAGAGACAGTGGAAAGACAGAGGGAGATGGAGAGACAGGTAAGCGTGCGAGACAGACAGTGGCAGAAAGACAGGGGCTTTGTGTCATTTTCTATATAATGAGAAAAGTAATGGCATCTTTACTTTTTTCCTCAGACTGTGATTGGAGGTGAGGGCCGTACAACAGAAATTCACATCAATCCTTTCTCTCCGTCTGGCTCGCTTCCAAAACCAAGCGAGCTGCTGACGCTCACGCAAGACGTTTGTGCTCCACTGACTTCCATTCATGCTCACGCCAACATGGGAGGACGGGAACGCAAACTGGTGCGGGAAAACGATGTGCTTTGCATTAACTCCCTTTACAAACGGAAGACGAATAGACCATCCAAACATCACATGGGTACCACAAAGAACACGCACATCTCAAGATGGCCACTTAAATTTGATGCCAGACTGCGTAGACAGCTTCCCAAGTTGGGAAAAACAGGAACCAGAAAGGAAACTCACCAGGTTTTGTTACAAAACCTAATCTCCATCAAGTACACCTGCGTATATGTAAAATCCCTCACTTAAACAGCTCCGATCCTTCAGGACCATTAAGAGGATCCCCGTTTTAATCGTCCATATCACAGACGCATAATAGGGTTCCAGACAAAGCAAAAATAAACCCAATCTATCCTGTGTCAGTCAGATAATCTGCTCTATGAAAATGCATAAAGAGCTTAAGAAGAAAAGAACTGAATTCAATTATACCTGTTAATTACATTCATCTCCAGTGTTTTCCTTCAGATTAGGTTCTAATCTTTTCCAAATGCCGTTTCGGCAATATGACATTTTCCATCATATCAGAAAAGAATAAGTGTCAGTCAAATCTTTTCATGTGGCGTTTCATGCGTGGCAGCTGCTTTGAATGACACAACCCTCTTTGTCACGGCAGACACGGGAGTTTTTATTTGAAACCGGCGCGATGTTGCTGTATTTATTTCATCTCGGATTAACATGACAGCTATTTTTAGTCAGGGGAGGTCTTTAACACGGCAGAGGCGCTGTAATACACGCCGCCAAAATGTGACAGTGATGTTAGGTTCTCTGAAGCGAGCGGGATGAGAGAGGGGAATTTCTGCAGGGTTTTTCTTCAGCCCCAGAGGCAGTTTTAGTGAAGTGTCAGATCTCCACGTGGGTTAAATCAGAAAAACAAATTATGAAAATGCATTACATGGCAGCTGTAGGACTGGAAGAGCCACGTTTAAGAAAAAAACTGCCACATCTTTTGTTACTTAAGGGTTTTCAACTAGGACCCGACAAGAAGTCATTCGCATCCTCTCTGTATCATGTGACTTCACCATGAGAAGGTTTATCATCTCCTCACACCCCCAATTACCATGACAACATTACAATTCTCCTGCCACATCACAAGCGCTTTAACCCATGTCATTTTCTCTTCGATTTACACGCCGTGTTAGACTGAAGACTGCATGTGAGTGTGTGCGCTCCAATCCCACCCACACCTGCCAGCCCCTGAATGGGTTTTAATGTCTTTCATCCGGCGCTTTATTAAACACAAAACAAGACAAATAAAGAAGATCTGCGTTTACTGGCAGGACAGACGCTCGGAAAATGACGGTGACAATATGCGGATCATTTTGTTCTATGACACTTGGAAGCTTCCAGCTAGAGGACAGTAAATAATGTATAATTCACAAGCTCAGGCTTTGAAAATAATGGAATCAAATGCAGAAGAAAGTTCTGGATAGGACAAGTGGCCTTCAAGTTTCCACCTGGTATAAAATCCATCCCGGGTAAGGCGACCACAAGCGGTCAGCTAAGAAAGATTGGCGTTTACACATGGAACCATGTGTTAACATGGGTCACAAGTGTATGTGAAGATAATTCAAATATCAATGTGAATGTTTCCCTCAAAAAAATAGATAGACAGAGAAACAGATGTTTAAAATATGGTTCAAAAATGCCACTTACAGAATTTCTCAGTTTTCTTATTACGTTTCTTTTTTAACTTTTAAAAATGTTATACAGTATTTTTGTTAATATTTATGGATGCAACTTCATTGTCATTGTGCACAAATATACAAGTACAGAGCCAATGAACAACAGATGCAATATATTAATCAATATTCTAATAGTAATGAAAAACGTCTCAAAAACACACAAACATACACAAAAATAATAGTTATCTTCAAAACTTAATTTTGCTAAGATCTGAAATTGAAAATCTTGCTTGGGGAACCCATGCACTCACCCGTCATTAAATGAAACTTCAGATATCTAATGGTGCTCGAATGCTTTCCAAACCTTTAAAGGTAAATTAAAGACCAAAGCGGAACAGCTCAGCTGGCTTTGTCTTTTGTTCTTAAAGGGGATTCCTCATCTCAAAGGCATATGTTGAAAACCGTGTGTCGCTTACTTTCCCCACTTTCATTGAACCTGCTTTCAGACGGACCCATTTCAAAGACAACATTCTGCACTCTGAAGTTCTCGCAGATAAATGTAAAGCATAAGGCAAATGCTGTGTGAAGGCTGAGGAGGAGGAAAGGTGACCTGCTGACCTGAGATGTAAAGCACAAACCCGGAGGAGCATTTGGGCTTCAAGACGGTTTTAATGCGAGAGCGACAAGATAGAAAATTAAACTCCTCTCAGTCTCCATGGAGTTCCATCCTGAAGCCAGTGTGTGACTGTGTGTGTACTTTAGGTGTAAATCTGTGTATGTAAGGTTGTGTGCTTAGTGTAAGTTCCTACTAATAAAGCTCAAAGGAATCCGACTGCAAACATGTTGGCATCTTCATTACATAAGAACCTCTGTTTGGACAACCTGCCGAGAAGCAAACAACTCCCTATATAAAATAACATGGAGAGGGAGAGTGTGAGAGAGAGACGAAGAGAGAGAGAGAGGGAGAGAGAGATAGAGGGACAGAGAGAGAGACAGAAAGAGATAGACGGAGGGAGAGAGAGAGATAGTAGAGAGAGATAGAGGGAGGGACAGAGAGTGATACAGAGAGAGATAGACAGAGGGAGAGAGAGAGATGGAGCGAGAGAGAGATAGAGGGAGACAGAGAGAGACGGAGAGAGCTAGAGGGAGACAGAGAGAGAGATAGACGGAGTGAGAGAGATAGAGGGAGACAGAGAGAGAGAGATGGAGGGAGAGAGAGAGAGAGAGATGGAGGGAGAGAGAGAGAGAGAGGGTCATTGCCTGTCCCTCATATGTTTTTTATCAAACAAATGAAATGAAACTCATTGAATCTCAACCCCCTCCAAACAACATTAGATCAATCTAACTACACACGTCTAACATGATAAACACATAGAAGAAAGGATTACATTATACCACCACATTACTTCATCTCAGATCAAAGCAGCTTATATGTAATAACGCCACTAAATCGCAGGGTTTTCAAGGAATCAAAAATATCCTCTTTATTTTATTGGACAGATAATATCAAATTCCAATGGAAATATTTGAGATGTTCTCCAACAGATGCATCGGCCTAGACCTGTCACACACTATCACAGATCGTGCTGCCTGGTGTGTATGTCGTCCAACTGTTGCCGGTTAAGCTCTCTTAATGTGTCTTGAAGACTTCAGTTTAAAGTTTTGCATTTGAAATGGCAAAGGCAACCTGTCAACGCTGTCTTATTTGTCAAAACTGCCTTTTTATTTTTGACAACTGTGAGCGATCGAGATGGAGATCGCAGCATTTTGTGCATTTTGAGATCACAGCCCTATTTATAGCTCATAGCAACATTCTGTAAAAATCTGCAAAGTGATAACAAACAAACAAACGAATGAAGAACTAAACTACTACTGAGAGAAGATTAGCGTGACATGAGTTTCTTAAGGAAAAATAAAACCGTACAGTCCTGATCGAAGGAACTAATGGCTTTTATTGATCAATGAGAGAGATTTTCTCTTTCATCTCCATTGGTAACTGACATGAGTTTAACTCAATTAAAACAACCTGCGCTCAGGAGTTCTCTAACACCATCCAACCGGCTCCAGCCGCCATCTGGCTGTACTCCACATCATTACCTCCGCTGTGCTCCAGCGACGCCTGTCAATCAACTTGGGAAGAATCTTTTTCAGCCGGTATCTTGTTTTCCCACTAAAAATATCTAAAGAACCCTAAATAAGGGTGTGAATGCCAAGGTTCGATTAAAACAAACTCTGGTGCGATTGCTGAACACAACACAGACCAAAGGCATCAAACCGAACAAAAAACAGGAAGTCAAAACAATATACGACCTGAAAATCATGTGATTTGGTTATATAAAGGATTGTTTATTAGATCTATGATTGCGCAAGTAACGGAGGAATTCCGGCGCCGTTTAGACTGCTTTAAAGACTTCATGAGGTCTTTGCAAGTTACCGGCTTGCTTAAAATACTCTCATATGCGAATGTATAACCCAGCACACAGCATTGTTTTGGATGCCCAGTTGGTTCCGTTTTAAAATGAAGATCATAAAAGCTGTATAAGTTGCGACTTTACACCTAATCTGTGAGGTTCGATATCTTTAGGTTCGCTGTTAAAATTCCAGTTTGAACGCTAAGTGAGCCAGGACTACATTTTTATTTTTTTTGGTCCGGACCAAAATGACCAAACTACAAATATGAGCGGACCCTAAGATACATTTATTTAAATGAATAGCGATATTGAGGCATGTGGTTTGCAGAAAAATAAAACAAAAGTTAGAGCGGTTTATTAAACAAACTTGTTTGATCATTTTTCTTTCCCTTGCAGCAAAATTGTCTTTTTTCGTGTCTATAAGCATAAATCTCAAATGCTGTCAGATTTCTCTGAGCCTAATGTTGCTTTTTATTTTGCTTAAGTAAAGTATGCTGTTAAGGATCTGAATATATTTTCAATGGAAAATAAGACAAAATACAAATAAAACAGAGGTATACAGAGATCTAGTTCAACTAAATTCATATATTAAAAAGCATTCGAAAGCATTCTATAATTTTTACTACACTTTGAATGAAACGCAATGATCCCACAAAAACAAGATGAGAAGAGGTGTGCATTTAGGTTTCAAAGTTTGGTCGCTAAAAAGACAGTGAAACCCAACACACAATCACCTCTCTACAGCTGCCACACAGAAACAGCTTTAAGATGGGGTAAAACTCATCTCTCTCTCCTCCTCTGTCCATAAAGAAGTGCTTCTACCCTCTTCTCATTTCCTGCGTCTGCTGAAAGCGCCCGAGACCTCAGGCGGGCAGCCATCTGTTCTCTTTCACAGACACAAGGACACATGAAACTCTCTCATCTGTCCACACTCATTAGACTACATCACAGCATCTGCACGATGGATCAGATTCATTTATACCATTGCAGCCCATCCAGCGTTTGTTATACTGTGATATATCAGGGCCTCGCCAGAGTGAGTGAAAACTCTTCGTCACACATCCTCGTTACCCCGGAGAACCAGAGCATTGTGGGACTGAGTGTTGACATGAACACACAAAATCCATAATTCATGAGTCATGCCGAACAGACTGGCAAACATGCTGCTTGCAGCACCGACAACCCACCGCTGAACTGTGCTTCCCCGTCAGAAGAGAGGAAGAACGGAGAGAAAATGAATGAATAGGATGATGGTCGCTGCAAGACGAGATCTTTTCTTCACCGGCTGCTGCCATTGACACAGGAAAATCACACTCCTAAATGAAAGCGGACAGAGCGTGTTTTTTTTGTCTTCTCTGCCATTGCACTTTTAACAGACCTGTGAATGATCAAGAGCATCAATAGAAAGGAAAAGACTTTCATCTCCTGACGGAGAGAGGCACAGAGAGAGCATTGTATCATCAGCGCATGGTAATTGTACAAAGCCTTCCTCTCCTCTCTTTGATTTCCGCCTGCTCTGACCACTGCCCTAACCTTCTCTCTCTCTCTCTCTCTCTCTCTCGGCTGAAGCTCAGACTTTGAGCCACACGGCTTCATTTCAGTACACTACAGTTATTACCGGGAAACTCAGGCACTTCCATAAAGGATATGTCCAACTCCAGCCTCAAGCACTGCTGCTGAGACAAGACACACCAGACCAGAATACATCAGAAATAATCCACTGAGATCAATATGTCGTGGCTTCCAGATCTTCTCTTGTCTTCTATGTGACATGAGTAACACTAAAAATATCAAGAGAGAAGCTCCAGAGAAAGTGTGTATTCTCAGTGTCGTAGCCTTTCTCGTGCTCAGCATGAACAAGATTTCACATAGTTTTGCTATGACACTGAATCCACCAATGTGTTATCTTTTCATTGATCGTTTTATAAATCGCACACTTAAATGACTTGAGCTGAGTGGACTTGAGTTTCTATCTGATGGTCCTCAGTGTCACTATCTTAAAAAAATAAATAATTATTTGATCTTGTCTAAGTGGGTGGATCTTGAGCATGAGCAGCAAGACCTTATTTTATAAATCATTTCAACATGAATATGACAGAAAACAACAACAATCTAATACTGTATCATAGACAAATAAATGACAAATAAGATTGATTTAAATGTATTTTTTTTGGTTTACTTATTTCAAACTTAATCTATACTTTTATTTTTAGTATTAACATGATGCTTTCGGTCATATTGGGTATGCCTTAGGGATGCACCGACACTACTTTTTTCTTTCCGATCCGATTCCGATACCTGAATTCTGGGTATCGGCCGATACCGATTCTGATCCGATACTAGCAATGTTTTTCATGATCAAAGTAGACTTGCATATTTTAACTTTTATTGCCAGAGGTGGATAGTTAAGCATGTTTACTTTCAAGTACATTTTAAAATATCTGTACTTTATCAGAGTACTTTGGACAAAAAATACTTCCCTACAGTATGAAGCAGATCATACTTACTCCACTACAGTCCATAAATAAACGTTTTTTTTACTTTAAATCCATGAGTACATTAAAATCTACCATTTTCCTTTACTTAAGTATTTTTACTTAAAAGTATGATTTTTTAAATGTAATGAAGTGCTGTATTAAACTTAAAAATACATACAAAACAAAAATGTGGTCTCATAAAGCACAGATACTTACAAAATGTTTAACAAATAAATCTCTGTTTATTACACAAAGCTATCACAATATAAAAGTCTCCAAACTCGCTCATGCACATCCTGGACACAAAATGATGAGCTTAATACATTCGCTTCTACGTTATTTAAAGTCATGCGCATTGGACGCAGAATGATGCGCTTAATGCACCCACTTCACTCACGAGCATCCCGGATAGTGATGATCCTGATGTCGCGGGCATCTTTGCTTCCCAAGTTCAAAACAGTTATAACACAAAGAGAAGATATATGTTATGTGTTTAAATCATAGAACATTGAATCCATCCTAAAATTAAAAGTTATTGTGTATGAATGACGCATAACATAGACCGCTTCCAGTGCTTGAATCTAATAAAGTTACACTCAGCGAGTACCGTCTCCGGGAAAATGCATTTTAAACAAAACCACAGTCTATTATCTAGTGATTATGAAGAATATTGAAAACTTTTGAACGAGTAACGTCCTGACTGTTCCCGGACACGCGCATGCTGGATTGAGATTGACGGATGACAGCACCAGCAGAGGTCAGAGTTTTTTTTAATTATGCTATATTGGTTTATTCCTCGCATAAAGCTATCGAAATACATGACATCTAATACAGTGCATGACAACGTTTATGGTAATTTCCTGATAGTTAGTCCTTTATGAAGCTTTAGAGTAACATCCACGGGTATCGCAACGGATCGGACTGAAGAGAACCCATCAGTCCGATACCCGATCCAGCTAAAAAGACCCGGATCGGCCCCAATTCCGATCCAGAGTATCGGATCGGTGCATCCCTAGTATGCCTATTCACCAATGTGTTACCTTTTCATAGATTATTTAATTTATATTGCACACTTCAATCACAAAAGCTGAGTGGATTTGAATTTCTATCTGTCAATGCTTAAAAAGGTTAATAAAAATAAACAGAATCAAACCTTAAAAATATTTAGAGAATCGTAGTAAATAAACTAACCTGCATGTCAGTGAATAATAAAAAAAAAATATATATATATTATATATATATATATATAAAATGATCTTGTCAAAGTCTATGGATTTTAACCATAAATTGCAAAAGGACCTATTTTTAGCATTTACATGATGGTGTTTGGTCATATTAACTCATTCGCCACAAGCCTTTTTTTTTAAAAAGTTGCCAGTCTACGCCAGCGTTTTTTAACATTTTCAGCAAGCTTTAATGGCTCACAGTTCATGTTCTGTAAAGAATATATGGACAATCAATATGTCCAAGGAAAGAACAGAGTCTCAGCTTTTAAACAAAAGAAAACGAAATCTTCTATCTTCATTGTTCATTTTAAATCACTCCTTAGATCTGCGTAGTTTTCTTCAAAAAGGCATCACTTTGATTTAACAGTTGAGATAATTAATGTTTTTTGTCAAAGATTCCACCCAGATTACATTGAGAACAAATATTAAAAACCGCTAAGAGATATACGTTCTAGGTTTTGGGATTCTGTACTTTTTCCCAAAGGTGTGTAGCAGGGCCACTTGCTGTACAACAGTACAAACACTGATTGCCGTAATAACTCGTCTTTGGCGGGGAACCGTTTTTTTTTTTAAATGACGAGATAACTCGTCAATGGCGGTGAAAGAGTTAATGCAGAATTAAGAAAAATAAAGGATTTAAACAACAACAAAACTAAACAATGAACTTATGTAACCTTTTACACGCTAAATGCATTGCCATCCTACTCTTTTCCCATACTTCTTTTGTGTTCCTATGTGAAAAAAAAACTCATGAGCTGCTTCAGCCTGCTGCCATGGCAATTAGGGTTTGTAATAAGATTTACAAGACTTCTGCTGATAAGAATCAGTTCGAGGCTTTTAACTGAGGAAAAGCTGTGAGAGTCTCACTCATCTAAGATAAACACGCTCTCAACTCTCAAAGGAAAGATTTGGGACCAATCTGTTTTCCTTGTTAAAAACACAGAATCTCCTCTGAAATGGACTGAAGAAGACAACGCAGAAGTGGTGTATGCAAACAAACATAAGTTGAAAGAGCATTTGATCCAAAGCTGGCTCAACAATTTGATGCTTATGTATGTAAAAGAGAGAGAGCGTCTGTGTGTAATGTCCGTGTTTTAGATCCCGTCTCACTCTCCTTACGCTTGGCTTCAGCAATGACGGTCCATAGTTCTGCCTTCTCCATTTCAGAGCAGATTGGGGAAAAATCTGCTTGATTGAAGCCCCTGCAAGCATCCAATCCCAGCTCTCCACCGGCTGTCCGCTCCGGAGCGGCATCATGGGAGCTGACGTACGTGAGAGGTACGCTCTCAAACATACACGCAACATCACAGAAGTACACACAATTGACCTCTACAGGAGAGGCATGCATACACTTTAAAAACACTCCGTCTTAACTGCTGACCAGAAGCAGACTGAACCAGAGGGCACATCAGAAACGTTCACTGAAGGGTTGTCTAGAGTCGAGACGTGAGGGGAGGAGAGGGTCTAAGGACCTTTTCTGAGTATGTGGTTTTAAATTAATTAGTATTGGAGCGAGAAAAATGTGTGTGAATATGCACCTAACACTGAGAATGTTCGACCCATCATCAACGTTTCTGTAGTTTATTGATCACCACTAAACGCTCCAGCTGGCGAGATATGAAATATTCATATTTCAATTTCGACAGCTGTTTTTAGAAGCCTTATAAATATCACCCGACTGCCTGAAATAAGAAGATTTTGCACATCAACTCGATGTCACAGATACACGCTGAACGAATAGCATTTGTGACATACTATCAATAACCACGAAAATAATTTTGAGTTTATAAAAACAATAGTATGAAAGATAAATCACTTACAATGGAAGTCTGTTGTACTGTGTGACTAAAAGTATCTAAAAGAACAATTTTTAGTTCAGCAAAGTTGCCAACCTTTAACTAGAATTTTAAAAATGACTTTATTTTCTTTATTGTTTGGTCCAAGTCATCCATAATAATTTTTTTTACATAAAATGTGTTTTCTAATAAAAGAAATTGATATGTTGGCAAAATTATATCGTTGACTACAAAAGTAATTTCTAACATTTAAAGGGATAGTTCACCCACAAATGAAAACTTTGTCATCATTTACTCACTCTTTCGTCACTTCAAACCTCAATGACTTCTTTCTTCTCCCGAACTCAAAAAGAGATATTTAAAAGAATGCCGGTAACAGAACAACGTCGATACAATGTGTCTATACAACAGAAGTAAATAGGAACCTCCATTGTTCGGTTACCAACACTCTTTTGTGTTCTGCAGAATATGCTCAAAGGTGTGAAATGACAAGAAGGTGAGTAAAATGATGACAGAATTTCATTTTTGGGAGAAGTATCCCTCTAAGCGTACACCTTGAGAGGAAAAGATTTAAGATTATTAGAAACATCTCAGTCTGCGTAGTGTGTACTGTATGTTCAGCATGAAACGTTCAATGTAACAAAAAAACAGCAACCTCGTAAAACATTTACGAAATACTGTAAGATTGTGTGGGCATTTATATTAATAATCACCATTAATATTACATTTCCTGTCAAGCCTGGTAATCAGATCCTCAACAGATTAATTACAGCTCTCAGGTAAGCACCTGATTCCAGGTAAAATTGTCTTTAATTCGCACTGAAGCAATTACACAGCTGTTATATTAAGAGTCCTATTCCACATCCGGATACCAGCAACCGTGTGGTTCTTCTAACGACTTCATTAACCAGACAAAACAATTATCACAAGGTCTGTGAACATCTTTTTGCACATACGTGTAGGCGTGGTGTGAGTTTTGTATGCATTTGTGTCCACCGTGTTCAGACAAAGCCGTCTGGATTCAGATATGGTAATGATGAAGGCTATCAGTAATTATAGCTTCAGGCTTAAAGATGCTGTTAACAGCTCTAGTGTTTCTCTCTCTATGCTGCACGTACAAACATTACACAGATAGACGCATGAGTCGCATGGTTTGCCTTCTCTCTCTCCATCTCTCCTCTTTGACTCTTATTAAACGTACATAAACCAGCCACTTTACTCAAAAAGCGCCTCCTGACACCGTTTCTCTACCTCACGAGCATCTGAACCCGGTTCCTCTGCGATGTGGAGGAGAGCCGCGTCTCTCCTCTGACTGCTCTTCAAGTGACTTACTAAAGAGAGGCTGAGGGTTCTTCATCCTGAGAGAGAGCGAGTGTTAAATCAAAGCCTGTGAGAAGTCGCACCGCACCACCCACACTGCAAACAGCTTAACGGAGCGACTTGCGCCTGCCATTATTGACATGACTGTGTTACATCCTGATTTAACGCTGCCGGAGTTATATGAGTGTACAGGACACAATGTGAGAATAAACACGTCTCTCTCTCTTTCACTCTTCTGCTAATGCAAACAGAGAGTTTTATATGGAGGACAATGTGCGGTGGCAGGCGGAGGTGTTGGCTCCTCGCCCCGCGCCTGCTTGAACGCCTTTGAAACCCCAACGGTGTTGTAGACTCCTCGCACGCACACGACTCTTTCACCTTCGGTAAATCTTTAAATGTCTATAGTTTGGGGACTTGAGAAGCATGTCGGTGGGTCATAGTATGCGCTTTTTGAAATACTAGATTACAAAAATAATTTGGTAGCTTTCAGAAAATGAAAATCACATCTTGAGGAGTGAAGACAGGACAGACATATAAATAGCGTTCCTGTAGCTAAATTAGTGCATTAGAAACACAAAGTTTATGGATTCGATTCACAGGGAAAGTCAATTTAAAGGGGTCATATGGCACGAATACGCGTTTTTCTCTGTCTTTTGAGTGCTATAAGTTGCCCTTGCATATATTAGACATGTAAAATTACAAATATTAAAGTGTCGGAATAAAAGATGCATTCTATCTAAAACCGAACCTGACACCCAGACCCAGACCTGCCAAAAACGCCTTGTGTAACCACAACCTATGTCTGTTCGTGGTATGATTTGACAAAGACCGCCCAAATGTATACGCAAGTAAGGTGGGCATACCTGTCAATACAATTTCTTTGGAACCTGATGTTCCAAATATGGTAAGGGGAGTTACATTTCCGTCACATGCTTGCTGTATTCAACCAATCACTACACACTGATTAACTGGCCAATAATAGCACACCTCACTTTTCAGAGCGATGAGCTTTGTAAACGTTCTGTGTGTTTGAGAGAGACGGGGCAAAGAGGAGATACAAACGTGCACGGTAGGTGGAATACAGCGTTTTTTAACCTTGAATCGTGTTTACACATTGCATTACATCTAAAACATGTACATTTACATTGACATCTAGGCATTTGGCAGATGCTTTTATCCAAAGCGACTTATATTGCTTTATCCTGTACATTTTACATATATATTTGCAATCCCCTGAGATCGAACCCACAACCTTGCGTTTTCTAACGCAAGAGCTACAGGAAAGCTAAAGCAAATGATAATATTCGTTTTAGCCGAGTCAAATGACCCCTTTAACAAGACCATGGTTAGCCTTACATAATGAAGCATATTTTCCATCTACAGATAGAAGCCATTTCTATCTACACAAATCGCGGGTCCCCTTGCATCGAATTCCTCATGTTGTTTCTACGGTAGCCCGAACGGACAAACTGCGAACAGTGTGGGTTTCGTAAATATGTTATCTTGTTTGGCAAAGAAGCGAAAACGTGATGACATCTCTGTCCTGTGAGAGCCACCCTAGTGCTTTGAAAGGGAGGGGAGGAGTGCCACAGCCCGCCCTCTGAACAGACACTCAGCACCATGGACAGAGACAGGGGACACAACCTCTTATAAGACCCTCATTTTGTTACGTACAGTTAGACATGAACTTCATACGCAAAACACCAGAGCCTTTTCGGCAGAAGCATGGAGAGAAATGAACTGATGATGTAATTATTGTGACTGTTTCTTCTCACCCCTATCTCTCTTCTAAGTCTCTCTATCTGACCTTTGACTTATGTGTGTACCGGGCATATAAAATGGCGTCTTTGTCTCTATGGTACATTTCTTTGCCCGGCCAATGTCTGACTGAGACACATAAGATCTAGAGGTCGACCAAAGATAGATTTTGCACTTACTAGCTATGATGTAAAAAAAAACGGATTTCAAAAAATGAACATTGGGACACTTATAAAAAGAGCTTGTTAAGCGGGAGAGTCTCAGCACTAATGAAAACAAATGATTCCCTACAGTACAATACGAAATTACCAATGTAAAATCAATATTATCAAAACAAAAGAGCGATAATTCAACGACAGCTAAAATCATCCATGTTAGTCATAAAATATCCCATAGTCCAGCTTTCATCTACTATCCTAAAGTTCTGCTATTGGTACCAATTAAACAGCAAAATCTATAAATCGGTCCACCTCCATCACAAATATGCCCAGCTCCTATTCCTGGCCGCGTGATGAATTTCATCCTCGGGCTGAGATGCATCATTCAGTGCCTCTCAGGGAGCAGATGGCAGGATAAGACGAGAGGGACCGTTTCCCCCGGGAATGAGAGAACATATCTTTCTCTACCTCTCCAGCAAGAGAGTCTTCATCTTCGTCCGGCCTGATGAGCCTTTAAGAGTTTTAAATGGCTTTCTGACTCGGAGCCTCCACAGGAAGCAGCCCACCTGAGTCCCACACGACTCGCTTTTTAAACGGCTGAAATTCTGATGTCCCGACCTAGTGGGGCCAACATCACCACAGATACTAGTGGGAAATCTGTGTAGACTTCGTTATCAGAAATTCAACCAAAGTCATTTAAAACCACCAGCTATTTTTAATAGCAACGTTTGGCAAATCTAGCAACAACACATCAGCCAATTAAATTTAAGCTTTAGAAAGCTATTGGCAGAGTATGACTGTGTTATCTGAGACTAAGCCTGCGTCAGTACAAGAGGATCAGAGATATATCACTATGGTGGTGTAAATAACACTGTTTACGCACGGGTGTGTTGTGCTTTTTAACCGTCCATCCAGGCCACTGTGAGAACAGACGGCAAGCTGTCCACGGAGGACGGACAGAAAGCGATGAAGAGCGCCTGCCGTACAGTTCCGAAGTCGGAGGCCAAAATTCAGTGGTGGACAAAAAGGCCCGTGCGAACACAAAAGAGCCGGTGCGAATTTTAATTAGCCACTTAAAGAATGAAAGATTCTGCTCCCAGTTGCCCTGCTTTCTTAATGACATGAAACTCTGTTCAGCTTTCCCAGGCACTCCGCCAAAACACTCAGTCTATTTCCTTCTCTTTCTCTCTATCTGTTCTTTAATTAATCTGCTTTTCTCATTCGTAAGGTTTTGTTCCAGTAGCTTCACTGTTTGTGCTCGGCGAAAGCGAGGATGACTCTTCAACATGAGTGAGTAAAAACTCCAAAACCAGCATCCTCTCTCTCCTCTATTGTCACTCATGGCATCTTCTCAGTCAAAACCATCTGTTCCTGGAGACAAGAGTGTCACGACGGTGAAAAACAGCCCAATTCGGGCCCAATTGGTCGTAAAGCTTAATGCGGCTGTAATGTGCTTGGATACCAGCATTGTTGGACACACAAAGAGTCCATGAATTTGAACTCGCTCACACTGTTACTCTACAAGTGTGTGTGAGTCAGGCAGGCAAACATTTTTTCGGGTTCTTTGGAACATTGTATTGATAAAGCACACACAATACAACTAGAGAAATGCATTAATGATGTTGAATAAAACACAACAACCAAACCAAACAACAGACTTTCAAAGCTACTTTTGAAACATCTGTTCAATGCTCTATTGGTCTACCATAAAAATCTTTTGTCTGTAAATTACTTTTATTGGGAAGACTATTATATTGAAGTTTTGTCATGAATTTGATGAATTACTCATCAAATCATTATGAATTGATTAGATTCTTGAAAAGATTGAAAGCCATAATAAAACATCAGGCTCATGAGCGACCGCACTGTCAACCTGCAAGAAAATAACAGGATCATTAATACTAACGGAAATCAAAATGCCCCGAATGGTCAACCTCTCATTAGCTCTTTAATTAAAGCATCTGGGTGGGGAAAGAATTTGCTTTATTACTGAAGATCTCTGGAAATAAGGGCAACGTGTATCCTGAAACTGTTTAACTTCAAATGTAATTATATCTTTCCAGTAGGGCTGCGCAATATATTGAAATATCGCAAATGTGCATCTCGCAATGTTTTGTGATAATTGAGCTATTTAATTCTTCGAAAAGTTATGGATGGTCAAAGTTTTAGGTCGATGGGGATAGTAGTATCTATCTGGCAGGCAGATGTTAGTTGGGATATACGTGCGTGCGAATGCTAGCGTGCATGTACTCTGACGCAAATCAATCAACAATCCACGTCGCAAAGCTTCCATAGCGAGCAAAGATGAGCAATCTCAAGACAAACGATTTAGTGCCAAAACGAAGTAGCACCTCAAAGATATGGCAGAATTTTTCAGCAATCTTTCAGAAGTTGTATTGATGCTTTCTTTTTCCTTAAATAAAGTGAAAAATATGTTGGTTATATATATTTTTTTATATATTTTAATACAATTTAAATAGATTTTAGAAAAATAAATATCGCATTGCATCGAATATCGCATTATTTAGCATGCTATCGCATATCACATTTTTCCTCAATATCGCACAGACCTTCTTTCCATAATAACATCTTGTAAGAAATTACAAAGATTTTAAATAATGTGCTATTTGTGTTCCATGTTCTTTCCAAACGATGCCCTTAAACCACTATTTTATGTCAGGATATGACATCATCCATTGCAAATCTGTGCCTGTTAGGGTCAGCTGCGAGTTGCCCTTGTCCTCTGTTCTCTACCTCCTGTCCCTCTGAAGTGGTTATGACAATGTTCATGCCAAGAAAACTAATGATACACCTTCACCGTCTGTCTTTCTGTCTGTCTTTTTCTCAGCAGCTGTGTAAGCACTGCCCTCAGTGTGTGTGTGCTGGGGCAAATATTCCTGCATCAATCAACATATCCGCTTCCTATCAAAACAACAGAACACACCGTCCACCCTGTTATGAGATGGTGAATCCCACTAAATTACTGTTTCTGGTGTGGCAGACGGATAAGTGCAGGCTTCAAATGATTCATCATCACGCTGCACATTGGAGACTGCAACGCTATACATCAATTAAAAAATTCACCTATAAATGGCATTTTTCTCAGATATTGTTTGTCTATAATACGTGCAGGACTAATGCACATGCAGAAAAAATCATATTTTAACATCATTTTCAGCAGTAAATTGATTTTTCGTGATGCCGTCAATTAGATCAAAAAGATCCCTCAGCTTGCTGCAATGCATTAAAATGACTGTGCATCTTAAAACGCAGCGTACCTTTGTAGTCTGCAGTTTACATTTGCAGCCATATGCGCACAGAGATATCTAGATGGGCAGCTCACTAGGTTTTAGAACACAGTCGGCGTGTCTTTTGTGACTGATGTGACAAGCACTCCACTGCTTTTAAAACATAGTTACATCTTAACGCCTGACTGTTCTCCAAACAAATCAGCTGTGAAAACGAAATCTAGAATGACATACGCATTCCTACATTCAGTCATCCATCCATCCCGAAAGGCCTTACAGACACAGAAATCTGTCAAAGATAAAAATCTGAACACTCTGCATGAACAATTCAGCTCAATCTGTGAAGTTCTGTGGGATCTTCAAGAGAAAGTATGTTTGTACCGCCGTCACCTGCAGTGACAGACCGTACAATTTCAAGCATGGAATATAAGTGAATGTATTAATACGCATGGCAAATTGTGCTATTACTACAATTTTCATGGTCTGCATGTGTGTGTGTGTGTGTGTGCGTGCGTATGCGCGTGTGTGTGTATGGAGGCCAATTAGAGCAGCTCAAACATCTGTGAATAAACTCACACACAGTTTCACTCTGGAGGCATTTCAATTACACCAGTCAGTGCACTCGCGCACACACACACACACACACACACATGACTTCATACCATGTCCACTCACATCATGCACAGGGTGCGAAAGGAGGATGAAGGATAGTAATGCCATTAGAGACACCACACGTGTGGTGTGTGTGTGTGTGTGTGTGTGTGTGTGGAGACACTAAGGTCACGCTGGTTAATGAAGCAGTCTGTTAGTGCTAACGATGATTACCTCTCTCCACCTAAACATTCATTCACTTTAATCACCACATACGCACATACACATGCAACCACAACAACTTGTGCAATTTTATCCACCAAATCTGCCATCCAAACAAAAATACAACACTAAAATATTACAGATACACTTGCAATAATCTGATTTGTACAAATGTGTAAGACTTAATATAACAAACATGTAACACTATCTGTACCTTCAACCAAGAGGCTTTAGGAAAACCAATGCAACTAACACATAAGGGGAGTCAACCTGCAAGTTACACGGTGTAAGTTTAGAGCGATGGCAAGTAAATCTTGTGCAAACAGGCTGGAGCAGCACTGACCATGTGGAGATAAATAAAGATTCACTGTATGTGACACTGAGCTGAGATCAGCCCCCGGTGATCCATCGGACAGAAACCCATCAGTCATGAAACAACTTCTATAGCACCGGTGAGGGACTAACTGTAACCAAGTGTGCGTCAGAGAGAAAAACATGTACACTAGTTGAATACTGCCTTATTTTCTCTCCATAAATAAGAATAAATCCAGCAGAGGAACAGAATTAGCTATATGCGTCTACTAACAGAAAGGCAATATGTCTGTAACCATATGTACCGATACAACATCTGCACATGACTTTATTACACTGGACGTGATGTGATATGATCTTTCCGTAACAGAAAATACACAAAACAAAATCAAAGTATCACATCTGTGGGTTCATTTCATCATTTAAAGACGCAGCTGTTCTTTATCTACTGTGAGCTACTCATCTTTTCTCCCTTCCATATAAGTGAAGAATGTAGACAGGCATCTTTCATCATTCATTGGCCGGAAATATTGAATGTCCAACTTGAAGCGAGCAGCAGACTACAACTCTCCAAGGAAAAACAATTACACAGCTAACCAACAGATCAACAGAAAACAAAAATTGAATCTAATTACATTTTTTTCCAGATACTTAACACGCAGCTATAAATTAAAGTACAGTATCAAAATATAAACTATTTATGAGCTCCCTTTTTGCGATCCCAGTTACCACATGTGCATTGTCTACATGTCTACAAAAGCATCACATTGTTTTTTAAAGGGGTAATGTTTTGCATCCTTTATATTGAAATGTTTTATAATTTTCCTCTCAGAGTCCACTTATATGAAGAACAAAATACATGACCTTTTTTCTTCTGTTCGCATCAAATAATAGAGGATCTGTTCATACTTAATGGAATATGTGAAAAGCTAAAATTATGACCAACACCCGTGGTTACATTGCTAGGGCACCTTTGTGAATTTCAGAGGAACTGACTCTATCCTGTACATCCATTAAAATGACTTTGGGAACAGCTGGTCAAAGCTAATTTAAAAAGCCTCTTACTTTAGAATAAGTATTTGTTTCGGCAGAATTTGTTTGCACTTGGTTAGAAATCTTGTAATCTGCTACATTTCAAATCCAGTGTATGTGAGAATCAGATGAGTCTCATTCAGCTAGACTGTTAAAATTTGAATGACTGGGAACACACAATTTTTCCCCTAAAGTACAGAGAAGTTAGAAACGCACACAAATGCACAGTTAAAAAGTGTGAAAGCTTTTCTTTAAAGGTCACACGAGCACTTAAGCTGCAGGAATTGCAGTAACTGTCTTCCTGTTTTTTTCTTTTGTCAGTAGCTCCTTAAGGCCAAAGACAATCAACACGCGTGCGCGCGCACACACACGCACAGTGTGATTAGCTGTGTGACTGACGAAGCGAAGCATAAAACTGAAAATTACTGAAATTATCCAATTGAAGTGAGTGACATAAACCCTTCAGAGAGAAAGAGGTAAAGATTGCATCAGAACAAATCGGTTAAAGCCTAAAAAAATAATGGTAAAAGTGAATACTAATAGTAAAATCATCGTGAGCAAAGCAGAGGAGATTGTCATTCAGCGCCTTTATCAGTGAACTAAAGACCCAGATTGTGCGAACAGCTGTTACGGCACAAAAACCTTGTGCAGAAGTGCTAATTAAAGACGTGTTGAAACAGGCCTTCTCTCTCTGTCTAAATAAAGATGACAGTGATGACAAGTGTCAAATCTAGTTTTTTTTACGTTGCCGTTCAAAAACGATAAAAATGAATTACTGTCATCCTGTGAGTCAGCAAGACTCGATTCAAAGGATACAGGAGTCCTGGCTGCGAGGACACAGACACACTTTTTCAGTGGTAAGGTAGATGGACCAGCAGGACTTTTAGGTCTTCTGCTTCACTCTCAATCGAAAATCAATTACCCAGAACTCCTTGTTCCTCACAGTACGGCACAAAAGCTTGTGGCAGAGGTCCAGACCCCAGAACTGCATGGGTCGATCAGAGGCCAAAAAAAGGTGAGGATGGAGGTCAAGACTCCTTATTGAAGACACAATTCTTAAAGCAACAAATGAACTAAAAAAATTTTACATATAAATTTGTTACATTTTAGAAACAGAGGTTCAGATAAGGTCCACTGTTGCTTACAAACAGCTGGTGAAAGATGTATGCATCACATTTTACAAATAGAAAAAACTAGATAATAGCACATCTGAGTGGTGGTACGGGTTGAGCAGAAAGAGATATGAATTCTTTTACCTTCAGCTGAGCTGAGTTGCATTAGAGGATCAGAGGTCAACACAGACAGAGAAATGAAATCTCAGACACAAAATTCACTATAATTAAAACCTTTTCAGAGTCAAAGGGCCAATGACATATTGAAACTATCTGAAATGTCCCCCTAGGCAGTACTGTTGATCTCACCAGCATGAGTGAGTGTTGAATCTGCAGATTGTCTCTGCAAGAGACTGACAAAATCATAAAAAAATTATTCTATCGTAATTAAACTAAATGAAAAAAAATTCATAGGAAAAACAGCTCTTTCAATTGCTTAAATTTACAACTGACAATAAATACTAAAACATAAAAATATGATCCATCTAAAACAAGCCTTTCTGTCATTCTTTACTACCTCATGTCATTTAATATGCCATATTTCTTCTGAGGTAAACATAATAAGATTATCAGGAAATTATAACTTTTAAAAAAGCCCCAAAAAAACAATAAAAATTGATTTCATGGGGAATACAGCTGGGTAAAAATGTGAGTGGAGACAATTCATAAAATTATTTTTAGTATTTTTATGTACTATTCATAGATATGTGTTTAGGAAAAAATATTACTTTTCTTTAATTCTCTGAACCGCTAAAAATTTTCTACCAAATTTCCGATGAAAATATTGCTTATATTTGCATTTACTTGTAGAAAATGAAAACGGCAGCAACAGATCAAAATTACAGAAATTGTGGTCTGTATTTTTTCAAAACTCAAACTCTGCAAAGAAAACAAGCTCATCTTCCCTTTTAGGCAAATACAACAGTAATGTTTGAACATGTATTTAAGAAAAGTACTTAACAGTTCAAGATTGATTTACAAAGCATATGTAATTTTATTCCTATTGAAAAATGAAGACATTCTTAAGAAATTTTTTAACATGAATCCGGGCCCTGGATTTTTATCACACTTTTCATGTTCCTTGTCATGCTGTCAGTCTTAAAGATGACTTTATGTCAATGGAATGGCCACAATACATTTAAAAATGCTGATTAAATTCAGAATTTGGACAATTGTGTCTTATTCTTTTTTCATGACTGTATATATCAAATTACTCCTTAAAACAAATTGTATGAGTGCTCGCTTTAGAAGTTAAAGTGATAGAAACAGCTTTGTACCAAATCAAGAAGCCAACCGAATGTCTCTGTCATGTTAGAGATAGTGTGAGATCCATCTGTTTTCAGATATAACAGTAAAAAGCTTTGCTTACTCAAAATACTTACACAAAAAAGTACATGTGTGCAAACACACACACACACAAAGGAAAGGAAAAGCAAACACACTAGTATGCTTGTTGAAGTGTGGAAAATATAAGGCTTTAGACAAAAATCCCCCTAATCTGGAGCAAGATGTTAATCATTCACTTCTAATTTAACACTTTTTCCTTCACACATACACACACACACAGAGGAAGAGGAGGACATAACTCTCTGCCTTTTAAGAGGACAGCCGGTGGGTGGAAGTCGTCTCAGGAGATGCTGTGAGTTTATGTAGAGAAATACGTGACCGTTCAAACCATAAAGGTAGAGAAGTCTTTTCTGCACAGTCAGCACACACAGTCTGAGAAACTCGCACTGAACCCAATTAGATTTCAGTTCTGTCAGAACAGTTCAGACAGCCAGTCTTAAGTAGATATTAAAAAGTAAAACTAACTTGCAAATCTGTGTAAAGCTGTAACTTTGATAGGGAACGGGTGGATTAGGTCAAAGAAACGTCACTGGTTCAATACAACTTCAGCTCATTGTGACGCGCTGCGGATTATCTAATAATATTGTTGCATGAAGCTACAAAAACAGATTTAAAGTAAATACACTTACAATGGCATTTCTTGCGAAAACGGTAAACCTTAATCCTTCTTGATGGAGTTTCTATGTAAACTAGACAGAACTTTACACAAAGTTAGCAGCAGTTTTATCACTCTTTATGTTACACTTTTGAAAACAAGAGTATTTTATAGTTTACCCCAGAGCAATGCTTTAACTTTGATGATATCTAATACACAGGGGACTTTTCCCTGTGGACCTCATCTAAACGTGCCCCAACAAGTGAACAAAAGGAGGGTGACCCCCATAACACAAAATACGGAACACAAAACACTCAATGCAAGAGCGGACGGATGGAACAGACCGCTCTCGGCCTAGAAGTCCAGCAGTAGTAGGCTAATACAGAAACGTAATTTGTTTATATTTACAAACTGAAGCACAGCTCGAAATAACATAAAAGACAGATCTCTTCTGTTCTAAAAACCTTCAAGAGATACCTGCATTTCATTGCTCTTTGGTTAAGAGCTCTTCTGTCAGTCAAAATACGAAACTTAGAGACTTGTGATGAAAAAGCCTGTCAACCCACGAACACACAGCCCAAAAAAAGACGCCCCTATTTATCATGTGTGGTTCCTGCTGTACCACTGTCCTGTTTTAAGTTCAGTATTAAGTGAGCCTCTATGTACCGAGCCTAAATATCACACAAGCTGACCTGATCTTCTCTATTTCTACAGCTTTGGGTCCAGTCCTTAATCCCTCCGGACACAAAGGAATCCAAGTGTTCAGGAGAAGATGAGTCCTCCGAAAACTTCTCTAAATGTCAGAGACATGAGAAGGGTTTCGTGTACATCCAGAAATCTTGTCACTCAAACAGCCGAGAGATTTCAGACAACCTTCCTCCCGGTGGGCACAGCATCTGAAATGCTATCTGTGAGAGTCCACTGTAGTATTGATAGCTGGCTTTAGTGGTTTATCCCAAAACCTTTCTTTATTATGCTAAGATAACTACTGAAAAAAACAGGAGATGGAGGTTGAGAAATGTTAAAACAATGTATATGATATTAAAAATGAAAAAATGATCATTTCTACCCAAAATGTGTATTATTCACGACATGGTACCATATCACGCACTAACAGTACAGTACCAATAATGATGCTGCAATATCAGGCAGCTGCTTCTATAGGCCGGTACAGAGGCAGCTATCCAGGTTTTGGAGCACGTCTACTGTCTTCATGAATGTTTCAACAAGATAACCGACTTTCTGGAGCAGTTCCTGCATGCTCAACATGTTTTCAGAGGAAATATGAAATAATTAACAGGCTCCTAGTGTCTTACTCTACTTTTCTCCTTCCTTTGGCTAATGCCTAACCAGTTCATTTCCACTATGATTCTCCTTCTGCCTGCGGGCACGGGAACAAAGATGAAACTGCTTCACTACAGCCCATCCTGAAACCCCACAGTCTACTGTTCCCAAAGCTCTAGAATGGGCACAGTATTACATAGATTAAGAAGAATGAAAGAAATCAGCCAGGTTTAATGGACAAAAAAGCTACAACCTAAAAAGGACAGAAACTTTTACACATTTACAAAATGTAAAGTTATGATAAATACATCAGAGCTACATGTCCCATAAAACCAACACTGATCCACAACAGAAATAACCAAAAGAAGGATTATAAGCACCTCCTTTACTTCCATGTTTATCTTTTAGACATCGATGAGGCAAATAAATCTTTAAAAGAATAACACAAAAGCAGTTGTGGGTTCAAACTGAGTTTGTAAGTCATTGCTGCGGCAGTGAACATCTGCTAATGGTCATTATATTCATTTCAAGTTATTAAGCATTCATGTCACTAAAAGGACGGATATAGCACACAGAGCCTTCTGCTGGATTGTTTTATATTACTGGCATTCTAGTTACAAAAATCTCAATACACAAAACATCTGCCATGATATTACAAAACAAATTTCCTGTCTCTGACCCTGGCATCTTTTTATCCTTGCGAAAAAACAAGTTTTTTTATTCTCTTTCCTCTGAGAGGAAAAACACAAGCACCCTGAGGTGACTGCTGCTGCTCTCTCGCTCTCTCTCTCTTTCTCTCTCCCTCTCTCTCTCATCTCACGAGGGAGTCGTTGTCAACTGTGGCCAGCTGTGTCTCTGTGTGATGTTCAGAGATCCACTTGAGCGAACTCTCTAGAACACACCTCTGTGTTCTCTTTTTTGTCTGAGCGCACACCTGAGTGTAAAACATCAATATTTATTCCTCTTATCTTTGTACTGCCTCTCAATTTCCCCCGTAACATTAGGCCAACAGGAACAAAACCAAAGACCGCATACCAACAGAGCATGTCAGTATACCAAATGCGGCAGAGTATAGACTGTGTTTAATTTGACATAAATTAGAAATAAAAGTGTCATGTGTCCAGCTCCAATCCAGCTCTAACCCCACACAAAGCAACTGCACACCTACCCCTGAACCTATCCAATCCAGCATGTATGGTCTCAGTGTGGCTTGGCTATATCTGTTAAAAACCAAAATTGAAAAACTGCTACGAAAACAATAAAAGTCCGGTTCAGCAGTAAATTAAAACAAACCTGTGTGTGAGTCTGTGTGTTTCATGAGAGAGGTAGTAAAATTCTGCTTACACCTGTTTCCTTTTCTCAGTTTATAACCAACCGCCACAACTACCAAATAACACAATCATGCCAATTTAAAAAATATTTTTGCAACAACAAAATAGATGCTCTCTCTCTCTCTCTCGCTCTCTCTCTCTCTCTCTCTCTCTCTCTCTCTCACACACACACACACCTAATGACATTTCAGCTCACATTAGAAATTCCAAACATGTCCAACCAGACATTTGAATGGCCTGACCGCTCCCTATCTCTCTCTGTCCGTCCCTCCCTCTCTCCCTCTCTCCCTCTCTCCCCCTCTTTCTCTCTCTCTCTCTCTCTGTCTGTCTATCCGTCTCTCCCTCCCTCTCCCTGTTTCTCTCCTTCTCCTTCTCTCTCTCCCTCTCTTTCTCTCTCTATCTGTCTGTCCTTCCGTCTGTTTTTCCCTCTCTTTCTCAGGCAGACTGTCTGTCTGTCTATCAACAGATGGATCTAAAGGATCGGCTTCCCGTCTACGGGGAGTCTCAGTGGTCCACAAACACACAGAGATAATGGCAGGGTGCTGCAGACGGGCAGTTTATTTAATAAACATACAAATCCACCTGACAAACAGAAACGTGGCCTTTGAGTGAGAGCGAGAGAGAGAGAGAGCGAGAGAACAGAATAGAGAGGCTCTGATTTCAGATGACACGCTCAATCACACTGATTTGTTTGTGCTCTTAAAACCTTCTACGAGACACTAAAAAGAACAGCCACCAGAATCTAAACAAGCTTCATCTCATATAATCAAGTCAATCAAGTCCTGCTCACTCTCCATGATTGCGTCTGGCGTGCTGAATATTTCTTTTTTATATAAGCAGTCAGGTAAGTAGCAGTAGAGCTGAATCTCCAGAGCTGATAATTACGGCATCAATATCCAGATTTTAATCCAGTCCAACTCCACCCTTGTCATGCATTAAAGCTCAACCACTGACACTATTCACAATTAACCCCACCCCGATATTCTAACCCAATCCATCTCTAAACCCACATAAAAGCTGAACACCTACCCCTGAACCTATCCAATGCAGCACATCTCCAGCCTCAACATCACCAGTCTACATTCTCCGAGACCTCATCTTTTCAGACCCTATTTTAAGCCCACACATTCTACCACATCCCCAAGCTCTATATTTAAAGCCAAAACCAAATTCAATCCGTCTTCAAATCCTACTCAATACATTTTTAACATAATAGTCTCTGTAACAACTATGCCAAACGCATGTTGATAAAAATACAAATCTACATTCTGTAAGTTTCAACATCGCTGAAAACCGCTGCGTTGTTGATACAGGAAACGGTTTATTTTCTGCAGTCTCCAGACACCTGCATCCTCAATTCCAGTACTGCGCTCTAACGATCACATCCGGAGGAGATGTGAGCTTGTGTCTGTTTGTGTGTCTGTGTAATAGGGTGGAGATCAGAAAACATTCATTTTGGCACGTCATCATAAAAATGATGCCGGGGTCTTACCTTTCCAAACTGTTCAAAATACTGTTTCACATCTTCAACAACTGTGCTCGCCGATAATCCGCCCACAAATATTTTCTTTGTTCTTGTGACCATCTGGTGAACAAGAGAGAGAAGAGAAAAAAACATGAGTTCCCATACCAAAATGTTCCCATATTCCTGTGTAGACGGTTTCAGACACAACAACATTAACAAACATAATGTGGCCCAAACGTAATTTCAAGGAGACCTCAGAAAAGAATTTATAACTGTTGAGGAGTTTTTTGTATATACATTTAATAATATTAATATACAATAAAATATTCATATGAATGAAAGGGATGGTTCACCCAAAAATGAAAATTATGTCATCATTCACTGACCCTAATATTGTTCAAAACCTTTAAAGATTTCTTTGTTCTGCTAATAACAAAGGAAGATATTTGGAAACATGTCAGTAATCAAACAGATCTCATCCCCCATTAACTCCAATAGTATTTATTTTACTTACAATGGCATCGAATGGGGGATGAGATATGCGTGGTTACGGACATTCTTCCAAATATCTATTTTTTCTTTTATTGAGTGAATGATGTCAAAATTTTAATTTCAGGTTGAACTGACCCTTTAATATCAAATAAATTGTTATATTATCCCAACCCGGGACTATATACAGTTTATATATTTGTATTATCTAGTATAATGTGTGATTTAAACAATTTTTTATATATTCAAACTGTTCTTTATAATGTTCAAAGACAAGCGATTAAAGAAAAGTAATATTTGCCCACACACTTGATCATGTAATATTGCTTATACATATTAACTTCTTTGCAGTAGTTACTGTTATTGATTCATGCCATTTCTTAATCCAATCTCAAAGAACAGTCTCTCAGAATGGCTCAGACTTGTGACTTCAGGTTCATGTTGAGGTCAAAACTCTGACCTCGGCTGACACGTTTGTCTTTGAAGATCTGCTTCCTCTCTAAACAAATTCTTCACGAAAGCTTAAAAGGAAGTGCCTTAATGATTCCAGTCAAAACAAAGACACGCTTCCTCAAGAGTTCACTGCTAATAATCCTGTTACAAATCACTTCCCTGATGCCCCACACACGTTTGGGACCATTAGCGCAGCCTTCCATTCCGTTAAACCCCTGACATGTTTACTTCTGCTCTGACACACGTCCAGGCACTTTTCACCTCCGGTTGCACTTAAAAACAATAACCCAGCTAAAAAAATCATCCTTTTCCCCTAAAAACACAATTAAGAGACGAGGAGGGAAAGGGAGGGTGCATTAAAACCTCAATTAATTCCTGAGCCAAGTAAATACCATCATTACAGCAGGCAGGCACAGTAGACAAGATCATACAGTTAAAACACATCAGCAGAAAAAAAATGAAATAAGAAAAGCAATTAGATACAATAAATGTGTGTCTTCTGTCACATAAAATGCAATAACCACACCCACCAGATAAAACACCAATCAATAGTGAGCAAGTTTAAAAGCAGGGCCATGAAGTAAAGAGGACTATCTGTGCGTCTAGAATAGGGATGCACGAAAAAAATTAGCTGCGATATCAGCCGATAACATTAAAAATGACTAATTTATCATGCATCCCTATTGTAGACGCACAGATAATAACAATTAGGCCGATATATTATAGCTAATAAATCATAAATCATTTCATCTGGTTAAACTTCTTCAGCTACACGCTGTTCAGGGTTAAAAGCACAGTACTGTCTTTCTGTCGTGCTCATTAACTAACTGCTAAAAGAAAAACATTTTTAATATGAATTTAATATGAATATTTAGATACTGTATATCAGGCCAATATATCGCTTATCAGCTTTCAATGTTAAAGAAGTATCGGTTATCGTTATCGGCCAAAATTTACATATCAGCGCATCCATAGTCTACAACCCGTTTACTTCATAAGAGCCCAAAGCGAGAGCAAATCGCCACTGCAGCCACCAGGCTTTTTGACGTTATCAGGGTCACGTCTATCCCCCTCATTCTGTCTGCATGTTTACCAGCATCCCAGTTTTTATCAGCACTGATCTGGCAAATGGAAACAGCACCCGGCCGTGTCCCCATCCTACCGCCGTTTCATCAGCTTCCTGTGACACCTCGGCTCGGCGAGAGGCGTTTCCCTGCCCGCCGCCGCTGCTGCTCTGTCTGCGGACGCTTACGTTTTTAGCCGACTCTTTATGCTCTGTGACAGGCTTGCCCAGAGGGCTGATGGGATTTCTACAAGCAATGCAACACACAATTACTTTCTCTCCTGCTTCCTCCATGGTGACAACCCGACACGACTGCCTCAATCCTCCAAAAAATTCGCAGAGACGGAAAGACAGTGGGATAAGTGGATAAAAAGATGTTACAGAAATAAAGAATTCAAACTTTTTTCTTTATTGTTTATGTTTAATATTCCACGTAACTAAACTACTTCAGAGCCACACACCCACAGCTCTGAATCACTGTCAGCCAATCAGAATCCAACATTCTGCAGTGTAAACTCTATACACACAATATTTGATGAATTGATGTCAAAAGACAACAATTTTATAGAATTAAACTGTAGTTAGCATCGACCAGCAGAGGCTAATGTAGCCATGCTAACCATTAAAACTCCTCAACCACCTGATCGCACCAGGTCCTTCCTGCCCGAGAGCAGAGATCCGTTTCACTCTGGGAGACAGAGAATGAGATTTGCACTAATATGAGGTTGTCGCTCAATATTTGTGCAGAATATGTTTCTGTCACTTATTTAAATGAGATCTGAGTTATAAAGATGTATTCCCAGCTCAGCTCAAACAGACAGGAACACAGCCGAAGGGCTCCAGGGAGGAGCCAGAGAAACGGAGGAGAAGAGTAACATACCGAACCGCACACACATGCTGCTGTTTTACAGCTGTAACACTGAAGGAGAAGCCAAGAGCATGAGCGAGGACTCACTCCGAAATTGAAAGACCTCTCTCTGTTTCCTAGAAGGACATGGTCTCCTTTCATTTTTTTCTCATATTTGAGTGCATGATATCTACTGTGGGGTCACAGGTCTTTTTCCAAGGACACATTCACTCAGGCATGAATAGAGTGGAATAGCAGAATAAAATACTTGATGTCACACGACCGGGGCCAAAAGAACTTGCAAGGTGATACAAATACAGTGTTGTGTTAAAATAACCATTTGATTTTTCTTCTTTTTAGAAAAAAAATACTTTGAAGACAGAAACAAAACAATGGACCGGTTTGAATTCAATTCAGCTGAAAAGTCATTTAGTTAACATTGCCCTTGAGATGTATACTCGGCAAGAATAAACAGTCTGCTGGATCTGGACTGTGACAAAATCTGGATTTGCATTGTGACTTTCAGCTTTGGTGAAGCTGGGCGATCTTCATTTGGCCAGACTCGAAAATCCCAAAAAAAATCATAAGTCTGACCAACATACAAAAGTCCAAATTAAAACGGTGTATACGGGATAGCCCATCCAAAAATGAAAATTCTGTCATCATTTACTCACCCTTTTGTCATTGCAAACCTTTTTAAATTTCTTTTTTCTGCTAAACACAAAGGAAGATATTTGGAAGAATGTCAATAACCAAACCGATCTCATCCCACATTTAGTCGCACAGCATGTATTGTCCCTACTATGACAGTTATGTGGAGATGAGATCTGTTTGGTTACTGACACGGTTCCAAATATCTTCCTTTGTGTTTAGGAGAACAAAAAAATCGATACAGGTTTTGAACATCCTGAGAGTGAATACATTTTTGGGTGAACTTTCCCCTTAAAATGTAATTTGTCACGCATACCATTTCAGTTGAATGAAGAAGTGAGATTTTTTTCTTAAAATGTAAGATATCTATAAAGCACAACATTGAAAGGAACATTTCTGCAGTCTTCATAATAATCTACAGAAGTATAACTTAATTTACCTTGTGTTGCATCAGAACTTTTGAGCAACCATTGTGCAACGATAAACGCAACCTTTTATAATTCTGTGCAAATGACGCTGAAATCATTCAAAGGTCTGTTATTTTCGACTTCAACGCCCTGTAAACTTTCAATGCCTTTTGTGAGAACAAACCAAAGGCTTGGTCACTTCTGAAAGTAACACGCCGCCTGCCAGGCAGCAACAAAAGCTTGTGATGCACCAAATCATGAGCTCATACATCTGTGAACGCGAGAAGAGCGAGAGCACTCTGGAGAAGAACACACTTTTGAGAGCCTCTCTATAACACACACTTCAATTCCTGCATGACAAGAATGAGAGCCTCTCTCTCTCTCATACACACACATTGTTATCCTCCATGGCCCCTGATTTAGTGAATGACAGTATTTGTGGACAGCTGATTACAGTGGTCTGACTTTAGCTTCATCCTTTAAACAAGGCCACTTGAACCCAAAGGCATCCGTTCAGCCGACACCTCTTTCCTGTGTGGAGCTTTTCTTCATCTCGTCTCTCAATCAGAGCACTTTCTCCCTCAGCTTTCTTCCTTCTGTTCGTTTTAAAAGAGCAGTGATTAGAATGTGGCCGTAGCCATCAGCGATCCACAGCGGCTCTCGCTTTCCTACCGGTGATTACAGGGCTTGACGTCCACCTGCCCCGAACGCCAGACCAGATCAGCACACACACGGGAACTTTTAAGACGGCTGTGGTAACCCGCACTCTCTTCCAGCCTTCAGTTTACCGCACAAATCTGTTTCTATGTCTATCCAAAGATATTTCTGGGCTGTTTTTTATAAAAGACACCGATGTGGCATGCTTTTATATGAGCTGTTTTTATGAATGAATAGTGCGAGGAAGTGTCACACAAACAATTCAACAAGATTTACTCGGCTGAAGAGAGAGATGTGCTCACAGAAAACTGCTGTCAAAAGCGCTTCAGGTGAGCATTATATGCAACATTAATATCAACATGAAATGTGAAAATGTAGCATCACATCAGTGTGTCAATGGTGCCACTTAGCTATAATTGTAATGTTATCTGTAGCAGATCAACTCAAAATACAGAAAATAAAAAAGAAAGATCTGTCAGGAGCCCCAAATCATCTCACATAATGTAGAGCTGCGGCACTCTATAGAAATACTATCATGACGCTTTTAATATTGACCGAGTAGTCACATGTTCAAAATTGAAATCATAGTGAAATTTATGGTTAAAATCAAACTTTAATTCTCATTATCTTAAATCTAAATACCTGAACCTGGATTTCACAGAGTAGGTCACACAAAACTCTTATCTTTGACAGAAATTAAATGAAATAATCTTCTAAATAAGTATTCTTTAACTGATTTTATTGCTTTTCCTCACATCCACTTAATCTGCATGATTTAACAAACTTTATTTACTGTACAATAAACAAGATGCCAATGTCCAAATATATTGCAATGTGAATCGTTTGTTAACCATAAGCTTTAGGCTGCGACTGTAATGTGGATAGCTTAGATCTTGTGCACTATTGTTAACAATGGTCTCATTTGTGTCTACTTTTATGTCTCTAGGTAAATAAGGAGAAGTAAAAAGAGAAAGAGTAAAAATGTACATAAAGTACATACATTTTAAATTTGCAATCTGATTAGTATAGTTAAGGGAAAAGTTCCCGTAGTTATAAGGGAAAGTTCATCCAAAATGGAAATTCTGTAATCCTTTACACATCTTCTTGTAATTTTCAACCTGTATGACTTTCTTTCTTCCACGAAACCCAAAAGAAGATATATGAAAAATGTTTGTAATCAAAAACCTTTGGTCCCCATTGACTTATGGACACAAAACCATCTCAAGTCAATGGGGACCAATGGTTGTCTCGTACCAACATTCTTTAAACTATCTTCTTTCCTGTTCTGCGGGAGAAAGAAAGCCTCACAGGTTTGAAATGTCAAGAAGGTGAGTAAATGATGACAGAATTTGGGGGGAACTATCCCTTAAAGTTTCTTAAATCAAAAGAAGGAGCAATAACTGAGCCAAACTTTCCTGTAGGTTATTCTGTTTACTTCTGCTGTCCTTTAAAGAACTGACCCAATCAAAGCTTTCCTGCATATAAATTTATCCTTAATTACTAATTACAACATCATTAGTGCTAAAGTAATGAGAGAGGCAGAGACGCTGGAACTTAAATGCATGACTGACAGGGGAAATCATTCAAGATCAGTTACCCCACGACTTGACAGTTACCTTAAAAACACACACACACACCAATACACATGGTTACACACTTTCATCCTTCAACATCTCCCAAATGAACCCTGGGTTTCCAGCTTCTGTGGGATTGGGACTTTCACCACCTTGAATCCACGATGTATTTATTCTGTTAAAAAAAAAGCGCCACCATCAACAGGAAAGGTCATGCGGATTCATCGTTGATGAGAGTGTTTCATTATTAGTAAAACATAAAAAAGAAGAAAATGTGCTTATGGCACATTAAGCACATCCGAGAATGAATTTCTTGAAACTATTCAATAATATTCATTTTATGATTATAAATTACTTGCCTCCGGCTGAATTTAGGGAATTTGTGCTTCGTAGTTGCAACCGTTTAAAAATTGACCTCGAAAGTACCCCTCTAATATTGCAGCATCCCATCCCATCTCCCTCTCTCTCTCTCTCTCTCTCTCTCTCTCTTTCTGCCTCTGCACCCACATTCCCGCTGAGTCACCATACACCACAACTGGAAGAAAGAGAGCGTGAGAGAGAGAGAAAGTTTTTGCTGTGAATGTGTAAAGCAAGTTGGCACATTTAGTTCTTCCCCCTCCTGACGCTGGTCTCACAGATGACTGGGCACCAAGCTGGCACTGCCATCCTGCGGCTCTGCCCTGCGCTCTGCAGAGCACCTTCACGGCTGCCGAGTTCAGATCGGTTCTCTCCTGCACCGCAACAGTCCTGTAACCTCATCACTGCGGGATTTTTAACAAGGGCCAATGAGCAAGGCGCGGACCCACCGAACCTGCCAGACTGGATCTTGACGGCTCAAGCTATGAACTGCTATACATGGAAGCACGTTTAAGTTTATAGACTGAATAACAGCGTGAAGAAACATTTTGGTATAGACAACCAACTTTTACATTATCTAATAATGAATCTTGAAACCAAATAAATCCCAACATTATTTTCCCATTAAATATTCGATTTGAATCAGAAATGTCACATAACGTCATTGATGCATCTTTCTGTTTTGCATGTCTCTCTCTCTCAGGTTTTCAAAATGAAGCTGTTCATCTAAGCAGGAAACTTGGCATCTGGTCAGCCTCTGGGGAGTCCAAACCACCGAGCTACCCTAACACGCACGCACATACACGCAAACGTACACACAGACTAACCAAATCTCTTCATCTATCTCATTTTCACTGACTCACTCATTTCTCGCCCTCATCTCTCCTCCGTTCGCATCTCTCCCCTATCTATCTTGGGTAATTGCTCCCAGATCTCTCATTTTCTCAGCCACGCTCTGCTGCTAAGCTCTTAAAGATTTAGGCACGTCACATAAACCCGTCCTGTCGCACACCTCCACAGAACCGCAGGAACTCTTCGTGTCTGCATTCTCTTCTGTTTAACCTGTAGGCCCGAGAGCCGATTAAAAACAGGGTTCTTGTCAAATGGAGCCCCTGGGCCCATAAAATTGTGGGTCAGTTCAGAGAAAAACAGCTCTGCGCACAATGTGTTCTTTTCAGAAGGAATTATGATGTTTTAAAGCACTTCGGTAAAAGAAAATGACACTTTTAAAACACTCTGAGTCAATCAGCACTTCAGATGTAGTCAGGAACAGTAACAGTAAGTACCGATCACTGATATACAGTCAAAGAAAGGTTGACTTGCATAACGAAGCGGAATAAAATTCAATGGAAACTAGTTCAATTAAGAGGTTTGAGCCATTGTTACTGAAGCTGGATTTTGGGCCAAGAAACAACTTTTTGAAAATCTGAGGGTGCATAGAAGCAGAATATTGAGAAAATCCCATTAAAAGTTGTCCATCAGAGGTGCTGTAGTACGCAGTCACTAAGAAAAAACAGGTTTTTTTTAATGCTCTTTATTGGCTTAACGCTATTAGCTTCATGACGTTGTGGAGAGTAGATGAACCCAAAAGTATAAATTCTAAGCTTTATATAGATACCAAACTTGAGTGGGTTATTCCCAAAGAGCTGGCAGCAGTGAGTGATGTTTGTTAGCGTTTTTCTGTCCATTTTTGCCTGTGCTTTTTGCTTCATCCACTCACAATAGTTTTGATATTTTTACGGTAGGAAATTTACAAACATATCTTCATGGAACATGATCTTTACTCAAAACCCTAATGATTTTTGGCATAAAAGAAAAAACATTCAATCATTTTGCAGGCTATTGCTACAAATGAAGAGTTTGTTTTCTAAATGAAATAACAAATGTCATTGTATTATGTTATCGCGTTTTATGGTCTTGGTTATCTGTACTTTATTAAGTTATTATGTCTTAAATCAAAACAAACCAACCGCAGTAAAATCGTAAATCTCATTTTCAAAATAAACTCTTCAAATACACCCGTGCTACTTATGACTTGTGTCAAAGGTCACATATGCGTAGTGATAAAAAAAGTATTTAAATGCAATGCATTTATCCTCAGCTAGGTGGCTGTCAAATGCATACAGGATAAAAGTAAAAAATATAATAAAGAAATAACATGGAGAAAAAAAGATTAAAAGGGAAAGATGTTCATTTGTTATCTTGTGTTTATAATGTTTAGTGAAGAAAAGATCAGACATCATAGAGATGGAGAAACACACACAAACAGACACCGGAACAAGTACAGTCAACAGTGGAATGACTTTTATTTAGTGTTTAATGATGATAAAGGACATCTGACCTGACAGTTATATCTGAGACATGGATACTACAACGAAAAATGAAAGAAAGGTATCAGATTTTATTAATAATTCACAAGTAAATGTCAGTGCAGTCTCGGGGCCTCACTGCTAACATATATCTGTCCTTCCTGGAAGAGTGAAAGATTCCTCAAGGTCATGGCCACAATACAATAACTTTTTCAACTTAAATTAGTGTGGATGCCCTTTCTATATTTAAATATCGCCATTAAAATGTCCAATTTTATGAATTGCTACTCCAATTTAAATATAGCTTCAGTCTGTACTGAATAAACATTGTTGGGTTGGAGTGTAAACAGCACATAGCTCTGTGTCTCTCTGATAAGACCTATCCAACCCATTTGGAGCTGTGCTCTGACAACGTTTCTTAAACATTCGCTACAACAAAAAAGTTCTGTGGTTACAGGTGTCATATTTACAACAATTGAGGAATTTTAAATAACCTTCAAAGCATGCACCTGTTCTTATGTCTGAACGGACTTTGACAGATTAAGACAACAGAGGTGGATTCAATACAACGGCAGCACATTGTGACTTTAAACTTCAAGAAGCAAACAAGATTGTCACTAAGAAGTCTGTGCAGCTTGCTCATCATCGTTTCCAGTAATAGGATGGTTTTTATACAAATTCATTTTTAATTCACAAGACAGTGCTGTGCCAGCACAGACATCCATTAAATCTTCTTTTGTGTTTAGAAGAAAATAAAGGCTTTAAACTAAATAATAAAGGTGAGCAAATGACTGAGGTTTTAAAACCTACTCAAAAGCAACCGATTTTTGATGTTGTGAATCTGATAGAAATATGGCTCTTAGCATCAAAAAAAACATTAGAAAGTTCTCTGCATAACCTAAAAAACTGTTCCTTTGTAATATTCAAGCATTTTTCATCTGCATTGATAACAAAAATGTGCATGAAAATACACAACAATCATTACGTCTCTTTCCATAAAGGCTTATATGGATTTACCAGAGCCAGACTAACAACCAACACGCAGACTCGCACAAAAAGAGTCATAATATATGTTGTTGAGACAAGTAAACAATGCATTAAACATCAACTCAAGCCAAACATCCAATAGTGTCTCATACAGGTGTTGATCTTTACTGACAGCATGAGAAATATTGATCAACATTGAAGGCTGTTTGGCAGAAATGAGAATCCTTTATATTTTCAAGCCTTTCAAAAGGAGCTTGTCTATATAATTATCCTTAGAAAACCAGGAAGGACTTTCAAACCCAAAATCTTAAGAGATTAAAAGAGAAAATATATGAGAGACAAAAAGATTGCTTCCTCCGGTCTTCTTTCTTTCATTCCAGTTTTCCTTTACTATTCACATCAAAGCATTTTCACGTCTTCCCAAAACAGAAGCCTGAGTTTATTTACATGAACTTCAAAATGCCGCTCTGTTTATGAGGAAACAAAGACACCAGACATCAAAGTTCATAAGATCTGGCCAGCGCCTCAGCCACCACAGGCCTCGAGTAGACCTCTGAAAAGGATGTTTTCTTTATTCCCACCCAACAAATTTTTATTTTCTATTGTCATTCTCTCACGAGGGCAGGAACATTAACAGAGAACACTGTGAGAACGTTTCATCTGTTTTGGCTGCGAGTTTGTCAGGGCACAGAGGGGTTCTAGACCTCCAGGGTGACAGAGAAAGCAGAACACATCGTTCCTCAGCTTTCCACTTGTTTTCTGACACTGGCATAATACAAGAAAAAAGGGACGTCTGCTGACAAATCGCTGAAAATGTAAAGATCCTCATAGCTTTAGAGAACACACTGAGTGGCTCAGGCTACAGTTTTGAGTTGTTAAAAAGTAAAAACGACTTTTTCTCCATTAATGGTCATAACCTCTTTCTCAGAAATGTTTCAACTCTCCACCTATAATAAATGTTCATTTCTGTTGACATAGCCAAGACCAAATGTGCAGGCAAAAATTATTAACCAATCATTTTTCCAACATCTCCTACATAACATCTTGCATTACTGAATCGAATCCCACCCTACACTTTTCCACCAAACAAAGTTTCAATATGAAACAGCAGATTACATGAGCTGAATGCATTGTGAATGGCATTTGGTGTTGTCTTTAAACAAAATTAAACCGTTCTAACCACACCTGCTATAGAGGTTGGAGACAGATATAGGAAGAGAGGTGCAGGGAATAGAGAGAGCGAGGCATGGCGTGGGGAAATTGAGATCAAGGCCTTTTGTCCCCATTCACGTGTGTCGTCTCTCTCTGCAGACCACCGGCGTGCAGGCAGCGGGCAGAATGAGCTGCGTCCGTTCTGCCTGCAGTCCGCTGTTTCTGCGCTCCGCTCTGGAGGGATTTCAGCTGACAGCTGTTATTAATAACCGAGTGCTGGAGGTCAGCTCATTCCTCCGCCTTCTCTCCACCTGACTCCAGCACAGCTACATGTCCAGCATCCCACCAGCTGCTCTCAGCACCTCTGCAGGAGCTGTGGACTAAAAAACGCTCTTTAATCAACAGCTACACTGACTGGCTGTGTGGTAAATACATTCTACATGACCGGGCGAACGTCCAATAAGACGTATGTGTCCTATGTCTCGCTGAGAGCAAGAAAATGAAAAATCGACAATATAATACACTTATTAATAACTTAAAGGGACAGTTCACCCAAAATGTAAAATTGTTTCATCATTTACTCACCCTCGTGTCATTTCAAACCTGTATGACTGTCTTTCTTCTGCAGAACAGAAAAGACCATATTTTGAGGAATGTTGGTATCATGGTACCCTTTCACTTCTATTGTATGGACACAAAACCACAAGTCAATGGGTACCACTGTTGTTATCAACATTTTTCAAAACATCTTCTTGTGTTCTTCAGAAGAAAGAATACGGGTTTGAAATGAAATGAGGGTGTGTACATTTCCATCCCCCTTTAAAGTCCCTATGAACGGTAAGTTTTGATCGTTTTTACTTCTGACTTTTGATGCATTTCCGAGTGATACGGAATGTCGAATAGTGGGAGTGGCTTGCGTTTTTCACTGCGGATTGATTGGATATATAAAAACAGCCGTTGCATTTTGAAATGGAACTGGCAGCAGACTGAAAATTTTAAGGGAGGAGTTTACATCTAACATGCGTCATTTGAGTTGGATAGTCACTACAGGAAGTGTATTTTCAGATTTTTACTCATAATTATGAGGGCATATGCATTTTAAAAAGACTTTGACCCACGATGATACACTATTAACAACAAAGCTTGCAATATTTCATGAAAAGATAAGAACTGTAATTTTATTTCATTGGGACTTTAACACTTATTTAAGACAACAGCTTTCCTGTAGCTCAGTGGTAAGAGCATTGCGTTAACAATGCAAGGTTGTGGGTTCGATCCCAGGGGATTGCAAATACCTATGTAAAAAAATGTATAGGATAAAAGCAATGTAAGTCGCTTTGGATAAAAGGGCCTACCAAATGCCTAAATGTAAATGTAAATCATAATAAATTCATTCAAGTTATGTTTGTGTATTAATGAATTCAAAATCTATGATATTCTATGATAAATTGTATGGCTATGTATTCTTTATTTACATATAACGCATAAAAATGTTCAATTAAAACTGTATATATCTCGATAAATGAGGCTTTTGAACAGGTAAGCATTATGTAATGTAACTCTATAAAAACATTAATTGGATTACATTATGTATTAAAAATGACTTTACACAGGCCTCAATAAACATGAAAGTTAATATAGTTTTGCCAAAAGACCATCAGACAGAGAATATTGTAACTAGCAGCTCACGTAGCCATATGAACTGGAGCACAGTTCCCTTGCAGTGGACACCCATTTACACTTCCTGTTTAAACACAAGCAATAAACATTCGTTTTGAGATCACAGAACTGCTGTTCTGTATCTTTGCTGCTGGTCATTTGATTTGATTCAACTTTATTGTCATTATGCAGAGTACAAGTACAGAGCTAATGAAATGCAGTTAGCATCTAAACAGAAGTGCAAGAATCTCTTCGATATTACGACTTTTTTATTGTCAGCCACGTGTCGTGATGGCACATTAACACCGCCTCCTATAGGGGAATAGGGTTTTGATTGACAGGTCTTGGGCTTGAATGTTTTCTCAGCATCTCAGTATTCTCAGTATTCTCAGCATCTTTCCAAAACGCACTAATTCATTTTTCTTTTTTAAGGATCCAGGTTTCCCAGCACTCATAATAAAAATGCCATCCTCTCACTCAAGGCCTTGTACTTTGACCTGTAAACGGACTGCAGAAAATCTCATACATCATTAATGTGTGAAAATATGTATGCAGGACACAGGCAACTCCTCCCTGAGGAACGAACCCTAAACACATAGAGCGTCAACTTCCAGAGCTTAATTCTGCAGTTAACACACTCTCACATCTGCCTGAAGAATATCCAACTAACCGCACACACACACACACAGGGTTTTGCCTTAAAAAGGGGCGATTCAGCATGCAATGCCTTTAGCTCTGAATTAGACTCGCATAAAGCGTTTCCACTGGAATAACAGAGTGATTTTACTGCCATTTTCAAGAGCCGGCACTCATCCTAGAGAGACACACACTCTTTCTCCTCATCCTCTCTCTCTCTCTGGTTCTGTTGTTTGGCTTTCTGCTCTCAGCATTAAGCATGGGGACGTAATGTCTGTGAATCAAACAGACGCAGCACATTTTATTAATGTAAAAGCATATAAAAGCCGGTCAGAGACTGCAAGTATGAGACTGTTCATTTTGAACAGCACAAGTTTTAATATGCCAATAATGCCTGTTTCATTGAAATCTTATATGTATAATATTGCCTAAAAAGCTGACAGCTATTGCAAAAGTTTGGTAACTACATCACCCAGCGCTACAGTATGAAAAGAAAAAGGATCTTTTTTCGCCATTAACCTTCTCTCTCTCTTTTCTCTCTCTCTTTTCTCTCTCCCACATTTAAAGAACATCCAGAGACAGTTAAAAATAACAGAAACACAAACAGCGGTCGTCATTGCCCTCACCTCACCTACCCCGTGCCACAATTAACCCGCACACAGCTTTATAAAACAGAGCCACCAGACACACAGACACACACAGTCTTCCAGCTCTCGTGACTTGACTGTGTCCTGCAGCGTGACATTCCATCAGCAACAGTAGATTTGAAATGCACCTGCCTCTGCTGTCACTGAAATCAGCCGTCTCCGACCCGTCAAACACATGCTGAGAATACATTCAAGCCCAAGACCTGTCAATCAAAACCCTATTCCCCTATAGGAGGCGTTGTTAATGTGCCGTCACGACATGTGGCTGACGATTACGAAGTCATCAGAATAGCGAAGAGATTTACGCATGCTTCATTTCCTTCTTCACAGACAGAGAGTAACTAACTGACATGACATTAGCTGTGTGTAGTGTACCGATTTAACAGATGGAGGAAAAAACACAAATCACTGAGCTTAGGGCTACATCTGTGGCAAGATAAACTTTCTCTGCACTTAAATTTATGTTTGTCTTCACACATGGACAAAAATGTCACTCTCTAAAAAAGGCTTGTAGATGCAACACAGTTATTTTGAGAAAGTATTGAGAGCTAGACTAGGCACTAACTAATGTATGCAAACACTGAAACCTTGAAAAAAGTAAAGTAAAGTTTTTACACCAGCCAGTCAAACGTGTTGTGGGTAGATTAGGGGGGATGCATTTATGTAATGCCTTATTAGGAAGACATTTTTATAGATAAAACCATGACCACTTATGTGACCTTTGACCACCAAAATGCAGATACTGCACTCTGCCTTTGGATGACTCTAAACAAATAAAACACTATAGCAAAAGCAAAGTGCAGTATATACAAACTAAGAACTTTGTTCTTGTATTTCTTAATAAAAGTTAATTGTTTAAATAACGTTAATAATTTGATTGGTGTTTGTTCGTTGGGAATGTTAAAATTGTTCAAAAGTAAGATTCAAGATTAAGAGTCATCTTATCGCAACCCACAAAGTTTTTCTCATTCTAATTCATACCTATCTGTGAAACTAGATTTAAGGCTGACTTATTCTGTACAAATCATGTGATCTAACGTGGTTTGCAAATTGTGGATTGCAAACACAGGCCGATTGGTTTTAAAAAAATCAGACTCATCACCTATGTGAATTTAATTTGACACACAGTAGCCTGGAGAAGGTGGCCATGATATTCCTGAGAAAGAATTCATCTTTTAATAAGAAGAAAAAGAAAGGTGGATTGACGGCTATTTCTGTTGGCACTAGGAGCACGTCGGATTGTCACTTTGCTGAGGCGCAGCTATTGTTAGCTAATTGCGCATAACAATATCTTTACAAGAGCCAGCAAACTTTTGAGGGAGTAACCCTTGTCACTACAATTGGATTATATGCCTGAAAGATGTCAGGCATCGACGAACATCAACGCAATTATAAATCGGATTATCACTACGAGTGTCAGAGTGGAGAAGGTAGGCTATTGTCTGTTTAATTTCAAGCATCTGGATAGTTATTGTGACTTTTTATAAAGCTGTAATTTGCCTGGCTAGGAGCTAATATTTTGCGATCTTCCTTACACGTCTTTGGATATTTGTGTTTTAATGCGAGTTCAACCATCATTTGACAGCGGGATTGTGCCACGGTAGGCTAGCTGGTTGGTTCTTTGTGAGTGCTATGGCTACCAAGGCAGACCGCAGTATCTGCAGTGTCAAAGCCGGAAAAACAAAACCAGAACGCAGCAAATTCACTTACTGTGGTTTACCTTGGTATTAGCTTGGATTTTGTAGTTACTGCAATTTTAACTCTCTCGTTTCTCTGAAAGGGGATTAAGATTGAACCAGGAGACTTTGTCTCAAGACAGAGCAGATGTCACAAAGCCCGTTATAGACCTTAACTCAATTTTGACCAAATGTATAGTTACTGCGCTTTGCCTTTGGCCTGCATTAGACATCAGCGCTGTTTCAAAACTAACTGAGCTGCCAGCAGGAAGCATTTAAAGGCATTGTAGACACAAAGTCTCCTTCGAAAGGTAGGCAGTTACATGAGCATTTTGCAGGGCAGGTATTCCCAGAATGCAATGCTGTATAAAACAAGGCTGAAAAAATGCTGCATTTAATTAATTAGCATCAGCCAATATGTGTGTTATGGATTTAAAGGCACAGTTCACCCAAAAATCTAAATTCTGTCATAATTTACTCACCCTCGAGTTGTTCCAAATCTGGATACATTTCTTTGTTGAATGCAGAGAAATATATTTGGAAGAATGTTTGTAACACTGTAAAACAGTTGTTGGCCAACATTCACTGAAATAGTAGGACAATGACAAGTCAAAAGTGCTTTCCCACATTCTTCAAAATATCTTCTTTGTGTTCTGCAGAACAAAGAAAGAAATTAACAAAGCAATTTTCCCTACTAAGGTAGGCAATGGTGGTCTAGAACTGTTCTTCCAAATATCTTTCTCAGAATCGGTATACAGATTTGGAACAACTCAAGGGTGAGTACATGAAGACAACATTTGCATTTTTGCCTGACCTGTTCCTTTAAGGTTATATTTCAGTTAGGATGTTGTCCTGAAAAGAAGCTTCCTATGTAGGCAGTAGACATCAATGAACCTCATTTTATTGTCTAAAATTAGAGACAGATAATGAGGGTTAACTGCTTGTGACCACAGTATGATTTTATTCTAGGACACAGTCACACTTACTCATATGAAAGTGGAGTCTGTTCCTGGGTTGAGTGGAGACGAATGCGCTATCATCACTCACACTCTCCCTCTTACACACACTCATACAAAGCGTCTGAAAGCAGCTCACAGTCGGTACGTCATAGCGTTATATAACAATTAACAGGGCCATTCAAAACCACTCTGCTCAACACAGCTAATTACCCCAGATGACTTCTGCCCTCACTTTGCCATTGTGGCCCAAAATAGCTGGATTCAACGATCTCAGCGGCATCTCGTAGACCGACGTCACACTACAGCTCCCATGAGCTTTTCTCAGTGCTGGCCCATGAGAACGACAGATTGACCACAGCTACCTATCAGCGTGAAATCAAGCAATATCTCTGCCGTCTTTTTCCAGACTGAGTGAATATGCCCACACAAAGGCCCTGTTTTCTGCCAGTTGCAGCTGTTAAAATGCACACAGTAAAACAGGTGTGAGCGATTAACCACTTCGTTCAGTTAACGCAAGGTGATCGAAGAAATTAAGCTTGCGAAATCAAATCAAATTTCCTCTCCTTTTTGGTGTTTCTTTCAAAAGGTCCTCTCCGTAGTGAAATTCAGATTTTCTAATCCAAACAGCTAAGTCTTATTCATTCCGGCTCTTCAGAGTCAAATACACACAATGAGTTAAAAATAGAGATCCTCACTTCCTGCTCCCATTAGCTCTGTCTTAGAATAGAAGCTCAACGTTTATAGAGACGCCAACACAAAGGAGAAAGACAGAAAGAGAGAAAATGTTCTGTTCTGAGTTTAAAATACAGAGCGGGTACACTCAAACAATGTGAAATATAATATACAAACACATCTAATCTACTGAACACATACCCAAAAGCAACATCAGAGAGTGCTGTGAATGCATTGGTTTCATTGGGTATTGGACATAAATGCAAAAGTCTGCAAAAGAGATGCTTTTAGGGTTGGGTATCGAGAACCGGTTCCATTTTAGAACGGAACGGCAATGATCATTTTACCGTTGTATAAGTCTGCCAGGACCTGCGACAAGGACCTTATCTCATTACGCACATGGGCAGTTCATTACCGTCGGCACTATGACATAGCAAATGTTCAAAAGTTTGGTTAAACTTTGTGAAAAAAGATGATAGCATTGCCACATGGAATACGTGTGGTAAAGATATTTCGCGAAAGGGAATATGATGAAACGTGTCATTAATCTCAAGGACCGTGTTTAAGTCTCTCAGCCTCGAGTTCAGATAACTCACAGCTAATAGCAGCGTCTCACACTCATGTAAGTTACAAAATACACATAGAGATCAAAAGACTATCAGTTTTGTTTAAGTTACTTTATTTTTTTAAATAGTGATCACAATTAAATACATCGGGGAAGATACAGAACAACATGTTCTAGTTTATTTTAAATGATATTAACTTGAATTATCAATTCAATCACTTTTTAAAAATGATTTAATTCAGTAATTATTCACAAATAATTGTTTAGCTAATGGACGATCTAGCAACTGCATGTTATATATTTTATGTTGTATTTATGTGCTATACTTAAATAGTTTGGGTTTTTAATTGCTTCAGATTATTCCTTAATAACGAATTGTCATAGTTAACAGTTATGTGGCAAGAATATAAGGTAAAAAGAAATCTTTAAGTATTTGCTATTTTTTCGCTCCCCCAAAAAATACTGGAATGAGAATAAGGAATCGATAAGAACCAGATTCGATAAGCAGAATCGGAATCTCTAAAATTAAAACGATACCCAACCCTATTTGCCATGCCAAAAAAAGCTGATATTTTTTTATTTTTTGGAAAAGTATAGATATACAAGACATAACTGACCAATGAATTTCTGACAGCTCGCTCCAGGCTTCACGGTCAAAAGCATTTTACCAATTGTGCACAAACCAAGGCAACAACATCCCTGTGGTATTTCCAAAAGTCCAGGCCACCATGAAACAAAGTAAAAAACATGACTCAAATCTGAATATAAAAAGGTCAGTGTCAGGTTAGCAGGATAAGCTTTATACTTTGTAATTGGACGTATCTGGTTTCTGGTATCATATGTTTGGCATAAAGCCCAAAACGACACACTATCATCTCAAAAACTTTAAAAATGTCTTTTGTCTGGGCTAAGGAAACCTCAAGACAAGTGGAGCGGAAAGAAAGACAGCTACGTGACCTCTGCCCTCTCCGGCGGTCAAAAAACTATTCACCCTGCTAGCCGGTCAGGATGAGCATCTGGATCACGGTGCAAGTCTAATCAGGACTGATGAATGTGGGTCGGCTTTAATCTTGCCGGGTTGAACTGATTGGAAAGTAGACCCTGCTTTGAAGTGGAGAATTCCATTAGCTTCCGGCGCTCTGATCCGACCGGTCCAGGGAAGCCATCACACTCACCCTTTTTTTTTTTACACCATCACCCACACAAGCATCACAAGCACGCAAGCATCTCCCAAAGGCAACTGTAAAAGCCCATTTGAACAAAAAACTGCAAATATCTACGTAAAGTGCATCCGTATAGGAGACACACTTGGTCTGTCCTGGCTCTCTGGGCAGCACTGTGGCATCCTGACCGACTTCAAGGGCTCGTCTTCACTTTGATCCAGTCGAATACGACAACTGGCTGTTAAGGGATCACAGACAGCGGAGCTGGGCTGAGCAAAGAGCCGGTGAAGAGAAGAAAGCAAGCCGCCATCTGGGCTGACCACCAACTCGCTCTCCTCACAAAAGACAGGTGTACCGATCCTCTCCGCTCAACTGCCTAAAAGACAGAATGTACCTGAAGCTCCCAGACACCTATTTTTCATTCCTCTTCAAACCATTTCGAAAGACCTTTTATGTCCAAGAGTGGTTTGATATCTCCACACAACAGCTGCCTGAAACTGGGAATCTTTTGTGAGTGTGATCTAGTCTGAAGCCAACACTTAGAGGCATCAGAACATAAAAATCAGCGTTTGAAGTAAAAAGGGAGAAGCCAAAGGCACATTGGTTACAGGCTCTGTAAGGAAGGAGATGGAGAGAGAAAGAACCCTGAGACATATCACTACAGTTTGTATTCAAACAGAACGACGAGCAGCAGTCAAGAAGTGCGGTGGAGTTAACAAAGCTCGCGTTGGTTTATCTTATATTATCGCAGGGCAGGTGCAGAAGAGAAAGACGATAAATTAGGACACGAAACTGCAAGGAAAGCAAACGTAAGCGGTCACCTCTGGCGCTACAATCCAGCTGAGAGCCATTTATATTCCCCGACATGATTTAAATTTTAATATTACAGCCAAACAAAACCAAACAGGGTCGGATTATACAGCACTCGACGGAATCTCTTCTCCTTACAGTCAGAGTAGCTGGAAAACCTCAGGACGTCTGGTTGGGTTTGTTTTTTTTGTTTATTTAGGAAACTGTCTGGGCTCAAGGGAACAGAGCAAGATGAAAGAAAGAGACAGGCCGAAAATAAGCAGAGAGAGATCAAGAAGCTGAGAGAAGGACTGGACTAAAACAGGAGAGAGAAACAGGATGGATCGCAGAAAAGAGAGAGAGACAGACAGTGCTGAGATCAGAAAATATGCCCGTATGTCTCATACTAAGATTATCCTTGTTTACTTGAATAATTAATATCTCTTCTTCACCATGTTATTTAAGTTTGTACATTTTCGTAGCTAACATTGTATATTTACGGATATTTTAATTTAACTTTTTGAAATTTAAAGTTCGATTGTTCACTTTTTGTAAGGTCCAATTCTAGCTATTAACAAACCATTAAGTACAACTTTAGCCTCAATAAACTCCTAATTTGTTGCTTATTAATAGTCAGTATGGTAGTTGTTAGGTTTAGGTATTGGGTAGGATTAAGGATGTAGAATATGGTAATCCAGAAAATGTGCTTTATAAGTACTAATAAACACCCAATATGCCAATAATAGTCATGCTAATAACAACTAATTCATAGTGAGAATTGTTTTGCAAAACACCCCAAAAATAAATACTGTATTTGTATTTTACAGTCTACTGCGACTGTTCTTTACATTTTACTAGGGATGCACCGATCCAATAATCTGGATCGGAAATGGGGCCGATACGGGTCTTTTTTGTTGGATCGGGTATTGGACTGACGGGTTCTCTTCGATCCGTTGCGATACCCGTGGATGTAACTCTAAAGCTTCAAAAAGGACTAAATATCAGGAAATTACCATAAAAGTTGTAATGCACTGTATTCGATGTCATGTATTTCGATAGCTTTATGCGAGAAGCCAATATAGCATAATTAAAAAACTCTGACCTCCGCTGGCAAGGAACAGTAGCATCGGTGCATCCCTACATTTTACGTAGAGCTTCTGTAATGCATATAAACACTGAAATTCATATTGTGAACAGAGAGAAGAGAGACAGGATTAAGAACAGAATACATAGACTGGATGCACAGTATTAGAGACACGATGTATATTAATCAAGAGAGAGGGAGACAGTTTTCAAATTAGGAGAAAAAGAGACACAGGACTGAGGACAGGAGAAAGGTCCAGTTAGACAGCTCTGAGACCAGAAGTAAAATAGACCAAAATCAGAGAAGAAAGCGAGACAAGAGAGAGAGACAGCAATGAGATCAGGACAGGGCAACGAGACTAAGGGTACGAGACGGTGCTGAGAGAGAGACATGCCCTATGCTGTGCATTAGCGTTAAATAGAGAGATAAAGCAACCAAACACAGAAGAGTGCAGCGGGGTGTCTGGCTGCTTTATTGCAAGATATTGGGTCATGCCTCTGTACACAGGCAGGAGTATGTCTGCAAGACACATCTGTGTTTCAACACAAAACACATCCAGCTCTGGCACGTCCAATATGTCCGAGAGCTGTGGCTTCTTGGGGCCGCTTTGAATTAGTGATTCTCAATGGACTGAGAACTTGTTCAAGAGCCCAGATCCAACAACATAATGACTTTAAATCCCTCTCAGGTCACCAGAAGACGCAACGCTTTTTTTTAATTACCAATAGGAAATATCACAGTCCCGTTGTCAGCAGAAACATGCAAAAATCAAAGCAGGAGCAATTTTGTGCAGTTAGTGTCTGTTGCACTGAGCGGAGTCAAACAAAACTAATACAACACATGAAATTAAACAATGACCTTCAGACGTCCTTCATTACACAAACAGCAGTCTGACGGATTTCCCGGGGTAATTATATGTGTGTTTTATCTAATTGGCAGGTATGAGTAGCAATTCATTAAATCGTTTGATGACATTAAGATTTTAATTGTTGTTTCGCTGTAATCCTCAGCTGTAGCTCATGGATTCTAATCGGCCTAAAGAGAGAAGACAGACTCTAATGTTTTCTTTTCATGGCTGTTGAGAATGAGTAAAATTGTGCTTTTTCTGAAACAAAAAACTGCTGAAAGTATACAGCATTGAGTTATCAGTCTCTTTGGATTGTCTACATTTAGAATAAACAATTTAAATAACAATAATCTATAGTTTAAAAAACTCTTTACATCACGGTGACGTCTCAAACAAAGATGTATTTAAAATACGTCTATTTCAAGGTCAATGGGCCCATATAAGTCCCTTTAACATACGTGTTGGGCCTATGCCTTTATAAAGAATCCAGAGAAAAAGAGAGAGAGAAGAAGAGAGAGATATGAGAATGGAGCTGGAGCTTGGACTGACAGGCAGAAAGACAGTGAGAGACAGTGACGGCAGCAGTGAGACTGACAGTCCAAAGAGAGAGAGACAGACAGACAATAGAGAGAAAAAATAGAACGAATGAAAACTCAATCACACAGGAGGAGGCCCAACACAACGGCTGATTCTGCCCTCCCACAGAGAGACGAAAAACATAAATTATCAAAATAAACCAGGCGAACGGACAAAAAAAACGTCTAAAAAAAGAAGGAACAAAAATGACATCCACACACCGAAATGACAGTTTCTTTCACGCACACACAGACATCATCCCGTCTGACTGCAGAGCTTGTTTAAAAAGCGCTTATAACTCAGGAGTTTTAGCTGTGGAAGTCACAGAAAGATGGAGACAAAGCTCCCTCTCTCTCTCTCTCTCTCTCTCTCTCTCTCTTACTGGTGTAATTACTTGTACAGATGCCTCACCACAAACACACACACAGCTGACAAGTGCAGATGTAAACTCGTCTACTAACAAAACTGTTGTGTTTTCCACTAAGCACAAAAACAGAGGTGTGTGTGTGCGCCTCTGATAGTCCCCCCCAAAGGCATAACACAAGCTCAGGCTAAAGTGACGTCTCAGCACCTGCAAAGTTTTCACACCAGATTAAAGACAGACTAACTGTAATTCCACCATCCACATGAGCCTGATATCAGCACTATATATCAGAAACGCAGGGAGACAGAGAGATGGATAGACGCATTGAGAGAGAAGACAGAGACACACGTATAATAACTTAAAAACAAGTTTTGTACATACAGGGATATGCGAAATTACTTTACAGGAAAGATGCAACTAGCAAAGACACTATACAAACACTACACACAGTATATAAAACAATGGCAGCAACCAGAATCCATTGATAACACACACACACACACACAAGCGCACACAGACCTAAACACACTCATGACAGATCTGGGCAGCAGAATCAATAGATCCCCTCACAGAGGACTGCAATCTCAAATTCACCCTGAAAACCGGCAAACAGCTCACACACACACGGATGATTCAGACTTCTGTCTGCCTGTGTTTTATTTACTCCTTTATTGCTTTTTTTTTAAAAAGTGATTTTTTCACGGTTACGTCATTTGATTAATAAAATTGACTGGAACAAAGAGTAAAATGAATCTATGAGCAAACAAACACTTCCTACGCTAGTTCAGCGAAAGAAAGACAGTGCTTGTGTCCTTATTAAAGGCAGACTCAGCCTCAGACAGCGTGCCCACAGACCGCCCACAGTACATTTAGAGGCTGTCTGTTGCATACTGCACACAATGCTGAAAAGCACTGGCAAAAATTGCAAGCCCAGACTAGATATGCTAAAATGAATACGTTAATTTTGGTACCCAGGTGTTTACCATTCCAGGTGCCCGTTTCAGAATGGAGGTTTAGTGAAAACTGAGTATATTAACCCTGAGATAAGGGAAACTTTGGGTTTTCCGTTTCAGAATGCGAGGCATGTCAAACCAGAGAAAGCGGGGTAACTCAAGCGCGTTTCTAAAAGAGAGGTAACATGTACTCAGAGTCCGTAACCATAGTAACTTACTCTGTGAACCTGACTTAGTGAAGCAGGTTTTCTTTGGCAAACCCAGAGTTTCTTTCAATTTCAAAAGTGGAATTGACACTAAATTTCAAAGTATAACTTTAAAATCGGTGCTTTAATGAGTAATTCTCACATTTGTAATACTTTGGTCAGTTAAAAAGAGTATTTTGTGTAGTTTAATATTATTTATTTGAATGAATTAAAAGAGCCGTTTCATGTCCTTCCTTGAATCACTGAACTAATCAAGGTATAGGATATAGAAATGAATTAGTAATAAGTAACTAAATACTTTTTGGAGAGAGTAATTTGTACAATAATCTAATTACACTATTGAATATGAAATTAGTAACTAGTAATTAATTACTTTTTCAGAATAACTGAAACACACACTTATCACTAAAGCACTGATGCAAACAATTTTTTTATTATTTATGTTTTATTTCTGTTGTTTCATTCATCTAATGATTAACTTGTTTGTTTATTGGTACATTTATCTATTTGTTCATTTAAACTTCGGTCATTTTCAGCACATTAGAAAATCCACTGTATACAGAGCTGAAAGTGTGCTTCACTTTCAAGCGCTTTCTGCCGCAATGTTTCTTTTTTGATGCCGTTCCCACTGTGTGAATCGTGATATTTGAGCTCCATTGATCATGGCTTGTCGTAGTCGTGGTGCAAGCTCTTAACTCAAGATAAGCCTACCCAGAGATGATAGAACTACATCAAATCAGCTGTTCTGAAACCAAAAAACTCAAAGTTTCGCATCTTAGGGTAAATCAACTCAGAGTTCACATTTAAACTGGTTGGTTGAACTTCCTTATTGAAACGGCCCCTGGAAACAAAATTATGTTTACAAGTTATCAGTAAATACAGCACTTTTGGACAGGACTCAGGCCTGCAGATCAAACGTTACATTACTAGAAAGATATTCAGAGTTTTGTTTGAAGCACTAGAAATGTAAATTCTGCTTTGTTTTTGAATAATGTCTTTGAAATAATCACGATTTGCTGTTTGATTTCAGAGTCAAAGTTTTAAAGATTAAACACGTTTCTTCTGTTCAGCCAATCACGAAAATTGCTTTGCTATTATTCAAATGAGTTTTTCCAACCCGGTGTATTTTAGTGATAACATTTCAGAATTACCTTTCCCTAAACATCACATGAAAATATGACAGTCAGACAGTATGTTCCTATCCAAGCAGGAAGTTTCAGCCATAGACAACACGCCCGCGGACCGTTGGCTTAACGTCTGATGTATAAGGCACACTTTTCTGGAAACACTTCAGCACGTTTGAAGTCGTCATCTGATTGGTTGAATTTGGCAGGATTCCCAGGAGACCTGTGCGTTACGTTCTTTAACGTTCCACATGGAAACAACACAAAGCTGTCGTGTTTACAACGGTTGCTATAAGAATTCATCACAATCGACTAAACGCTTAATTCTTAAAAGTATGCAAGGTTCACGGCATGAATTTATAATCATTTGGTTGCTGTTAACTTTTGACATGTTCATGATTTTACAGCGGAATGTTACTGCGGGCACATTTCCACGCCTCTAAACATGACCCGGCACAAAACGAAACGTGATAGGTTGCTTTAGCTGTAAGTCATATGGCCTCTTTGGGCGGGCCTCAGCCAAAGAAAGCGGCGATAAGTTCCATACTGAAGGTCTGGCTACGCGAAACTACCAAGCAGGCAGACTAGACCACATCTCATGCCACAAGTCTGTCTCCTAACTAGCTGACTTTCTTTACATTTCTCTTTTCTGACAACAGTCTGCATGTTTAAGCCTGTGCACATAGCTTCAGATCAACCTTGATGCCTGCCATAATAAAAAATAAAGCCATGTTATGCAGAACACAGAGGAGTGTCTGTGTGTCTGTGTGCAGTTTCACTCCAGAACTCTCATCATATCAACCTGAGGACACAGATGTTTTCTGTGACTAAACCGTTCTTCTGATTGGCAGCTTTCCTAACCTCAACTCTGCTCCTCAACTCTCCTTAAATCTCTTTCAGTCTCATCGTCTTTATCCACAGACATCCTAAACTTATCTGAGGTTCAAATCTGTGGTCTACAGTTAGCGCTCACAACACCTCGATCTTATTAGACTGCTTTCACTTCACTTTTTAGACGTGTGCACATTTTTTGTGTTTTTCATTCAGAATAAGTGTGTTAATATTAAGTTGTCTGTTTCATGTCACCACACACACTAACCCTAACCCTTAAATGTCTTATGTTAAAGATTCAAATCTTTATAAAAGAGTAAAGCAGGTATTGCTATATGATAAAATACAACATGACATGGCAGCACAAGTTAATAGCAATATGCCAGCTTTTTCAACGGCTCCATTTTAATCGACAAAGCTGTACACAACGGGCCAAAAAAATTGACGCCGCTTTAATCTCTACCGAAACCCTCAATACAGCTAAACTAGCTACAATGGCAGAAAACAGGCAAAATGACACTCATTGCCATTCATGGATCTGCATTGATTTGCAGCCAAAACCTGTTAAACATACAGAGTGAAAAAGTATGAGCAGCGACTCTGAGTTTACAGAGGGCTGGAGATGACCTGATTCCTCATCGATCACACAGCCACCGTTCTCCGATTCTCCCGGGACCGAATGAGCAAATGTCCAGCCAGTCTAATTAATCCGTTAGTCAAACTGATTTAATTAAGGCGGCACTTCTGCCTGAGCAGCAAACAGGCAGGAGAAAACACAATCTCGCTCTTTGTTTAAAGAGAGCAAAGATTTTAACAGCGGGCCGAGTGCCGAACACAATGGAGAAAGTTTCCATTGACGCCTGAAAGCTCCGACGTGCCTTTTTATACATTTATCGACACCAGACCAAAAACAGTGTTACTCATTTAACATCCAATTAAAAGCCAAGTCACAAAAGAGAAAACAAACAACGTGTGAACTTCAAATTACTCCAAATAAAGACTTTTAATCTTGAAAACAATTCTTTTGAGATTAAAAAAGGTGAGTGGTTTTAGTTTATTCAATACTTTTTAGGCCCGGACTACACTTTTGAGCAGTGAAAGTGGAAGTTGCATTTCCACAGAAATCTCACAGCAATGCTACATCAAACCTGACACAAGCCAGTAAGAACTAATGTGGTACATGGATGGACAGGCAAAAACTTGTTCTTTGTACACGAAGAGAGAACACTCCTCTGCCAGTCTGAGAGACAATAAGATCTGCGAATGCTGCAATGACTCTTTTCCATTTTTGGGTGTGACATGGGCCTTGTCAAAGACAATCACCCTGTGGTTCTGCCCACGGCAGCCTGCGATCTGCTCCCGTCTCTCGCAGCACAGAAAAAGCCATAAAACCCGACAGAAATCCCTCTAGTCTACATCGAGGAGAAAACAAAACCAGAGAGAATGAACGAGAAAGAAATGTGTGTGCTGTTGTTTGTTCAGTCCTACGGTCCATCACCTTGATCTGGGCTGATCGAGCAGCTGTGTACTGGACAAAATCTTGGCTTAAACCCCCCGTCTCCATCTAATAAACCCAAATCCAGCAGCCGGATATCAGCTTCTCTCTGTGTGCCCTCCCGCTGTTGTGGAAATGTCCTGTTATTGCTGCTCTCTCTCTATTGATCGGGGTGTAATTGCTCCAAAACTCAGTTGTTCCGAGGCGCTTCCTCTTTCCATGCCGTTTGGGGGGTAGTGGGGTTTCTAAACAACTCGAACCGCAAGCCACAGTGGAAGTCTTTCCCAGAGATATTTAACTCCCAGACAGACACTCTGCACGACACGGCCTCTTAGAAAGAGCACAATGACTTCCTCACGGTGTCTATGAGCTCATCTATCCAGCCCGGGTGGGCCATCGAACGTGAGCGGTTGTTCCAATGAAAAAAAACATTCCCAGTGTGAGGACTGCACTTCCTGTAATGACAGGACACAAGAAGCAGACAGGACACGCATCACAAGAGCTAAAGCACTTACAGACACTTCACAATGAGAGAGAGATATTTCCAGTATATGTACAGAACATTATATGTTTATATCCCTTGATTCTGCTACTTAAAAGTATATTTTGCTTTTGTTTAAACTATACTCTATTTCTGTTTTTATATATTTGCACTACATAAAGGAGACATTACTTAATTTTATTACTATAGTTATCTTTCTTTTCCTTTATATACATACTTGCACTATTGGTATGAGGTCTAGCTGCAAATGCTTTGGCAATATGAATGTACACTTTGTCATGCCAATAAAGCACACTTCAATTGAAAATTGAAATTGAGAGAGAGAGAGCGATGTACATTATGAGTCACGTTCAGACAGACCCAAAATACATCTCTACTAAAATAGCACAACAGACTGACACGCACACACACACGTTAGATGAAAAGGCCCCCAGCAAGATCACAGCAGAGGAGGAGTAGATGAGTGCTGAAATAAAAACAAGAGTGAGAGAAGGAAAGAGACAGGAAAGGAGCGAGAGAGGATCTATAACTAAATCACCAAATCATCTCTCCATCTCTCTGGTTTGATGATTTTACATCGCATGTAAATGTTGGTGGACTCTGTTGGTGACATATAATTCAGCCCATTTCCGAGTAGGACGGCACTTTATCACACCAGCTCTCTCTTCTCGCTCTCTCAGTATTACAGCAGTAGCATTACATGCCTGAATGAGAGTGAAAACTCATAACTGTCCTTCACTTTTATCTGCTCTAGATTCATCCCACACCTGTTTTCAACAAAGCATCAGAAGACAGGCCTTCAATAAGATGCTGCAGTTCTCTGTTTCTGCTGCACCAGATAGATAGAGAAGGAGGCATACTGGAACAGAAACGCAATACAACAGTATACTTTTGAGATATCTGTAAAACAGGAGGACAAACTTCTTCCAACACTGATGTTAAACAGCCTGACTACATGCTCAAGGAGTCTGCATGCTTTTTGTAATGATTAAGATGGAATTCGGCCGATCGGGACACATATTAATACAGTAAATAGTAAAACAAATACATAAATACATGATGATACATATTTAAAAAAACTAGGAGAGCATTTCAAAATTATTTTTAGTTTTACATAGACCGGAAGTAGGGAAAGGCTTTTTTCCGGCCCCACTGCTGCCATTGTCTTTCATTCAGTCAGCTTGTTTTCCGACAAGCATTCATTTTATTTACCAAAAACAAAAGTAGCATATGTTGTCCAATTTATTCATGGTTTACTGGGAGATGTAAAAATAAGGAAAACAAACAGTACAAAAATATTTTTTGAGCGATTTATTAAGTATCAAGGTCTGATATATGTTCTGCATAAATTAGCATAAAGGGAGCGCTACACGCAACAGTTCTGTGTAGTGAACGGAGCTAGAGCATTGACCAGACAAGCTTTACCCTACTTCCGGTTTGTAAACGTCACGCTGTGAAATAGGTCTATTACTTTCACCCCAAATGCTAATTAGTTGTAATTTTTCATTTTTAAATTTGCTACTACCCTAGGTTTTGCCCAATTGTCAATAATATTTTTTAAATTTGTAGCACAATAAAATGTAATATGCCCCCTTATTTTTTATATATTTTAACATGTAAAAGTCAGAAAAAGCATGTTGTTTGAATTTATGCATAAATAATGTGTTACACTGAATGACTATTTAACATTATTTCAACCAAATTATGACATTTTATCCTCCCAAATTTTAGTTGAAACCACAAATTACACATTTTACTTGTATTTAATGTGCATAAAATATATATTTTTAATTTCATTGATCATGACATCTTAGCATCTTTGACCCATGTATATAGATTTTGACATTAGCACACTATTATTGGTAACTGGAAGCATGATCAAATTTGACATCAATTCCACAATGGACTGCAAACACACACCTGTCTAAGTCAGAAATCCCTTTATGAAAGTTGTCATCTTGTGAGTGTTTGCAGGTGTGCGCTTCACTGGTTAAATGCAGACACCCTGAATCCCATCTCAAGTGGAAATCCCTAACGGATGGACCCACAACCTATAACGTAAGACCTTGTGATAAGGTAAAAACGATCACATAAATATAAAAAGATTCACTGCAGTCAAGCTCAGGAAGTGAGTGACATGTGTTGAATTATTTAGCAAACTCCATCAGCTAAGTTTAGAAATAAACCTTCACATCCATGTTTCCGGTCTTTTCATCTCGTTGCACGTCGGGCTGCTTAATTTTTTTCCTTTCATTGATAGAGACAGTCAAGAAATGGAATGAAATGACAGGAATGAGCAGAGGGCAACGTGAGCAGAAAAGGGCGCAAACCACATTTTAACCTGAAGCACCACCACACCACAGCACACCCCCAGCAATATTAATGAGCTTGTCCACAGCATTCACATTCTCCTCTTTCAGCACTTCCCGTCTGATCTGCAAAGAAACCGCAGCAGTCACTCTTCCACGGGCCATTTCACTTCAGAACCTACCGCATCCTTCCCCCACTGCTTGTTTGTGCATGTTATAATCTTTTTTTTACCGTGAGAGCGAGGCGTCCAGATACCGTGATCCCATCAACTCAGCGCTCGCTGATTGACTTTTCCCTCCCAACGATCGTCTCTGCCTTTTCCAGATATCGGATTGTTTTTGTTTTCTGTGGAACGTCGATGGACGTCCTTGTCTGTTTTGCAGAACCATTTTAAACTGCATTTCTTCCGAAATCATACAGCACGTGCGCACCCATTTCCAACAAAACACAGTGCTATGTGCAAAAAAAGTGAACGTACAGCCCTGATATTGCACATGTCAATTTGTATAAACACATCTATACAACTTACTAAAATCACACACACAAAAAAGAAAAGTTGGTAAACCAATGAATCTGAAACACGGCTTTTTACCCTGAAACACATCTCTCCGATTCAACTGTTCTGAATTGGACGGCTGTCTTATCTAAATTATGACAATCAGGGATGTCTCAAACCTGAGTGGCATTTCTCAGTGAGCACATGCTTATAAGGCAAACAGGCAAGAGTTAATCACAACGGTCACCTCTTCTGAAGAGATTTATGACTAGCTTCCATTTCCATAACAAGCTTTCAAGCTCTTAACAACACATAGGCCATAGTCCCAGCGGCAATTAAAACCACGTTGAGACACGCCATGATCTGTTGTGATATCATAGTGTGGCACAACGGCGGCAACAAATGTTGGCTGGGAAAATCATCTCGAGACATGACTGGCAACGGTCACTTTAGCTTAGAAATGACAAGCTTGATTCTGAGAGGAGAGACAGCAGTTGGGAAAAACTCAACCATGAATTAAGTGTAAATGACATCACTAGTATCATCATCAAGGACTCTTGGCACCAGAGCAGAAGGTCATTAGTCAAATGTTAAAATCGCCTCAGCTATCCGTTTCACTTAATGCAAGTTCACGATATTTCTCCTTATGCTCACCTCTTTGAATCACATGGTAATAACACTCAACAGCAACAAAGAGTCATAACCAACAGGACAGTTAGTTTAACAAACAAGCAATAATGTTAAAAAACACAAACTTCGTAAAATAGACAATAATTTAAATTGAAATAAACACGACTGCTACCGTTCAGCAAGTGCAGGCAAGATGTGTGACAGGACCGATTAGTCGATTGCTTGCAGTCTAAAAAAAATCAATTCCACATGTAAAAAAGAATCTGTGCAACGCCTGTAGGTCTGCCTTAATCCTCTTGCATTAAAATCCTTTAAAATCTATGTTCTCTGCTTCACACTGATGTAAATACAGCTTTATCTGCACTGATGAGCTCGGCTTTCTGTTCTCTTTTAAAAATGAACAACAGTACAATTAGATATTTTATTTTTCTTCGTGACACCAAATAAAAACACACACAGAAAGGATGCTGTTACAAAAGAGAGAAACCCGTTCGTGTCTCCCTGAAATTGACAATTCGGTTCTCATAACCTGCCATCCACAGGGGAGTTCATATTGTTTTAGGAGGTTCAAAAAATAACAGCGCTGCCTGGGAGCAAAAATGTATTTTCTTTGTTTCAACAGGAATCCAGGGACCTACGGGGGGGAAACGTCTGAGCCGTTTTTGAAGTTGCTGAAAAAAGGTTAAGAGACCAAAACTGCAAAATAAAAAAATAAAAAAAGTCTAGAAACTCGGGAAATGTACACCAACAGCCCTAGACTACACGACACGGATCTGATTCCCTCCCACTGAAACCAGAGCCCTTCAGCCCCATCTGTGAGGCACTTAAAATCAAGGAAAATTCACCATTGATCTTTCTTTGTTTTGGGACAAAAGGAAAAAGTGGACGGCACTTTCGTGGACAGTCTAAGCTTCAGACCCATTTACAGAGTAAGGAGGAAGAACCGCATTAGCACAAAAAAGGCGGACACATTGACTCATAATCACAGAACTACCCACAAATCCCGGCAAATCACTTCAGGATTGACCACATACACATCATCGCCATCCCACTGCCTAATGCTTATTACGAAGTGAAAGTTCATTTACTTAACCATACAGGGCCAAAGCTAAATTACACCATATTTGCAGGGAAATGTTCTGATGCAAAGCAAAAGTTTTCAATTCTGACCTTGGGTTGAGAACGTCGAGGAAAGGCGACCTTAGGATCAATCTGTGCACAAAAGAGAAAGAAAAATTAAATGAGAAACAAAGTCATAATTTAATGCACTTATGCAGACCAAAATGTATCATTCAAAATACACTCATATTTCAAATCATCACACTGGAATTATAAGCATGGAAGGGTCATAATAGAACAATGATATAGACATGAATCAGAATCATCTTTGGCTTGTCATCTTGTTAATTTCAGCTTTTGTGCGATATTACTGCTAACTTTATATGCAGAAAGAAAGAATGATCAGAGAAACTATTTCATGCTCCAATGTTACACTGTCTTCCCTCAGCCTTAAAACAGCTTCTTATAAAGGGGAGTTTCAAACAATCTTATCCAGACAGACTTAGTCAAGAGGAAAAACATAAACAGATCGAAATTGGCCTCTTGCAGGAAATTACTTGTCCATGTTCAGCAAGGCAAGGGCTTTAGATTGGAGCAGAACTCCCAGCGTAGAATTGAACGTTTGCCCGAGGGCTCGGCAGCATGTAAGTGTGTATCATTACAGACGTACTATTCCTGAATAATACGCACACACACACAAACACACTGCTTACTGCTGCACACCCTGGACATTACTGACTTGGATGTCAACTGCTATTTTCCGTTACATCTCTTTAAAGCAAAATATCAACTGAGTCACTTTCTTTTAAAAACATGTTGGAAAAAGAAGCTAAATGTTCACATTGAGGACATTTAGACTAGTAAACATGATGGGTTAGGGTGTGAAATGACACACCGGTGTGTCTACTGAACTAAACCTTTTTATCCCATAATTCCAATTGACTGATCCATGATTGTTATCTCTTTAAATCAGGTCAATTAGAGAGATGGATTTTGTAACACCTGGGTATGGAAACCTTCTCAGTGATGAATTCAATGTAGCGATTCGTTTTAGAAATTAGCCTGAAGCTTAACCAATTCAACCTCAATTATTCCATAGAAACAGTGAGTAGAAACAATATTATGCTTTGAATTTTGTATTCTCTCTACACCCTGAAAGCAAACTTCCAATTCCAAAAGAATGAACGGACGGACATAAAAACATTCATATGGAAATCTGATTATATTTCTACCTAATAAACATCATATTCATCCAATTGCAAATAACCTAGTTGTCCGATCAGACTCTATTAAATGAATGAGCAGCATCTATGGGGTCGGGACCTTCGTCTACCGCTGCTGGTGCAGTTTCAGAAAAACATATTTTAACAAGCAGTCCCAGCCATTCAGTCAGACAACCAAATCACAGATCATTTCAAAACCCTTTAAACCCATTGAAACCAGACAGCAGTTATTAGGGATATAAATAATTTAGACAAGAGCACACATTGTACGTATTGTGTGTGTGATGCCCTGTTATCAGATGAAACATTTACCAAGGTTTTGCCCAACTCAGTATAATACAGGAGAGTTTACTATTTTTTTCCTATAGTGACCCTGTTTGCACCTGGCATTAACATCCATTTTAGGTAATCTGATAACAAGTGGTCACAGCTAAATATGGGTCTGCACAAGGTTTTGTGATCCGATCACTTTAACCACAACCAACAACACATCTTATCTGTAGAATAAACACATTTTCATCCTGGTGCATACTATTCTATATTTTGTAACCAAACATTGTGTGGAAATCGCTAGCTCGGTTTTAAAAGAAAACAACCTAATTAAAATGAATTAATAAAGCGTAAACGTATGCGTTCTTAATTTAGCAGTACATCTTAAGTATGACACAGATCGTATGAAGCACATCTGACCTTCAGTAAACATACTCAAAATAACGTATTGCATGACCGCTTCTGATTATGTAAGTCGGGTGATACCAGGAGTTGACAAAACAAGCGAGCTTCCTCTTCTCTACACTAACTTTTAACACTCACAGAATTGCTAACCTCAATCCTGTTTTGCCTACACACTACCTAACAATTAAAGATATTGATATTAACAAGATGCGACACTATCGTTACAATGAATGGCGAGTAATGCAATGTTCAATATGGTCGCTCTAGTGAATAAAGTACCGCCTTCCAGTAAAAGAAGCCAATCATCAATCAGTAAAGATATTTTGCGCAATTTAAGCTAAGCAAAGGTTATGATCCAGTTCATGTCATGTTCAATTATTGATCGGAAATATACTGTTTAATTGGGATTTTGCCAGCGATTTTAGAACTATATGCCCTCCCCTGGACTTGCTGCCCAGAGGTATTGCAAACATGGCCACCGAGTGGCGTGACTTCCGTAAATAGAATTTGTCTAGATAGGCAGCTGACTGAGATTTGGGACACAGCCTCTGACTTTTCAGATATGCCTAGATGTATTTTCTCACCAGAGTTATTCACGAAGACATCACTCAAAGTGTTTACTGTTCCCGCACACTGTACAAAACTCATCACTGATTGCAGGAGACGAGATAACAACCCCCCACTGCGATAAAAACCTCACAGAAATCTGATTTCAGCTGAATACAGCGACACGCTGCACAGCCCCGAAACCTCACTGCCAGTCGTAATTATTCATTACCGTCAGATTTACAGACAGCGTCAGACACATGAGCGTTTCTGGAGCACAGAAGACTGCAGAACGAAGGCAGCTTGTGGCGAAGTCACTCCAGGTGTTCTGCACGGTTTGTCTGACATTTTGTTTTTTTGTTTTTTCGTATGACCAAACAATAAAAAAATCAACGAGTGGCGGAGAAGTGTCGTTTTCAGAACGCCTGCGGCTTGATGTAACAATATATTTCTGTTATGAATGACAATTATAGTACCACATATATATATACTTTGTATACAATACAGTATACTTTATAATATATACATACTAAATAGTAAGACATAATATACTTGATACTGCATATACATCTGTACACTTCTTATAGGAAAAGATCACCCAAAAGTCTTCATTTAGTCACCCTCGAGAGAAAGGTATTTGAAAGAATGCTTGTAACCAAACAGTTCTTGGCCACCATTGACTACCATACTTAGAAAAAAATATTTGTAAATGTCTTTGTTCTGTTGAACACAAAAGAAGATGTTGTGCAGAAGGAAGGCAAGCAAACAGTTCTGGGGCACTTTTGACTAGCATTGAAAAATGTTCCTCCTAAAGTTGTCAATGGTGGCCAATAACTGTTTGGTTACAAGCATTCTTCCAAATATCTTTCTCCTTGTTCATCAGAAGAACAAAGAAATGTATGCAGATTTGGAACAACTCGAATGTGACTAAATGATGACAAAACTTTAATTTTTGGGTAAACTGTCCCTTTAACCAAGTGGGGGAAAAACAGGTTTTGTTATTCCAGCTACAGAAGTTAAAATCTTCCTGAACGTGTGCACGTGTATTATATAAAGACGCAAAATGAAACAACAATTCCCTGTGGGTGGAAAGTGCATGTCCCCATGAGTCTAAGGTGACTGTGATGGAAAAGGAAGGGAAAACCTAAAGGTCTCTGTTCAGAATGAGATCAGATGGGTTCATAACGGTCCTCTCATGTCATTTCCCAGATTAGCAGGGGAAGGACAGATTTCAGCTCAGAGTCCTTGAGTGAATGTCAGTCTACAGACTATCACAGATGCCACATTCATTTTAACACACAGCATGCAATTCTAAGGTTGCTTGTTTCTCTTTTACATATGGAGGGCTGAACAATAGGATTTTTTGCCTGTATTGAGCCAGTAAAAAGTTTATTTGCCAAGCCAACATTTTTACTATCCACAAACACGACAAATTTTAAATAAAAAAAGATCTATAAAGTAACCATGATGGTTATATAGAGACATGTGCATAAACAATGGATCTAACATGCACTGACAACAAAGCACTTGCTCCACAAGGTTGCATCAACAAGCCCAAAACTCAAACGCTGGCTGCGGGCCATTCTTACTGTTGAGCCCTGATATGCAAGTAATTCACAGTCCACTCAAGCCCACGAGAAAAACGAACACATTAATAAAGAAGCAGGAAATAAACAGAAATGAAAAAGGAAATTAAAAACGCTGTGGGAAAGATCGACACCAGAATTTGCCGTTATATTTGATTTACTTCTGACTCAATACTCGCACACATGCAGCACACTTACAGTCGTGAACAAATTGCAGCATCAAGCGTTATGAGGTGGTACATACCGTCTTGGAGTCTAATTCGTGGTGTGGTTGAGCTAAGACTTTATCTACACTGGAAACATCTGCAAACGTGATGAAGCCAAATCCTCTGTGGAGCGAAACAAAAACACACTGAAGGTCAGACGATAACACCATAGAAGAAACAGTGACACTACACACTCCTGTGCTTAACTCTTGTTTATCTTATATATTCAGCTATGGATAGTACACATGCATCAATGCTTTTACATAGTTCTATATTCTCCTACATGACTATTTGAGATTTTTTAAGGCTCTCATCTTAATCCTTCCCCCACATATTGCTACACCACTGCATAAAGTACAAATATAAAACTTAAAAAAACATAATCCTACATGACACAAACCGCATAAATTACCTTTATTTACACTCGGAGTGTTTCAAAACACCTTCACACTAATCATATAGACAGAACAGGAAGACTGATCTGTCAACTTCAAAGTCTTAAAATCTGACCTTCAGCTTTTTTATAGGAAAGTGCAAGTGTAACAGTAAACATAAGCATACATTGAAGATACACATCTATAGTACACGGTCATATATTGTATGAATATATCATACTTGCAGGTCTTTCACAATCTGGAAATATGTTTACTTTGCATGTTAGGGGACCACACACCATCTCTCTCTCTCGAACAGTACAGTACAGTACAGACTCAATGTCAAGTTTCATTATGGATCAGCTTTCTATCTTCTTGATCTGCCCTCATAGCACAAGCTTTACCCAGACAGACAGTCAAGCAGTTGTGTTTACCTGGATCGTTTGGTGGTAGGGTCACGCATCACCATACATTCTCTAATCTCCCCGAATTTGCTGAAATAGTCTCTAAGGCTGTCTGAACACAAACACAAGGACACAAGAGGGTTACACCGCGTCTACACGGCGGACGAGCGACGCGACTCGTTCAAGTTTAGTCGCGTCGCTCGCTGTCAGTGAATGTCAGATAAATGGAAATTACAATAACCTTGTGCTTAGCAACACTCATGCACAATACACATATTATAGATATATGAAGGTAAACGAGCTGAAACAGCTCCATAAATAAAATAAATACCGCTTACCTGGTGAGGTTTGCCAGCTGAGGCCACCGATAAACATTTTACTGTAAGGAGAAAACATGGTATAAGTGACTCCAGATGTCAAAACAGCCATTATTCCGTGTAAATACCTCATAAAAAACAGCTCGAGTTGCGCGTCGGCCGTTAGAAACGAGCCGTTAGAAATGATCTTTTAATCAAACACCAGCAGAACTGCGCGAGGAAGGACGCGAGCGGGCTCGCGCCGACACAACTGAATCAAACTCCAAACACACACACTGGCGCGCGCACTCGTCCCGTTCTTCTTACCCCGGGTCGTGTTGCGAATCGTTCGGGCTTCCGGAGGTGACTTGACTCGCGTCCGCTTCCATAGCTCACAGCACGACCAACTCCAAACATAAGCATACACGCACGCACGCACTGCAGCCACAGCTCGAGGAATATTTCCGAACAGGGATCGCGAGCGTCACACGTGGGATCAGCGCGCTTCTCCCGCCCCTCAAAGAGCGGAGGGCGGGGCAAGACGCGTCCGGAGACCAATCCGAAGGACGTGATTCGGGAGCCCCGCCTACATTAGAAGAGGACCACGCCCCCTGTTGGTAAGCAGCAATTGAGGTAGACAGACCTCTCAAGAGTGCGGTTTTTCAAAAAGGTCTTTACGCTTCATTAAGTCTAGATTTGCGTCACATTATGGATGAACACCACTAAGAGCGTCTGAGAAACAGAATGTGTTATTAAAAGCTATGTTTTATTATAGTTATGCACAAAACGAGGCGCGCGCACACACCGAGTGGACAGTACGTTTTCTGACTTCTTTGATTTGAAGATACTCAAATTCATTAACTGACTGCACTTCTGCATGCTTCAAAAACCCAAAACAACCCACCAGCTGAGAACTCTTTAAAGCATCCAATAATATGACATCGTCACACAGAAACACAAAAGCCATTCATAGATAAGTGTTCTAATAAACTCTCTGGATATCAAAGCATTAGAAGAAGTGCACGAACACCGTATTGCCTTCGTGTTCCAGTTCCGAGAGGCGTTGCTAAAATGACCCCTGGTGGTGAAGATGGCACCGAAAGTTACCTGTTTGGAAATTGTGGTGCTTCGTGTATCGCGAGCAATAAACTGCATTATGTTACACGAGCCCAATCTGAGAGAGAGAGCGACGTCACCGCAGCATCTGTGTTTGATTAATGAGTGGATATTCGACTTAGTGAAAGTCTCATTTTTTAATGCTGTGCATCTGTTGGCTGCTTATCAGATCAATGCAGCCTCTTTAGGATTATACACATTCATCAGGCAGCTTTGTACATGCGAGGATTTTATGCTCAGGGAAATACAAATCTCAAAATCACACTGGAGAATACGAGACTACACATGAAATAGAATCAGCTGTGGCATTCAGCTTCCCCAGAGCTAACCAATCAGACTCCCCGCTGTGGGCAGATACCATGCCACTGGCAAATACATGGGCTTTTCTGCATGTTTATTGAAGAATGCCACCACTTACTCGAAATATTCAGCCTATTTTGATAAACATTTCGTGATATTTCGTTGCAATCGTTGCAATATAAAGCCACTTTCCCATCGCAAGTGTTTTGGTGTGGCAATTTGTGATCCTGCAACATTCAGCCAATTGTTCTATTCAATTGGTTTGTTAGTTTACTCAAATAATAAATGTAATCATTTATCATGTTATTTTCTTCAGTAGAACACAAATGAAGATTGAAGTTTGATAAATGTCTCAATTGTTTTGTGTACATATAGTGGAGGTCAGCATTCTTCAAAATATCTTCTTTGTCCACTGTTGAAAAAAGTCATATTTGGAATGAGGGTGAGAAAAGGAAATCAATTTCTGGTAAACTCCCTGTGTGAACGGTAGCTGGAGCAGCTATTGGATTTTTTCTCTAGTCACAATAAAGCATAATATATACATTCATATGTTATGAGGTCTCAACATGTATTAGCAATGCCAAAAATTGCATTTACATTGCTTAAAAATAAATCCAATTTACATCCTTCTCCATCACTAGTTTTTAGTCTTTATAGAAGAGGTTATCAAAAAAAATATCAGACTATTCTGAAACCTCATATAACAGAACTAGCCTTAAAGCTTATGTTTTTGTTTTGTCTCAAAATTTAACACATTGCACTTAAGGCACAGTAGTCAGCTATAACATGCATCCATTCAAAACCTTTCAATGAGTGACATCTGTTGGCCAGAAACAGATAGTACGTGTTATTTTTTTCAGATGGTGTGGACCGTCAGGAAAATTATCATTAAGAAAAATTCATTTCAAACACTAAGCGGACATTATATTTCTGGACTATGAACATCTTAAGAAATGTGTCCACACATGCTGAAAACTGACCAATGAAAGCACAATGCTATTCGGAAATAATGGAGATGATAATGTCTGCGTATCTCCCCAGCATTCCCTCTAAGCTCATGTTTAAAGATGATGAAAGCTTAACGTTTAAAGAGTCAAGCTGTAAAATGCTGTATTTTCATTCTAAAGCTGGGTAAAAAGGAACAAACTATAAAGTTTACCAAAATCACAGTCCTTCAGGATTCATTCCTCCCTCAATTCAAAGGCATGTTAATTACTTTGAATTAAAAAAACCTAAAAACATCTGCTCAATTACCAGCAACCTGCTTTTACAAGGGAGACAGAAAAACACGACGCAATTTTGATATCCACAGTTCTTTTACTTTAACAGCAGTGTGTTTGGCAGCTTCACTGTGGGAGTACAAAGCACTAAACTGCAAAGTTGATTTCAACAGGGGTTTTATAGTGCTCAAACCCAACAGTTCTTTACTGTTGGAGCTCTTTGAGTCTCACAGTCAGAGTACAACACCCCACCCTTATCTTACAGGGGAAAATAAGTAAACAAAGTACACAAACCAAGAGAAACAAACAAATATGCTTAAATCTCCAAGACAAATTTCTTGGGGAAAGAAGCTTCAATAACAAATACCTGAGCAAAACACACATTCAAGTCAAGAAAGAACACAAAGAAATTGAGATCTTGTGTCATCTTTTAACCGTTCACGTAATACGCTTCGTTTTAACGTATCGTTTACTCACTAGCCTCAAAAGTACAATATTTTTTAAATAACAAAAGGAAAACAAAATTAACTATGGACTAAATATAAATAAAAAAATCTGGTCTTAAATTATCGCCAACAAATGCAGCATGCAACAAATAAATATACAAATCTTACAGAAATATAAATTAAATGATTTACTCTGCATACAGAGATTAAAGAAGTGAGAAGATAAGAGAAAAACTGTGAGATTATTGTGCGTCTAACCAGGTGCAAACCCCTCGATCAGCCAGTAATTTGTTCACCAAAACAACCTGCAAAAATACAGAAATATTCAAAAAAAGGAAACTAGCCCATGGGAGACCCCCCCCTCAGTGGAATTATTAGATTTACATCATAATTATATATGCGAGCCGATGAATGTAAGGATTCAAAATACACATTGAGAAGGACTTGATTCATACACACCTCATCTACCATCTGTTTCCACATGTGCACCAGTGGAATGCCGTCCTGACTGCCTGTCACCTAAATATAGAAAACATCATCCATCACATTCTAGAAACTATAATGCGTGACTGTGTCTGATCGCCTAAGTAAAATGATACGAAACTATACAGAAAAAAACAGAAATAAGAGAGAAGTGTCTGTTTATTACAACCTTCAGAATCAAGGCTGTGTTCACAGTTATTTCCTCCAGTGCTGTTTTGGCCTCCAGAGAAAACTCAACCTCTCCTAACACACACAAACAAACATTATTTTAGTTTCATAACATACATTTTTTTTATGAGGGATCAAAGGGATCACCCAAAAATAATTTCTTTCATCATATATTCACCCTCATGTCATTCCAAACCTGTTTGCCTATCTTCTAAAGAACACAAACAATCAAACAGCATTGGCCCCCATTGTAAACCACTGAAACATTTCTCAAAATATTTTCTTTTATCTCACACAGAAAAAACAAGTTTTGAACAACATAAGGGTACATAAATGATGACAGGATTTTTTTTTGAATGAACTATCCCTTGAAACCTTAAGTAGATCTATATTTGACCTGGCAAAGGCGCGATATTATCCAACAAAACCTCCGCTGACTGGAATGGTAAAGTCACAAAGTCCGATCTGTGAAGAAAAGAAACAAATATTTTGAAATTTGATGATTCAGACAAGACTCATCTGGTGGTAAGAAATGCTGTTATATACACATAAAACCAAACGCTCTCTGACCTGATCTGCCTCAGGGTGGAGCTGTTCACAGCATCATAACCTCCGTTATCTACATTTCTGATATGAGCAGTGTCGGACTCTTCGTCGTACTGGATGACCTGGGCTCTCTGCCAGCCACTTCCTGTCACTGGAGCGGCACAGACCACCCCCACTGAAAGACATCATTGAGTAAAGCATTACATGAATGATTGTAGATACCGGCAACATCCAACTACAGTTCAGCTCATCATAGTTTATGTGAAAGCAACAACCATCATCTACATCACATTTATACATACAAGACGAGTCAAGACAAACCTTACTGACTTTGTGTTTCTTATATACAGTACTTTTTTCACATCGAAGAGCTTTTAATTTAAAGGCCTAATAAAGAATGCATGAAATTAGTTATGTAGATAAAGATCTTCACAAAACTAAATCAAAGGTCAACATAATGAATGAATACAGAATTTCATTTGGGAAAAAATGTTCCTCTCTTGCTAAATGTGTTTTTTCATTATTGCGAAGCAGTTTTACAGAACTCTCAAAAGTGCTATTAAAATCAATTTGAATTGAGGATGTACGCGAATGACTTGAAATTTTAAAACAAAAGCTGCACGTCTCTGCAGTCTTCAGCTGCGAGCGACCACAAGGTTGAATTCAGCTTCACACAAAGCAAGATGCTACATTTTATATTGCACGTTTTGAACGGCGATGTAAAAAAATTAAACTGAAATGTCTTCCTCAGGCACTTTTTCTGTGGTGTGCATCAACACAAAACAACATAAAAAATAATTTCCAGCCAAATCTTTCCTTTGTGTTTTCTGCATAGTGGAAAAGCACAAAACAAGCCAACGGCAGGAAAATACATAATTTATAGCGTATGATACAAACAACGACTATTAGGCATGCAAACTTTTTCAAAACAAGCCCAGTCCTGTGGATGAGAAAACAAGATCTCTGTGAGTGCGTGTGTTAGGACTCTACCTTCCACAGGCTTGGGCAGGCCTGGACATCCGGGCTGAGAGTAGCAAAAGTTCATGTGCTCCATGAGGGTGGGCAGGGCCTGATATGACGGATGATTGTACTGATGGACGAACAGATGATAACCCGCCTCCACCCGCGACACGATCACCTCCACAAACACGTCCTGAGGTAGCAGCAGCTTTAGAGACGAGAGGAAAATACACACAGAAATACACAAACGTTACTTTTAGGAAAACAATGGCTGCTCTCAGTTCATGAAACTCAAATAATAATGGCAAAATAAAAATAGCAAATGTCCACACCCAGGATGTAACTGGCAGGCAGGGCAGTGGGATGCAATGACTCAGATCTAGATCTTTAAACTTCTTCTGGATGAGTGCGAGAGCGTCGTCCACCTGTGGCTGTGACCCTTGAGGAAAATAAAAAGTGTGTCATTATTTAAACACCCTCGAGTTTTCCCAATCTGTCTACATTTTTTCTAATGAACACAGAGAAAGATGTTTGAAAGAATGCTTGTAGTGAAAGAATTCTTGGCCACCATTGACTAGCATAGTAGGATAATTTTAATTGGCAGTCAAAAGTGACACAGAACTGTTTGTTTTATAAAACTATATTCTTGTGTGTTCAACAGAACAAGAACATTAAAAAAATCTAACTATTGTAGTCAAAGGTGGGCAAGAACTGTTTGGTTTGGTCTTTTTCTGTGTTCCTCAGCACAATGAAATCTACACAGGTTATGAACTTAAGTAAATGAAGATAGAAATTTTGGTTGAACTGTTCCTTTAAGAATAGCAGATGGTTTCAGGACCATGGATCTTTTTGTAAAGCTCACCCTGGATGTGACAAATCTGAAAGTCCTGAGTGAAAGGCAGTGTTGAGATGTAGATCTTCGCTCCAGAGCTCTGCTTCAGAAAGTTGACAAACTTCCCCTGCTTTCCGATCAATCGACCAACCAGGTGCTGCCAAGACCAAGGAGTTGCAGAGCGTATCTTTAGAAGCTTTGAATGGCAATTTCTATAAATGAAATCCTCAACGACGTGAAAGAGCTTAGTATATAAAAAATGACCAGTTGTATGCATACGTGTATGCAATATTTTCACAATTGTTTGTCAATGGACTCATTAACCTCAACAAACACATCGTCGAAAGGTCTCTACATGACCTGTAACCAGAGCTTTCACTTAAGTAATCCTTTAAGATGAGTCACTCAGCATGTGGGCGGGGCTTACCGCAGGCACCTCTACATCCCACAAAATGATGGGTGGGTCTGGAGTCGAGCCACTGCTTTCCACCGAAGCTTCGGCACTTACACAATTGAAACTTTCAACAACCAATTCTGAAGACGAGTAAAACACAAAAGGACAAATCAGCAAAAGCAACAAACCATGATTTATAGTAAATCAAGTAAATGAGCTATAATACGAATTCAATGGACATGCTCTTGTTGTAGAATTTTAGAATAAACATCTAACACAAATATAACGGTATTTCACCTCTGCATGCTTCATCTACTCTGTGCGCTGCTTCACAAATACTGGGAATCATTTTGTTTTCAGCACCCGTGGGGGTTATCAAAAAACCCTTCGCCTCTTCAGACAGATCGCTGGTCAGCCGGTCGGCTCGCACGTCCTCTGAAATGCTGGAACCCCATCCAGATTCATTCCCAACAGAAGATCCAAAATGACTTTGTATTCTTTCCCTGAAGAAGCCGATAGTCGGCAGAGGGTTTTTGCTGCTGTCGTCACCGCTGTCAAGGTTGAAGTTTTGTCGCTGAAACAGATCTTCCTGAGGTCGAGAAGCACAATCAAGCTCACATTTCTCTCCAGCTATAACCTGTTGGACCAGACTGGAATTGATCTTCTCCTTGTCCTCCTGGTCAGGAGAAACATCAGAGAGGTTGCTGCTTTCATGACTGTCCAAGCTAACAGGACCTGATTGTCCCATTGAGATGGAAAGGGAGCTTGCAGACAGAGAGGCAGGATCAGATTCAAGCCCAGAGTCATCTTCACTGGCTTCTCCACAGTGTGGAAGGTCTTCTGTGGAAATGATGGTCTTTTCATTCCGTGATCGAATGGATACCTCTCCTTCCGGATCAGGTCGAACACCCTTGGTGAGGCCGGGCGCTGCGGGGAGGCCAGGATTGTTTGTTTTCAGGACTTTTGCTGTGTCTGTGGAGTTACTTATGTCCGATCCTGACAAGCTGTCGTCCATCTGTAGGTTACTGTGAGAAAATGCTTTAACTGGCAACAAATTTAATGTAGTGTCATTGCATCTTATAATTGTGTCATGCAGCTATGTTCTTCAGTATACATTGCTCTGATACATTACTCTGTTCTACCGACCTTTCGGAGCCAGCAGGGGAGCAGGAAACCAAGCTTGTTTCCTCCAGAAAACACACCTCCTCTTCAGTGAGGAGATGAGCTGTCCTCCTCCGTTTGAAGCTGTACCAGCACCAGCCCAGCAGAGTCACCACAGAGACCGAGACCAGGGGCCTATACGACAGCCGCATCCTCTTTCTACAGATCCTACAGTGTGTGAAAGAGAGAGAGAGACAAGCTGTAGAGATAGGGGTCAGTTACAGCTAATAAGACCCTTCCTAGACTGGGGCGGCACTACACTGTAAGAAAAGACGCTTGATTCCCATGGGGGCGTGAGTCTTGTCAACAATACTGCTGCAATAGAAGACCGAACCAGAGCAATCTCATTACCGGCTCAAATATCCCTCTCCAACACCTCAACAACACGCAATACAGCAACACCTCCACCTCTCAACTGAGTCACATCCAACCATCACACACTAGGCTACCAAGACTCATACTGCTCTGTGTTTATAGCGGACAAGCCATTCCAATAAATAAACATATAAAATCTAATGGTTTCCATTAGAAATACCATCTTAAGCAATGAGTTGTTTAAATCATTTCAAAATCCCCTGATTTGCAGTAGGATTCTATCGGTGTTCTGTTGGTTTCCACCATCCAGACAACATCCAGTATTCCCAATTCAAATTCTAATTATAACCATTAAATCCAACAGCATGTCTTAGATGATTTCTATTGTTCTATTGTTATTCAGGCAGTAACAAATATTTCCAATGAAAGAAAAATCACAGAAATAACAATATCATGATCGTAACATATATCTTTCACACAGGCATCACAGTAACAAGCCTTATTTAGGACTTTAAAACAAAAATCAGATGGCACACAAACAATTCGACTGCAAAGAACAACTTGTACAAGTGTCGTTGTTTTTATAGTTAACTTACTACAAATATCGTGGTTAAACTGTGGTGACATTGGTGAGACTGGTAGATTTGTGATTACTTTGGGTTTACAACAGATACTACTGACACAACTCCATATACTCTGCAGGTTGAAAGCGATGTACCTGTAATCGTAACTACAGTCCTCCAGAAAGTCCCCCAAAACATTAGAAAAACCCTTAAATACACATGACGGTGATTATCCAAACAGAAGCAGAAATTTGAGGTCTCTCTGCTCACCTTGAGATTCAGCGGCAACGGTGCGTGCGTGACGTCACGGGAGCACACCTGGGTGCGCGTCGATAATGAAGAGCTAAAATCAGTCCAGTCCGGAGACGTTTCAATACCGATTTCTTGAAGTTGAACTATTTTGATCTATTAAGGATCAATCTTTAATTACCATAAACAATACTGAGAAAGAAAAAGTTATTAAACTTAGAGAATTAAACACGTTGACCAACGTCATGTAAAAGTAACCTCATAGACTCTCAATTGAGCGGATGTGGTCTGTTGATGGTCTGCCTCACCCTCTATTCTAAGTCACAAAGCAGATAGAAATCTTCGCAACTATTACAAAGACACTTTTAATGACCACTTATGCTGTTTTTATTTCCTGCTAGAAACATTAACTAACGGCATTTTAATTGTAATTGCCAAAACAACAGGCCTGGAATTACTGTCGTCACGCCAGCTAACGATAAAACAGCGGTGACGTACTTGTTTTACAAAGGATTACAACAAATGAAAATGACGAATTTTAAACGTCATACACGGTTTAAAATAAATGCCTGATTTATGATTTCACTTCACTGTAATTCATAAATAGATATTTAGGAGTTAAACAATGGCTATACACATGATGTCAATATGTGTATTTGGGTCTTAGAAGAGACCATTTAACAAATTTACCACTTTTCTTTTACCATTTAACAAGAATACTGTACACAATAATGAACTGGACAGAAATGGATTTTATTAGTGTTACATCTGTACATATGAAATTTGATGATAATGATGTATTATATAAAGAGGACCTTGAGGACATTTCCTCCATTTTAATCAACATATTCTAGTGAACATGACAGACTGACAATAATTCATATTTTATGTCGTACATATTTATCAATTAACTGCTTTACAAAAAGCTAAATAATACAATGTCATAGTCACTTGTATTTACACTGTAGTAAATATACTTTTCTTTCTATTTTTACACAAAAAATATTTACAAAGGTGAAGCGGTCAGCATAACAAAAGAAACTGAAGAGATGAATTATGTGACATTTGCATAACCCCAGGTGCCAAAAAAAAAAATCTCTGCCACGACTAACCCTAAATGTTGAATATCACAAAACAACCAGCATATAGCTGAAAACGTACCATCACGAGGACTATAATCGCTGTCTGCTCTCCTCAAATGTAACTTCTGTGGTTATAAAAGCAGAACTAATAAAATGCCCTTCATACACACAAACATGTCAGAGGTAAAATGGCACCAATGTATATGAGGCGAAGAACAATTAAAAGGAAATACATCAGTACACGGAGCATAGCGTTTACATGACCTATTTCTTGCATCGCCAGGCAAACAAAAGTGCCTAAAACAGTTCGATCCATTAGTGTTCTGTTCAATTCAGCTCTCTTTTTCTGATTGCATTGTTCGGCTGATTGTTTTCTTATTTGCAGAACAGATTTTTCTTATACTGAATTACATTCGATCCTCCAATTTCAGCGTTGTAATCCAAGATTGGCAGATCATTACTATTTTCGCAGAAGTTAATTTATTTGCAGAAATAATAGAAGTACACTTCAGATGAAAAGGGCCTATCAGAAATATCCACAATTACATAGCGAGATTTAGTGTTTCTTAAGTTTCTTGAGAAGAAGAAAAGTACATTTTGTCTGTCTCTCTGCCAGCAAAACCATTTCTGCCCGATACAGAACATACACAACTAAGACTAAAAGTAAACATAAAGCAAATAAAAATACTAAAGAAATGGCACTTGATTAATACTTCCACGTGTTAAGAAAAATTAGTGCATTAAACATAATATACTCAAAATGCCATCCTCAGGCAATGTCGGATTCATTAAACAAAACAATCAAATGAGCACAAAACAAGTGACTTTCTCTCGTGTATCAAACAGTGACTGGTTAAAAAACAGATGCCTTCAGTTCATTTTGATACAGGAAACCCTGCTGGACGATTCAAGGAGAACCTAAAGATGACCTTTTACTGTAAGTGAAGAGCTACTGTGTAAAATGCAGCGTAATGTTTGCTAAATGTCCAGCAGGAGCTAAACCCTGCCATGCTGTAATTCTCATACGATCTTTTTAATGCTAGGTCTTTTAAAGCTGCCAGTGCTGCGTTGTTTCTGGACCTGGCTGGCCGAGCCGTGACGCGTGCGTCCACTTGCAGAAAGACCTGATGTGGGTGACAGTTCCACCTTCTCTTTATCGATTTCTGTTTAAAGCAAACACAGACGTGCATGATGACAACACTAAAATCAAGGGGACTTAAGGATATTTTGCCTTACAAGGCGCAACACATTTGGCAGTGTGGATAGAAAAAGATAGAGAGATGGAGAGATTGAATTAAAGCAGAAATGTCAGACAGTTTAAAATAGCAAAGGAAAAGAGCTGATGAGGAAGCGTGAAGCGTGCAAAAGTGTTGAAAAAAGGAAGAAATTGCATGATTCATTGATGTGTGAATAAACACAGTTGTGAAGCAACCATTCGACTGTGACGTACAGACGTACTGACATACAGACCTGGACCGTGCTGGGAGGTAGCCAGCGAGGTCATTGAATTAGAAAGGTTGAGGTTGGCAGTGATGCTGAGCTGGCTTTGGACGGGTGGAGGGTATGGAGAGGTGGGCGTCCGGAGACCCTCTTCACTTGTTTCCTCATCAATTCCGGGGAGATAGGTGTCAATCAGGGCGTCCAGAAACTTGACAATTAACTCTGCGTAGTTTGGAAACTGAGTTTGCTGTAAAGGAGAGAAACTCAATATTCAGTAAACATCTTTTTAAATGTCTGTTTCAAGGTCCAGTGTTTGAAATTTAACGGCATCTAGTGGTGAGGTTGTGAATTGCAACCAACGGCTCACTCCACCACTCTCTTTCGAAGCACTACGGTGGCTCTCACAGATCTAAGATGTCGTCACGTTTTTGCTTATTTGCCTCAGCTATTTATGAAATACGCTCTACAGAGGAGTTTATCAGTTTATGGCCACTGTAGAAACAACATGGTGAATTCCATGTAAGGGGACCCGTGGTGTAGATAAAAAGATCTCATTCAAAGGTTAAAAAAGCATAGCGCTTCATTATGTAAGGTCTTTATACACCTCATGTTATCTATATCATGTATGCAGTAGATAAATATTACACACTAGAACTTTAATCAAAATTACAAATTATACAAATTTAGAAAAGCGAAAGCTAAATACCTTAGAGAAAGGACCAGCAAATCTCCAGAGTCCATTAAACCCGAAAGCTGTAAAGAAAACAACATATTATATAACTTTCTTTCTTGATGTTTTGATTGGACTGTCAATGATTCAAATGAACTTTTCTCAAAGTGAGGTCCATTTTATTATTGTTTTATCATGACATAAATAAAAAAAGACTGATAAACCGTCTCAGGTCGTGTGAAGTTATGTTAGGTGTTTTACTTTGCAGGTAGGACGTTTGGTACTGAGGTGGCGACTCTTCATGATAAACTACACTCTGCACAATTCCATGAACCGGATTCAGAAGATTCGGGTCCTGGCAGAGTGACAGCAAAGTATTAATCTTTGAATCCAGGAGGTTGTGACTGAAACAAACAAAAAAACACAGCGGTAAGAATCTTCATCTAGTAGTCAGCGCCAATGGAAAACACATAATGAGTGTGTTTACACTTACACAACAGGAAAGACCTTTGGAAACACAACAGTGGCCTCAGCTAGAAACTCATACAGGATCCTCTGTTCAAACTCATCAGATGTGTTTTTCACCTGAGTGGCCTGAAAATCATAAAATCAATGATCCAGATGTGTCAAAAGGCAGAGGAAAGAGGTGAAGATGTGTGATGGATGTGACACATGAGGAGAGGAAGTGCCACGTAATTTCAGAGAAACAAATGGTGACAAAAAAGTACATTGCATATATTTAAATAAATAAAAAATACAAAACTGATCTCTAAATAGGGAACTGAAAATGACTGCTATTCTAGCAAAGGGATATATTACCTTTGTTCGAAATACTAAGCTGTCCCTGAATTATAATTTTTTTGGACCACAACCCGTCGGTCTTACGATCTTACCAGTACGGTCAGAAGAAGTGCCTGGATTTTGGGATCAGTGAGAACTTCCTCATTAAGAAGAACGTTAGACTCGGACACAGAGACCTTGCGCAGATGGTGATGCTGGGAAATTCTTTGGGTTTCTTTAACAAGAAAACAAAGATATAAATAAATGGAAATGTTCAAAGTCATGTGACTATCCAGTGAACGACACCCTTACCAATTTCATACTCATTTTCAGCTACTCTCCTCATCTTGGGTGGTGTTGTAATACCCGATTCCATTTCAGGCCTCTTCGGTGCTTTGGTGTCTGATATCAGATGGTCAAAACTTTTTCTGGTGCCTGAGAAACCAAAATGATCAACTTCTATTTATTTGAAAAGTATTTTGTAACTTACAGGAATAGTTCACCCAAAATTATTTATTTTATTTGTTTGCTTACCCTCCAGTTGTTGCAAACCTGTAAAGATACCGTTTTGGGTCACCATTCACTCCCACAGTAGTCTATTGTCCTACTATAGGAGTCATTGGTGACTTTCATTAAAATATCTAAATATAACTTTCATTAAAATATCTTCATTTGTGTTCGGCACGACAGAGAAATAGAAACAGGTTTGTAACAACTGGAGGGTGAGCAAATGAGGATAACCTTTTCTTTTTTGGGCGAGCTGTTTCTTTTAACTCAATTTAAACCTTTAAGAAGCCTCAAAGGGATAGTAAGACCCCCCAAAATCCTCATTTAATAACTGGAGAACACAAATAAGATTTATAGTCTTCCTTTGTGTTCCACAGAATAAAGAGTCATATAAAGCTTTTGGGTGACGTGAAAGGAATAGGAATACATGAGTTACCCAGTAACTTCTTGGTGTTGACCTGAGAAGGCTGCCCCATGTCCAGGCTCATTGATTTGCGTGTACGTGGGCTGATCTGACCCACTATGGGGTAATGTGCCACCAGATACCGTTCTGAGACTTTTGGCGATGCCCACGGCTGGCTTTCCTGCAGCGTCCTGCATGAAAGAGATGAGAATTTACTCCGGGACGTAAAAGGCATCACAAACTGAATGTTTCTGTGTTTATTCGAAGGCAAACTATTGTCTGGGTGGTACCTGCAGCTGGGGTCCTCATGATGCACAGTGTATGTCTCCAAAGCAACATTCTCAAGGGTGACATCAGACAGTAATAACTTCCTGTGTTTCAGACTGCAGCGGCTGCGCACTTCCTCTGATACCGGAAGGAGAGCTGAACACATGGACGGGAACATTACTAACTGCTGAATACTTTAACTAGGGTAAAAACCTGAGTCTGTTTAACACTTCCTTTTTTTAAAGACAGACTGCACGGTGGAAGAATAAGGCAGAGGAGGAATAAGAAAGAAACAGAGACTTTCTTACCAGCCAGATATGCCACGCTCTGTGTGTTCACCTCAAACTTATCACAGTTCAGGTGTTTGCCAACCAAGGCCAGAAGCATGTGCAGGATACGAATTGTGCGTGCCACTGTGGATGGGGACGGGTGCCTGAAGCCTGGCAAAAAAAACAAATACAGACTTACAACTATTTAACAGATCCACAATGCACAGCACACAAATCTTTGTTTCATATTCCAGTTAAAATATTTACTGTAAACACCTAATACAAAAATCAACTGCTTAAGAAATTACGCTTTTTTAAAAACTTTTTTTGCAAAACTTTTTATATTTTGTTTGGCTTGCACTGACATTTTTTTACCCGCCTTTACTGTTTTACTCGCCTTTTTCGCTTTAGAATGGTTTAAAACTGTTTAAATTCACATTAAGAAGTTTAAAACATTGTTAAAATTCCCAATTAGAAGATAGAAGCATATAAACATCGCATCTTTCCACACTTCAGCTTCTCATTTAATTTCAGGCTACGAGGTGAACTAAACTCTATCGGCTATTTGAAAAGGGGGAGGGGCTACTCAATAGATGAAATGACATCATTGCATTGAACTAAGCTGTGCATTTCAAGGCAGCTCAGTCTTTAAAGCATAAACAAATTACAAAATGTTGGTGTTACAAGACTTTATCGTCTTAACCATTTTACAGGATTACATGATTTAATTTCATTTTTGAATGTTTCTGTATTTTCAATATATTCCTTTTACATTTATTCATTAAGCAGACTCTTTAATCCAAAGTGACCTATAAGAAAGCACTTCATATTTTGTCAAGGAGCTAAACGGTAATCGTACTTTACTACAGCCTATATGTTAAAAACCTGATGTTTTTGCAGTCGGTTTTATAATATCTGCATAAAACAGAATCTTTTACCTTTGAGTAGATGTCCAACCAGAGCGAAGTTAAAGTTTGAGTTAAAGTTGAGACCCACAAAATGGTCCATCTGTTTACAGTGCCATTCCAAAGGCTGTCGGATTTCCATAAACACCTCCTCAGGACTCTGAGAGAGACAGAGGAGAAAAATCCAACAGTTATCTAATGCATGAGTCTGTGTGTAGGCTTGTTTAAAATCCCATATTCTGCATGGGCCTATCAATGTTATTTACACTATTTAGACCATAACATTGATATTTGTTTTCGACAGGAAGTGGGTATGTGACGACCTTGTCATTAAAGACTCGCAGACTGTCGAGCGTGTGCAGGTTCTGTTCGAGCAGAGCGGTCCCGGCCGAGTACAGATTCACTTCATCCAACTGCAGCACAGCAATGGCGACCCAGAACAGAGCTTTGTGCATCGGTGAGTCCTTGGAGACATCAGAGTTGAAAAAATCACACATTCGCACACACATACTTGTGTCTGCAAGAAAGTTGTGATATGATACCTTGTTAAGCAGAGGCTGGAGTTTTGTAAGAGCGATGACTGTAGCTTCAATAAGCACCTGACTGTTACAGTTTTCAGGACTTTTCAGACAGCTCTCTAAACCCTGAGGAAAAAAACTAATATCAATATGTGGCTTTCACAACTTCTTTTTATGGCTAGACTATATCCCGTTTGACTTGAGTTCTGGTGTTTTTGAGAAACAGTTTCTAACCCGATCGATACTGAGGAGAGGGCTGGCCTTGCTCAGGATCCGTATGATTTGTTTGATCTGGGTGTGTGTCACACGTTTACTTATGCAGCCGAACACAACAAGAGCTCGCGGCTGCAGGGACGGATTGTACTGAAACGCAAACCTGCACATTTAACAGACAAACAGACGTTTGTTGATAGTTATCACATGTATTTCGAAAAAAATGTAAATTCTGAAATCTGCATGGAGTAGAAATAACACACTTTTGTGCCAGATCGGTCCACTGATCCAGCCATTTACAGCCTTGAATGTCCCTCATACATGCCTAAAAAGAAAACGGGAAAAACCCAGTTACACGCTAGACCTAAAACACTTTCCCACAACAAACAGTGTTATGACGAGAAATGAAACTGACAGATGCACAGCATTTTTATCCGCTAGATATTTCAGGGTCTGAGTATTTAAAATCAATAGGCGTATGCAGAACTAAAAATACAAAGAACCATTTCCTGTTAACTTCTCACAGCATGTGAATGTCATAATTTTACTGCATGTCTGAATGTCTTTATCTGTTTTGTGCGTTTATTTGTAGAGATAGTTCACTCAAAATGAAAATTCTTTCATCATTTAAACACAGACATGTATTTATAACCTGGTTTTCTTACTACTGCATAACACAAAAGAAGATATTTCGTAGACCGTTGGTGACCAAACAACTCTGGCCCCCGACTTTAATTGTATGGACACAAATCCACCAAGACATTTCTCAAAATATCTTCTTTGTGTTCCAAGAGTCGTACACAGGTTTTAAACCACTAAGGGTGAATCTATGATGACCGAGTTTTATTTTTGGGTGAGATATCCCTTTAAGAAAGCAAATGTCGAACATGTTCTACCTCCATTATCTCTAGTAATGCCTCTGTAACCATCTCTAGTGATGACAGAGCAAACGTCTCTCTCTCATAGGAGCCTGGAGAAAAGGATCGATCTCTGTAGCTGGAACGAAAGGCGATGACCGCGGCCGATTTGACCTTGCTGATGCCGAACAGCAGGTAAAACTTCGGCAGCGAGAACTCTGTCAGACTTAAACGCAGAACCTCCTTGGTCTCCTCTGCACAACAGATCAAAACAATAATCAATAACTTGTTCTTTCATGAAACCGTCTCTGGGACGTATACGCTCTTACCGCTGAAGCTCAGCTGGGAGCACGTGCAGAGCGAGTGGATGATGTTGATGACCAGGCCGTGCGTGGACGCCCGGAGCGACAAAGGTCCCGTGGCCACCAGCAGGGTCACGACATGGAAGAGGTAGGGCAGGTGGGCGGCAACGTCAAGAGAGTTGTTGAAGGACAGCATGAGCATGTACCTGGCCAAGATGGCGATATCGTCCCACATCAGGTGTTGTTCTAGGGTGGGTGTAGGGGACAAACATGTCTTATCGATGATTTTGCACATCCGAATAATCACCTGTGGAGAAAATGCAGACAAATTAATTTGTTTGCAAACTATGATGAATGAAAGAGTATTATAAACAAAAACTATTTTCAAGGGAATCAGAGAGTTAACAGGAACTCCGACATTAGCTCCCGTAACAAAAAGAGAAAGAGGGCGAGAGAGAGAAAGTGTGGTTGAGAAGGTGGCTACTGATAGTGAGAACAATATACACACTAGTTCTATATTTAAAACAGCTATTAGGTCCTGTCCCACGTGGGGACAGGACCTAACAGGACAAAAATGAAAATGATTTGATCATTTACTCTCATCTCATGTAATTTCAAACCTGTATGACTTTTTTTCTTCTGCAGAACACAAAAGATGATATTTTGAAGAATGTGGTAACCAAACAACACGGGCCCCTATTGACTTCTATTATATGAACATAAAACCATTTTTTCAAAATATCTTCTTTGGTATTTCACTAAATATAGTATTTTATACTTTGCATTTTAAGTGACCTGAGGGTGAATAAATGATGAGAGGATTATTAATTTTAGGTGAATGGTCTCTTTAAGACTTCAACTTCAATCAACTTAAGGTAAACTGGTTGTGTGCATGATGTTTATTATATTTTTTCATCACAAAGTGTGTATCACCTTGCTGGACACCAGCTTGACGTTGCCAGAGGCCAAAGCCACGGCAGTGTCTGCCATCACTTCAGCTTTAATGGATCCGAGACCACCGGTGGCACTTGTTTTTATAAAACTGTCCAGAACAACATCGAGTAGATCTGTAATCTGCAAAATTGGAAAAATATGTAGATGACAGATGAAAGTGTTTCAATAAATCGTAAAAATGTCGATATCAACTAAAAAATAAGAAAGTGGGTGCCTTAATCCACAGAGAGCATGTAAAAAGGTTAATGAGTCCATTTGAAACTGTTATGGTATCGAAAGCGCGATAGTGAAACCACAAATGGAGCATCATGAGTTCTAAAAATAAGACGGGGCCTTGTGTTGTGCCCTTTGTGACGTTTCATGTGGGTCATTTTTAACCGGAACACGTCTCTAGATATCCCCAGTAACACGACGCTTCATTGAAACGCCTTCAGAACACACGTCACCTGATCGAAGGGGATTTCTTTCACATCAGTTCATATTAGCTTTGTTACCTGTCCCAAGCTGCCCCAGATCTTGGCTTGTATTGACGGATACATCTGCTTTTCGTTTATCGTCATGGTAATGAGTTTGTCCAGAATGGCAGTGACCCGTTGGCGTTTGGCATCATCGCTGTGCTTGCAGAAGCCTTTCAAGTTTAACAGCCAAGGAGTCATATACTCCAAGCAGAGATGTTTCAGTTCTATACCTGAAACAGATGCATGTAGAGTGGAGTCATCAGTTATTGGAAACCATTTTTCTTCCTGGACTTTCTGGTTTTGGAGATGTTAAGCAAACAGTGTACACATACTTAAAAAAAACAGTTTACCAAAATATATAAATACTGTCATTTCAAACCTGTATGACTTCCTTTCTTCTGCAGAACATAAAAAAGAAGATATATTAAAGGATGTTGGTTACTGAACCACATTGGAGCCTATTTATTTCCAATGTATGGAAACAACAAAACCACAGAGACATTTCTCAAAATACCCTCTTATGTGTATAGAAAGAGTCAAATACAGGAATGACATGAAGATGAATAAACGATGACAGGATTTTCATTTTTGGGTGAACTGTCCCTGTAACCATTATAAACATAAGTTTGGACTAAAGTTGACGAGAATCAAGATGAACACTGACTGGATTTGCTGAAGCCAGAGATGCATTCCTCTAAGAACTCCAGCGTCAGGTGAGGCTCATTGGCTGCCAGAGTCTTACTGATGGACACGATGAAAAGAGTGTTATTGGCAGGTATGCAAAGTCCAGAGGTCTCCAGAAGTTGGCCTTCAATCTTCAGGTTAAAGGTGCAGGTTAAGGCACACAGGAGGTTATAAGCCGCAGACCTGTAAACAAAACCCATACATGGAAAAACTGAGATACTCCAATATTTTTATGATATAACAGCTGTCATAAATTCTGGATGACTCGTCACCTTAAACTGGGGTCAGAGCTGCCCAAGTTGAGCAGGGCGATGTTGAGCAGCGTGCCGGGAACATCTTTGGGTCTGATTTTGGTATGCTGTGGAATGGAGTCGGGCTGGGACAGCTCCCAGCGCGTGCGGATGTGGATGATGGAGTGAACGATGCTTTCGCACTCCTGGTGCATGAAGGTCAGCGGCGTACCCTGGTTGGCGATGGTCAGCGTGAACTGATTCTCATCCACCAGACAGATCTCCTCGATCTCAGAGGCGTAGTAGATGTCATTGAGGAACACAGACTGACCCAGGACTCGGGTCCGCTCGGCTGACGTCACCTGCACGGCCGTACTGCCCACCTGGAACACAGAAATATTAAGATAAAACAAGACAAACGTTAACAGTACGTGTGAATATCATATCCAACACACCTTAATGGACACCTTAGTGTCCTTGTGAGCCAGTTTCAGGGCATTATGAAAGACTTTTAGATCTTCCTCCAGCGCAAGAGTAGCAGCAGGAAGCTTCTGTTGCTCCGGTTCCACAAACTCAGCCAACCTCGCAGGCGATTCAATGAAGAGTAACTTCTTACTGCCCTTGAGACCTGTAAGCAGTCTTTCGTGGTATTTGGTGTATTCCCGTACCCAGGTGTTACAGTTGTAGATGTAGATGGCGGCCACGTTCTCGTAGGCAAATCCGGGAAAGACGACAAACCATTTGGAGAGGAAGTCTGTCTTAAAGCGGTTGCTGGGGCCGGCGTGGGTCAAGTCCACCACCAGCTCGTAGGGTTTGGCGTAGTAGGGTTTGAGAGTGAGGAGGACGTGGTATATGAGTAAATCCCCGTTTATCTGGCCCGTCTTGAATCTGGGGGGAAAGAAAGAATACAGTTGATAGAGGAAGTGCCAAAAATACTTATTTTGAAAGGAAAAGTAAGATTTTTCATTTGCATAAATAATAAAAATCATACACATAATTCGTCTTTATATAATGACAGTACTGTAGATCAAGTTTATTTTTGTTCACTAAAATTCTAACTTTGAAAACGTTTCTGTTCATTGAAATCAAATCAAATATTGACCTTAAAATTCTTGGGAAAACGTAATTTAAGATTTTTTTAATGTTGCCTAAAAAATAAACTGAAATAAGTAAAAATTATAAAAAAAAATTACATGATAAAATGTCATAAGCATAAAACAAAATTGCTTAAACTTTAACTAAAATAAAAGCTCATTTAAAATATGATAGAACGAAATAAAACTCAAATGTAAACTATAATAATGCTTTAGATAGGAGTAGAACGTTTTAATATTGGTAGTTTAAAATGTCTGTTAATGTATAAGTTTCCACCTTCCTCGAGTTAAAAACTCCTTCTTTAAAAAGAAGATATTTTGCGAAATGTCTCCATGGTTTTGTCTCTGACTTCAATGGAAGTCAATGGGGGCCGACAGTTTGGTTACCAACTTTCTTTTAAATATCTTTTTTTGTGTTCTACAGAAGAAAGAAAGGGCACGCGGGTTTGAGGATGAGTAAAAGATTTTTTCATTTTTGGTTGAACTATTCTTTAAAAGCTTCAGTTTGAAGGTTACACAGGCAGAAAGTTTGCTAACATTGGTCCTGTTCTTGCAGTACCAAATGTAAAAATGTTCTTATGAGCTCTTATTGCGGTCGCCATGAATAGATGTAAAAAAAGAATCCGATGACTCTAGCCACACAGGGGTTCATTTGCAATGTTTGATATAAAAGCTTATGCAGAAGTGAAACACAGACAGGAAACTCATCACTGGTCAATAAGTGTTCGCGTGTGTGCACCTGCCGCTTCTGTTGTAAAATTACCACTTCTCAAAAACCGCCTAGCGCCGTGCCGCTTATACTAACACATATACACTCTCACATCGAGACATTTACACCTCTCCAGATAACAGAATCTCAAGACTGAAAAGGTAAGAAACTACACTTTCTCTTTCATTCAAGCCGCTCCATTTCAGTTCTTATCATTTAATAGAGCGTTAAACGTAAAGTTCACCCAAAACGAATGAAAAGAAAATCCATCCTGATTTTTATTCTCTCTCATGGGATCTGAAACCTTTGTGACTTTCTTTTTTCTGTGGAACTAAAAAGAATATATTTTGAGTGATGGAAGTCAACGGGGGCCAATGTTGTTTTGGTTACAAATGTTCTTCAAATGATCATTTTTGTGTTCTGCAGAAGAAATAAAGGATTTTCATTTTTTGGTGAACTATATCTTTAATATGGTTTAGAGAAGGAACACGATAACATGATATTAATTTTATAAAAAATGAAGACGTATAACCGATACAGGAAGAAACATTTCATTTCTGACAATCAGATTAGATAAATATGGTTTGTTTAATAATTCGGCCATTTTGTTGGAAAATCCTTTCCTTTCCATTAAAGGCTCAAATAATGTAATTACAGAAATCAACTAAATGTCTCTCTTTTATGTCTTCTAGAACAATGAGAACTGCCAAGACAGAGTGTTTTGTGTGCTTTGTTTTATTCTTTGGAACCATGCGTGCTCAAAACAACCTAACCTTGACTACAGTACCATTGACCACTAAAATAGACACTTCTCAAATTACAGTGAGTCCTTCCAATGAAAATCCATCCACACAACGTGAAACAACACAACAGAAAACAAATGGATCACATCAAGATTGTGTATGCACTCCGTCCCCTACCAAAACCCTAAAAGGATACTACATTTTCTTTGAGCTTGAGGGGAATAAGTTAACTCTGGTTTTGGGTGCTCTCATGTTGGCTTGCTTTATTTTGCTTCTGACCACGCTGATACTTGCCTGCCATCTTTGTAACATGAAAGTAATGATCTCCAAGTTCAAGCCTAATAACAACAACATAGACCTTAAAGTCATGAGAAAGAGAAGCGAATCACCATCCAGGGATGACGGACCAGCAGTGAGGGAACCAACCGAAACCTGTGTCATGTTGTCAGGGGTCACAACACAGGAGGAGGAAAACAAAGAGGAGTGCGTTCAACCCATTCCCGAGCCCATTTTGGAAGGTCCAAATGGCGAGGTTGCTCAGGAGAGCGGGAATGATTGCAAAGCTGAGAGTAAAGAGCCTGATGTAGAAACACCAGAGAGCTCGGCCATTGAGGTGTGAACAACACGCTTGAACAAACTGGTGTCACACAGCTCCCCCTGGTGGCATTTAAAGTCTATTGCAGCTTAAGCTTGATTTACAGCTTTGTGAATGGTTTGTAGGTCTTAAACACCAGACTCAAGGGGAAGTAATTCGTGAGAATGATTTTATTAAGTTACGCAATCTCAGACCAAAATTCCAGGAATGAAGATATAAAAATAAGCTTTCAACATTGTTTTTAGTATCCACGAATGTATTGTATGAACTTGTTTAAAATGTGTGCATTCATGCTGTTTGTGCTTTTTATTTTAAATCTTTTTTTATGCTTTTTAACATTTAAATTTCTGGACAGTAAAAATGTTGTCTAAGTTTTTATTTCTAATCTTATCCTGACAGCTCAGGAGGAGGAGCAACTAATGAATGGCAGATGTACATATACATCTGTGGGAACATGTCGTTTTGTCTTCTTCTAACCTTTATGTTGATTTTAGTAAAAACATTCGTGAGAAAGAGCAGTAAAACAATAATTATTTTAAACTTTCATAAGATACTGAGCAAGTAAATGTGATGATGTCACTTGACACAACAGATGCTCATTAACACCCTTAACATGAAAGAGTTCTGACTTAATCAAATTCTGAATTAACAAATAAGTGAGTCGCAGTCTCACCGTCTTGCTTATGCAAACACAGAACCACTTCAGCCACTTACATAATGAAATATTGTTTTACATTTTTCTAATAGACACTTAAGACAAAAGCCGTGTATTTAGAGAAATAAACAATATAGGCCTACAATAAAATGGACTTTTATAATATTTGTATTATTAACAAGATTAGTCAATATGAATATTTTTTTAATATTAACATTATTAACAGTTTTCAAAAAATATATATATTAAGTAATGTCAGAATTGAAAAAACAATATTTCACTTAAAATATAAATTGAAATGAATAGTAAAGTAAAAAATAGATTCAGAAGAAAGAAATAGCATTTCTATTTTATTTTTGACTAATGTATGTTAGTTTCGTAATAGTTTAGACTGTTAAATGTAATATGAAACATATTTAGGCTAATATAGTTTTATATGTTTCCCTAAGATCAAATATTTTTCCATCTGTATTTAAGACATAAACAACTTTATGAATTACTTTATTATAAGAATGGAAAGTGAATCATTTGTTTAGAATCTGTAACCAAATGAATTAAGCAGTGAATATCTTCCTGTCCTGGGAATATCGGACAAACACATGAAAACATTAACAACACAGAACGGATGGCCCAGAATTAGTTGAAATGTTTTGTAAATGTGTGTTTTTGTGGTGTTAGATGAATGAATCAATAAATTAATTGAAGAAACTGAACAAATATAAAATAAGAGCTGAGCGCAGAGTCAAGCCGTTTGACCGTGTCCAATTTTTGTTTTACACTCACGAACGAACACACACACACACACACACACACACACACAGAGCACATTAGTACGCAGAGCATGAAGCATTACTGGCACCATTAGCAGCTTCTGAAAGAATGAAGCGATTGAGAAAGAAAGAGAGAGATGTATAGAGTGGCGGTGAAAAGGTTTTTTAGAGTTCTGGAAACACCAGCACTCCTTTGTTCAGAACACACACATATCCACACCTGCCAGGAGAAAACATGGTGGTGAGGACATTCGAATGAATTGGCAAAAAAGCGTGCAAAGAATTTGAAACAACATCACCAAAGAAATATTTTCAATATTGAGGTTCCAATTGTGCATAACTGACAATGATCAAATAAGCCAAAAAATTAACCAAACACGCAAGCGCTATATGGGATGTGCAGATCTTTGAAAATGACAAAATTCAATAAATGTAAAAATTTGAAGGAACAAGAAACAGAAAAAGAGGTGCCTGTATGGTGACATTGGTGTCCAACTTAGTCTAGTCTAGAAAAAACATCTACAGATCTAAATTACAAGTTACGTAAGAAACAAGAACAGGACGGAGAGTAAAAGTAAGAGGAGAAAAGGGGACAAAGCTGAATGCTGGATCCTAAAGAGGAAACACAGGCATCAGCACTTCCTCCATCCCCCCCTTCTCTCTCTCTCTCGCTCTCTCTCTCTCTCTCTCCCTGTACCAGGGACTCTACTATATCCCCCCTTGCCTCTCCCTCACCCCCCCCCCCCCCATCACAGTCATCCCAGAAAGGGATCTGCACTAAATAAGACAGGATTTGTATTTTACTGCAGAATAGAAACACAAGAACCGCAGACCTAAAGAGCTCAGAACCACACTGATCAAAAGCCGAACATAAAGAGAGAGAGAGAGAGAGAGAGAGATGGAGAGAATTTAAAATAGGACACAGTGATGACAAGCAAAAGGTAAGCGATTCACAATGCAGCACGCCTCACCTGAGAAAATCTCACACACATAGACAGCTTCCCAGAATCGATATACCGAATGTAAGCATGTCAAATATAAGTGTTGTTCAAGCTTAAAGAATAAAGTCATGAGGGTGCAGGAAGAGCCGCAGAGATACTGCATGAAGGTTTCTGTATGTTCACGTTGGTGTTTCACTTATCGAGAAACTGATGGTGAATTCACACCGCAGGCAGGATAAACGGCACACTTTTCAGTGTAGAATGCAAATAGATTCATCATCATCACTATTATCACACAACACTAAAGTCGGTCTCAATGTCATTAGGTCTAATCAGAAGACTCCATTGCCATTGAATCATATCCTTCGGAAACATCTTACATATATAATCAGGCTCATTCTTACTATTTAGACGATGAAGGTAAAGCTTGCTGCTGTTATCAGACTGCTGTGGATAGCTATGATCAGAGACTGTATCTTTATTATAATCAGACCAGGTGACTCATTGTAATAAGATACATTTCAGCTTCATTTAAACACTTCACGTCAATATCAGACCCACATGTTCAAATTCACTATAATCAGACTCAAATGTGTAAGTGTACTGTGCTCTGTATATGACAAACTATATTGGGTCTATATCACTGTATTTTTGAAGAAAATAAAACAAATGGAAATTTGTGATTTTTTACTCCCATCCTTTTTTGTTTCTTAAACCTTCTGTATGTAAACGAATGAACATTGAATAAGTCTGGGCAATTAAAGCGTTATGGATGTGGAATATAAATTCTCACACAATGCATTTATTACCAATATATTGAATCCTCCGTTTAAATTTGACTAAACCCCTGATGATAGAGTCGTCAGAAAAATGTGTGCAAGTTTTCTATTTAAAAAAGGTGAAAAATGAATGCATTATGGATGTGACAAAAAAGGATGAACTTTTTAAGAGACAACATACTTTTTAGGATTTCTGGGAATTCAAATGAGCAAACCAGAAGCTATAATACTAAACAATGGAGAGTTTTCTAAAAAAGACAAGTTTTTATAGTCCAAAAAATAGTTACTATGTTTTTTTTCGTGCACATTTATGAGGAGTATATATGGATTGTTAAGGATGTGACCATTCTAAAAGAAAACGTCTTAAAGGTCCAGTGTATGCAATTTAGCGGCATCTAGCAGTGAGGTTGCGAATTGCAACCAATAGCTCACACCACACCTCCAGCCTCCTTTCCAAAGCACTACGGCGGCTTTCAAAGAACAAAATCGTTTCACTTCATTGCTGAAGGAGATAATGTATTGTTTTGGCAAAACATTTCCCAGTTCATTGTAAAATTCATGCATGGTTGCTGCATGTGTTAGCAAGTCAATTAATATGATGAAACAGACGGCACTGCAAAAGTAAAATAGCTTTTGTATCGTGATATAATGTGCCATATTACTGTAACCCATAGTGCTCAGTGAAATAAAAGAGTTAGTTCACACCAAAATAAAAGTTCTGTCAAAATGTGTTCCCTCTCATGTTGTTTAAACCTGTATGTGTCTCTTTCATAAGTGTAACATAAAAGAAGATATTTTGAGAAATGTCTTAGTGGTTTTATGTCCATACAATGGAAGTCAATGGGGCCAGTGTTGTTCGGTCACCAACAATCCCCAAAATCGCATATTTGTGCTTTTTCCCGTAGAAAGAAACTAATACAGGTCTGTAATGACATGAGGGTGAATAAATAATGAAAGAATTTGCATTTTTGGGTGAACTATCCCTCACAAAGGGATACGCTCACAGGTGTCTTTGTGTTGTCCACAGGAACACCGTGACAATGCTTTGGTCTGCTTTGCTGTCCCACCTCCTCACACTGCACACATGGGCATACTTGCAAGCAGAATGTCCCGCTCTCTGCTTCTGCAGCGAGAGCCATCGCACGGTAGACTGTTCCTGGCGTGGACTGAGACACCTGCCTGTCGGACTAGAGCGTAACGTTCAGTCCCTCAACATGAGCCACAATCGTCTATCCGACCTGGACCATCATCTGAGCTCCTTCACGCACCTGCGCATCCTGGACATCTCCTACAACCGACTGCTCCATTTTCCCGCCTCCCTCCCCCGGGCTCTGTGGGAACTCGACATCTCTGGAAACCGCCTGCATGTGCTTAACAAAGACGACACGGCCTACCAGTGGAACCTTAGGGTTCTGGATCTGTCGGTCAATAAGCTGGAGCGTGTCGTCTTCATCAACAACACGCTCCCAAACCTGAAGTCTCTCAACCTCAGTTACAACAAGTTCTGGACGGTGCCCACCAACATGCCACAAAATGTAGAAACGGTGGATTTATCCCATAACACCCTTGTTCAGATCTTGCCAGGTTCATTGAATCGGTTACCCAAGCTGTCTCGGTTATATTTGCACGCTAACCGCTTCGCCGCAGTTCACCATGGAGCGTTCAAACATCTGCAAGGTCTTGAGGTCATCGCGCTTGGAGACAACCCTTGGGCGTGTGAAGATGCAGCAAATATTAGCCATCTGTTGCTTTGGACCAAACGTACGTCTGCCCGGGTGTTGGGATGCCCCTGCCACACGTGGCACACATGTGGAGAGGCTCACCTGTCCCAGACGGAGAGCTGGCACTCCGGCACCTACACGTTGTCACCGTACGTGTTTAAAGTCAATGAGCCGAGTCATCCATCCATCCAAGCGGTCACTACACAATTCTGGTCACTCTTGAACACAAGAGATGACCAAACAGCGACTGGGAGTGCCAAGGAGTCTTTCATAAAGGATGCCAAGTCTACTTCAAGAGTTCCCTATTCAGATATCTACACAACTACAGACGCCCCAGTCACCACCGGCTACTTCTCCACCAGCGAAATCATAATCTCCACCACCCGCAGGACAACTACTCTCCGTACCCGGAGCGTGAAGAGAGCGAAAAAGGACTTCGGGAGAAACAAAAGTTCAGGATTTCCCCGTTCGCTCTCCACATCAGTTTTCTGTATGCTTCTTTTAACAGCCATGATGTAAAATATCTGAAGGTGTGAAAGATGTCCCTCAAAACCACACACTGTAAAGTCACGCTAACACACGGATAACATGTTTCGCACATTCAGTCATTAGTTTCACTTTATGATTAAAAAAATGCATAAAATTGATTTAAACATTTTGTGTTGGAGCATTTAGAGCAACAAACAGGTTTACATTCTTACAAATCAAAACAATTCTTTGATACTGACATAAAAATGTAAATAAAAGTATTGAAAAACAAATTTCATACTTTGTTATTAACCCCCCCCAAAAAATGACTGAAGCCGTATTATAGCACTGTGTGAGGCAAAGAACACTTTATTTTACTTTATCATTAATAAGTCAAGTCATAAATTTCATAAATATGACCCGGTCAGTGAAAACCCAGCTAGTCGTTTTTTGTGATTGACAGTTTTAATTTTTTTACATAAAATTGTCCTACATGATGTAAAGAACATTCTGTGAAAATATGATCTCTACCCGTTCTCCACTTTTTACGTTTAAATAACAAGCTGTTGCAATATCGTGTAATAAGTACGGCGAAGTTCAATTGTGCGTGGGTATGAACCAATGTTTGCGTGCACCTTGGGTGAGAGTGAAACGTACATGAAGAGGAAACAATGAAATACTACATGTCATTTATTATCGTTATAAAAAATTTGAAGAAAAGCCGACAAGGAAGAAACATACACAGCAGCTTTTCAAGTTTGAGCTTACTAAAATCAGGAGAGCCTATTGACGTTAGGTTGTGCTGTATATATATATTGAATGAGTGTATAAGAAGTTTCTCCGATAAACTTTTCGACAGGAACTCTATAAAAAGTGGAACACAAATAAAAATGGCCCTAAACCAGCTCAGACAAGCTAGAAACTAGCTACCATACTCCACAACGCAACTATTACCTTAAGCTGATTTCCTAAAAGAAACACAATCTTTTACTTAAACCTTTAGAATAAGATCGCTCTTTACGATCGTAATCTTTGGTTGCGAATGCTCAAACTCACAGCCAGTGTTCCAAAATCGGAGCATGTTACCTGAATGGAAAACAACTAAAAGATTTGTTAAACAAAATAAATCTTGGCGGCATGATCCTTCCTTTCCAATGAAGGATAGCACATCATGTGACCTGAGCTTCTGTCGGTATAAAACCCAGCAGTGTTTGTAAAGAGACACACTGAACATCTTACTCAACACAAACATAACATCGCTCAACACCGCAGGTGAGTACCTAAAGAATGATTGTTTTTAGAACGCTCGTCAATTCTCTACAAACGATGATCAAACCTCTTAATCTGCACATGGATTGGTATTTACAATGCGTGTTACACTGAGAATTAAAACATATTTACAAGACCTAAGGTACTAAAAAGCTATTAAAGAGACCTGTACGACTTTTACTCTTCTGCAGAATGCAAGAGATATTTTGAAAAACATTGACTTCCACTGCATGGGCAAAAGCAGAGACTTTTCTGAAAATATCTTATTTTGTCTTCTACAGAAGGAAAAAAGCATTCAGATTTTAGACTGACATAAAGGTAGATTATGGTGAACTATTCATTTAAGTTTTTACGAAATTTGATATTACAATGATTTCATTCTGCAATTCATCTTTGAAACTATATTAGACTATTTGGGGGTTTGTTTTATGCATTGTTTAATCTTTTTGTTTTTGGATTAGTTTGTGCAAACATAAATGAATAAGCAAAATTTCACAAGTAAATTAAACCTTTGTGATTTTTTGATGTTGCAATGTTGTCATCACAGATCAGAGAATGGCTTTAAAATTGGAAAGCTACATGGCACTGCTGGCTGTCACGTTTGCCTTCGTTATGGTCCAAATGCAAATTACTGTAGATGGTCAATATAGAGTCAGGACCAACACTACCAACACTACCTACACGACCAACACGACCAACACTACCAACACTTCCAACGGCAGAAACAAAACTGAAACTGGCGTCACCACAAGCACCGGCGTCACGGGCGCGGGTAGCGGTGTCACAGGCAACGGCATCACCGGTCCGGGCACCGGCGTCTACACGGGCATGGCCAGCTATACTTCATCTTCCACCTCATCCTCTAAGACCGGTTGCTTCCAAATGCTCCAGCATGTGCTCATGGCTTTGAGCTTTCTACAGGTCATACAGTGATCAATAACTTTACCTCATCTTCTGGACCAGTTGGGACTTCAATTAATCTAGCCTTAATTTAGTCTTTATTTATGTTAAAGATTTTTCTCAGATTGATAGTCAGCTTTTTGCTTCACATTATCCAAATGATTTGAGTAATGAAAAATGTTAAGTAATATAAAAGAGCCGGGAGGTTGTATTAAGCAACCTCTATATATGTAAAAGCTAACAATGAAAAGGCAACCATAGATACCTGTTATCTGTCACTAGTGAACGTCTTAGTACAAAATAAAACTGGACAAATAATAACTTTTGTGTGATTTTCAAATGATTTCATCGAATCATTTTATACATTTATAAATGAAGGGTTGTAATGGTTTCAAAATGGTTACATATGAAGGATTTTATAGATTTGATTACAGCCATTTTATCTCATAATATCATGCTTGGAAGGGACTATTTCTGGTCATGTGTGTATAGAAAAGAAATTACACTCATTTTCAGAAAGAACATTCTGCGAAGATCCTTACTAAATGTTTGTTGACAGTTGGTCCAAAAACTGAATTGATTATTAATAATAATAACAGTAAGTTGTAACAAACAAATAAAAGAGAAAATACTGGTAAAAACAGCAGAACCAACGCCAAAGTCACTGCTTTGATTTTCTGGAAATGCACGTACTGATAAACATAAAACTTACCTGCGGGTGACATAGTAAAACACTGGGTTTCCATTCTTTGAGGTTCCGGCCTGATAAAAGATATTAAGAGTCTTCAGCGCTTTAAACTCATCTTTCTCATGAACCTGATGTCTGAAAAAAAGACACAAAGGAATCTGTAAATAACAGGATGATCACGTATAAACACAACAGCTGTTTTTGTCAAATTTAAAGGAATTGTTCACCCTAAAATGAAAGTGTGTGATATGAGAACATCCAGAAGGGTGAATCTAAACATTAAGACTAAGTCAAGATTGTGCTTCAAGAGAAGCAGAATCATTTTACCTGGTCATGAAGTCCTCAAATTTGGAGCTGGTGAGATTCAGGCTTGACCAGTGAGTGTCCGCCACAGGTTTGTGTTCGGGGGGACCCAGGTATGCCAGCAAGGTGGCCATCTTATCAAAAGGCCTTCGCCCCACAGCTTTATGATCCCTAGAGAGAGATGGAAATCTAAGCATGATTGGATTTTTTTCATGGGGGGCACAAGTGGGCCGCAATTAAAACATAGGAGAATATTGTATAATTATATGTACGTATCATTATAGTTCAGTAAGCTTTAAAATAAGAATAAACAGTGATACCTTTTAAACTTTTTATGGCATTTATTTACTGTTGCAAATAAGAACAGTCAAATACAATTTGTATTAACCTTAATACTGTAAGAAAATCATTTAGCATCCTGGGCAATTCACAAAAAAGTACACAAAGCGTCAAGTTATATAAAAACAAATCAATGCTTTGCAACTACTGGTCAAAACACAAGACCAGTCTTCCAAAAATAAAAATCACTGTATGCACTGTATGTGTATGGGTGAGTTGTCCCAGGGGCGGAGCGTTATGAGAGGCGCATGGATGTTTTCTGGGCGTACAATCGTTTGATGAATCGCAGGTACACACTTTAAGAAATTATCGTAAAATATGTATTTAGGACTTCTTCTTTGCAACATTTTATAATTGTGGCCCCAAGACTCAAAATTTTTTTTTACAACCACTGGTGCTTACAAAGTCGCAATAGCTTCATGATTTCCTGCAAACACACTTTTTAATAATAAACCACAAACACCCAGCCAGACCTTTTCCTCCACTGACTAAAACTTAATTTCTCTTATTGTCTTCAGAAAAAGACAGTTAAAACTAGGCTATATTTTATAAATACATCAGGTTATATGCTGTACGTGAAGGAAACACAAATGTTTCTTCTGAAGAGATCTGCTCGTAAATGTCCAAAAAAAAACATTTTGGAAACTTCCAATTGCTATACTTGTGGTACAGTCAGCTGCTTTTCAGCCGTGTGTCTAGTGCGAGTAACATTTGAATTTGTGATCAACAGCCTTGCAGGCAATTAGAGGGGTGGGGGAACACCGGGGGGTCCAATCATCTTTCAGGGGGGGCCAGTCCCCCATAGCCCCACCCCGGAAACGCCACCGATCAATTGACAGAAAGTTTCTCATGGTCTTATAAAGATAATAATCTGAAGGCGTGTGTTTTAATGTTTGAAATCACTTTTGTAGACAAACATATAAGCATGCCAATCCAATCTAGTGTGATTACAGGACCAGAACTAACCGTTGTATTATACAGTATATTTTTTATTAATAGCAAAATAATTAAACATACAGATTGTTTGAGGAAGTCTAACATGATTCTGTAATGTTTATAAAGTATATCATATTCAGGGCTAAAGAGGAGGGACTTTGGGGGTCAACTGAGTCCAAGAAGGGAATTTCGAGTGTAGGAAGACGCTCCAGTTCTAAACGTAGCGATTTTCCATCTTTTTATTTGGTTTAAGAAAAAAAATGCGACTCCAACTTGGGTCTCACTAGTGAATTTTTGCCAATTCCATGTATAACTAAACAACCTCAGAGACACTCAAACACACTTTCATTTTTAAATAACTTGGTTTCTTGTGAAAATGAAATGGGTTTGTACGAAATTCACTTTCCAATATTGATGAGATCTGACAGTTGAATTACACAGAACAAATTTTAACTCTTAAAATCATCATCTTATTAAAAAGATCAGACCTTTGAGAACAAGAAGAGCCATAAGAGGTAAAGTGAATTCTCACTGCAGTCAAACAGACATTTGGATAGCAAACAAATCTAGAAGAAAATGTCCTATTCTGGAGACATCCTCAACTTGCATTAGCATTTACAATAGCATTTCCTTTAATGGTGGTTCCATGATCTGAAGCATCACACCAGTCTCACCTGTTACTGGACAAATACTGCCCGATTTTCTCTTGATTGTTCCACAGCAGCCTGTGAAGGGCCAACACGTTCCCATCGCTTATGAAGGACAGACTGTGGTTCAGAGAGTCGCTCGCTGGGCAGTCAGAGGCAATGTCAAGAAAAAACCTGAAGATGAACCAAAAACATCAGTTACAAAATCCAGTTCCAAACAAACCAAACACCGGTGCTTTCTTACCTTCGTGCCGCATCAAAATTAGTCTTCACAAAGTCATTAAAAGGCCTCATGTGCTCCTCTTTTGTAAACAAAACATGGTTGGCGATACTTTGGAGAATCTGTGAACGTGTGAGAAATGACATTGAGTTTTTTTAGGAATCTGGATTCCACCTGTAGCGGTATGACCTCTTCGATAGCTCACCTTCGACATAAGTTTTAGGCCTCTTTCTATCCTGGGTGGAGGCTTCTTATGGAGAATCCCGGCTTCATAGGGAGAGACTATCGCTGGGTTGACAAACCGTAAGAACATGGCGCTACCCACAGCTCCAATACTGTTCTGAGGAAACCGCTGACTTACCACCTGAAACCGAGAGACACACACACAAAGAGGGATTTACAGCTAGAGAACGTGGTACCGTTTCATAAGATAGCGCCAAACCGGAATTCAAAGGTGTGAAGCTTAAATGGTTCGCTCCACCAAATTATTTTGCTTGATAATGTCATTTGTGTTTCATAATCTGGGGTTTTGTGTTGAAACTCCCTAAATGAAATGGCACCAGAGGTTAAAGTGTTAAAATGCAGGAAGTTTCTTAGAGCTGTTAAACAGTTCAATGAAGGCGGAGCTTCACCAGTGACTTTAAGGAGTGTTACAGAAGGAAAGGAAAAGCAGAGTATTAAAAATGGCACTTTTGAGAAATAAGTTTCACTCGGAAAAGAAGTTTTAGATCGAACGATTCTGGCAGGACAGGACGTGGCAGAGTCAGGGACCAACCTCTATACCCATAATGCACCACTGCGTCCAGTGTCTTCCTAAACTCCAGCTTTATTTCCTAAAACCAGTGGAGCTCTGAACCAAGGGCCCATATAAAGAGGAAGTCAAGTATGTTGTTTGTCAAGGTGCTGATGTTAAAGGGACAGTTTATCCAAAAATGAGAATTCTGTCATGGTGTACGACTTTCTTCTGCACGACACAAAAGAAGATATTCTGAAGAACGTTGGTTACCAAACACCACTGACCCCCATTGACTTTCATTGTGTGGACACAAAACATCTAAGAAATTTCTCAAAATATCTTCTCTTGTGTTTGACAGAGATAATTTCGTTTTGGCAAAAGTTTTGCCATGACAGGAGAATGATAAGATTTTAGGGAAACTATCCCTTTAAGAAGTGCATCCATTGGAAAGCTTCAGATAGCCAGAACATTAGTGGATATGATCTGATGTCAGTAAAGCAGGCCTGAGAAATACAGAAGTCTCAGATTAATGAAGCGATTCAGGACAGGAAGCAGATTTGTCCGTCATTTACACTTACTGCTTTTCTCATTTCCTTTCTGTCTTTGACAGATGCTTTAGACAGGAGAGAGTGACAAGTAGCCTACAGGATAGAAATGATCACAAACATGTCACGACACAAGCCAACACAAACACACTCTCAGATTAATAGCCCCGCATGGTATTTTGTCCAGAAACTTCAACAGACTTTAAAGAGGAACTCAACACACACAGTGACTGATGTCAAATATGCATTTTTGAAATAAACTAGTTTATTTGACATTAGTGATGTAATTCACACAGTTTTCCACAGGAAATTGTAGACACAGACATCCACAGAAACAGCCGGGCAATGAACTCAACCATTAACCTCACCTGAAAGAGACAGTGACAGACGCTGCGGAGCTGAGGGGGAAACTCTCCAGAAGAGTTAATTATGGCCTGAAAGAAGCCATCGGTTATCCGGAGAAGATTACGCTGGTTCTCCTCTAAGTTCTCACCGGCCTCCAGCCTGCAGAAAGAACTCAAACAAATCACCTCCAAACTGAACATGAGTATCTCATCTTTTCCCCCTAAAACAATGTTTTTGGTTGTTTTAAGTAGAAAACTTTTTTATTTATTTATTCATATTTTCATTATATAATATAAATATGTTTTAGAAAATATTTTACTATTAACGGTTATTAAACCAATATTTTACTAATACAATAATAATCATATATTTTTAATAATTAAATAATAGTAATATAAAATATTTACCACTTCATAAGATATGAATGTATGTATATATTTATTTACAAATATGTTATTATTAAATGTAATAAAAGCACAATTTTATTATTAATAATTGGATTATAATCAATGAAAAAAATATTGATTATTATACATTAATTAATAAGTAGTGTTGATTAGGAAATTAATAATTTTACGGTCACACTTCAGTAAATGGGAAGGTGCTCGCTATTATCAAACCATTAACTACTATTAATTTCTTGCATATTAATAGTTAGTATGGTATTTGTTAGCTTTAGGTATTGGGTAGGATTAGGGATGTAGAGTATTGTCATGCAGAATATATGCTTTATAAGTACTAATAAACAGCCAATATTCCAATAATAGGAATGCTAATAACAACTAGTTAATAGGTAGAATTGCCCCTATACTGAAGTGTTACAGTACCAATTTTACTATCATTTTTAAGATATTGTGATGTTACTTCTTATCTCGATTACTAATTTTCTTAATATTTTTTTCTTGTTTATAAAATAATGATTTAAACATTGATCAAATTTTTTGTAGATTTGATACCTTGTATACTATATTTATACTATATGTATATGAAACTATATACAGCCAAAGAAAAATAAGAGACCATTACCAAATCATTTTTAGTTTTTCTGAATTTACTATTCAGAGGTATGTGTTTAGGTAAAATTATTGTTTTTCTTTCTTTCTGTTAACTACTAACAATATTTCTCCAAAACTAATAAATATTTTGCTTCTATTTGCAGAAAATGAAAACTTAAGGAAAAGATGCTCTGTATTTTTTAGATCTCAAAATCGACAAAGTTCATATTCACTTTTTAGCATTACAACAGTAATATTGGTACTACAGAATAGTTTTTATGTGTGGCCTCAAAATGTTTATCGCAGTTATGGTGTGTCTTGTCATTTGCTTGTTGAATGACTTTGTCACTCCCGAGGTTTGATTTTGTTGAAATTCAACAAACACTGAACTGGAACGACCACAATACATCTAGAAATGCTGATTTGAAATGAAAACTTGGAATGGTCTCTCTCTATATATAATGCAGTGGTGTAACATTTACACCATCGCACAACCTGTGAAGTGACAGGACAAGTGACATATTCAGGGTCAGTGGACAGCTACCTCGTGGAATCCACCTCAAAGCTTAACATCTGCCACTCAGATCCCGTGAGAACCCTCCTGAGCAACGGCTCCAACAACTTCTGGAGGTACGTAGCACCGTACACCTGATCGGAGAAATTTCCAACTCGTGAATTTTGCAAATGGCAAGATTACGCTAATCCATCTGATTTGCCTCCGTGATTCTAGATTAGAGGAAGTGCAGAAGTACCTTAAAACAGAAGGTCATGATTTTACTGGCCAGGCTGTTTCCACGAAACAGAGTCTGCATGGAATCTGCCAACTCCACCTCCTTAGAGAACATGTTCCACAGGAGCTGATACAACAGATGTCTCGAATCAAAGAGAGTCACCAGGACACGAGCCAGTTCATCCTGAAAGACATACAGCAGATGAACGAAGTCAGACACATTCGAGATCACCAAACATTGACGCAGTTTGTAAACGTTAAAGCACTTGTACATCTTGTGTACTGTGTTTCATGTATATTAATGCTAATATTGTGTATTAATGCGTATACTTTGTATAATTGATCTATACAATGTTCTACCACAAGTATAAGTACTTCTGACTCTCTGCTTATTGTAATCTGTAATGTATTGTATATTTTTGTGTTTATCTTCTAATAAAAATAAAATGTAGTGCAACATGGTGTATATTTATTTATCAGAAATCTTTAAAAAGTCTTTAAAATTTTTATTTAGTTGTAAATGTTCAGTTGGTTGTGTACAGTATTGTAAACTTTATATAGTTGATATACAACAAACTTATACAATCACATGTGTACCTTGCATTTGTTTTATAATGTGTATTAAAGTATGTATATTTTGTATAATTAGTATACGTTGTGTGACAAAGTACTTGTGTCTTGTGTACTGTGCTTCATGTTTTATTGTGTGTATTGTGCAAATTTGCATATATATATATTGTATACTACTGTCAATTATAATATAAATATTGATCTATAGACAGTTTCAGCGGTAACAACGAACCCACACTTAACAGTATTGAAGAGTAGGTAAAAGTACAATTTTATGAAACAAACCCAAATATTGTTAGATAAAAGTGTGAGAGATTGTGAGCAAAGAGCCACAAAAATAGAGCAAATGATAATAAAATGGATATATAAATCAATATTATTTATCCCTCAATCCTAAAATAAAACATTTCAGCTTGAGAATGAAAAAAAAGGGATCAATCATTACACAGCACAATTTCAAAACAGTATGTAAATGACTTATGTAAGGAATAGGCATTCACAAATCAGTAAACAAATACAACATCTACATCATTGCTGTTGGTAAGATCTTAATCTATCTTAATATTGAACGCTCAAACCACTGCCACTCAATTCTCGATTAAAAGAATGAATATAACCCAAAAATACACAGTTCTAGAGTTAAGGTGTTTGGAAATCGCGGTTTGAATTGTTGCTCTATTCAGTGTAAAAGTAAGGTCTTTTACAAAACAAAAACAGGCAAAAATGTACCCACCCACTGGGAACAAGGCACCACATTGGCCAGCGCCATGGCGATAGGTAACTCCCCCTGGTCGCCCATCATCGTGACGAGTTCAACAAGCCTCTCGAAACGGTCGGCCAGGGCGGTTTCAGCCAGCGTGTCAAACTCAGTCCCCTGCTGCAGAATCTTTGTGAGGACCTCCATAAAAGTGGCACGTGTGTGAAGGTCCTTATGATAACCGAGACCTGCAAGAGCACAACACAAAGTATAAACATTTGAAACATTTGTATATAATAAACTATGCTTTTATACATTTCCACTAAATCATTTTTTAATATTTGTAAAACTCCAGAGATCTTTGTCTTGTACAGATTAATGTTTGTGTAAAGGTGTTGAGAAGTTTGAAAATCCAGGAAGTGTTGGAGTGCCCACAGGTTTGTGAATTTAGCATTGTACGCTTGTAAAGATGTTGTTGTTTCAATTTGTGGGTGTTTGCGGCAGGTCGTGGTTTAGTGTTAAAAATAAATATGTTTGGGGTTTGCATGAAGCGCCTCGATTCTCTCACCGATGGAATGCATGAGGCCGCTGTCCACATTGGCATTGAGCAGGTTAGGACATCGCCAGAACGGTACAGTGACGTAGCGACGCCAACCGCCTGGACATCCCTCGCTTGCGGCCGGCCACCTGCTGACCCTCATCCTCCACCTCACTGCAGTCATTCAGCAGGTTCATGAACAGAGTGAAGTACCTGCAGAGACCAACAGGGGGCGGAGTTAAGAATAAACCCTGTCACAGGGTAAAATAAAGACTATATGGATGTGAGGGTCGTACTTGAGGAACAGCTGTGATTTGGCCTCCATCAGCTCCACACCATCACCCTCCTCCGGCTGCAGGGGGAGACCGGCTAACAGAGACACCACCGCCTCCATACTCGCCTGGTCCAGATCCCTGTCAATCAAATCAAAAATCTCAACAAAAAAAAAAGATCTTGTAGCCCTGCTTCATTTTATGCAGTGTTGCAAATCGTTGCTGTCCTTGCAATGATTTTAATGCGCTTTATTGGCTGGGTTTTGGTAAAACTTAGCGACAAGTATATAAAGGGAAACTAATAAAAATGATTTATGGCAAATAAAAAATATGGAGATAGACAAAATTAAATATTTACTGGCTGGTAATAGTAAACTTTATTTCAATTTTTTATTTTTTGAGTCTATATTATTAAGAGTGCAGTTTTATTTCTTTCAGACGAATGACAAAGATTCAAATGGTCTGCCGTTTGTTGGAACAGTCTGAACCCTTCAATATGTAAAACAAAGACTTTTGTGTAATGAATGGGAAACCTATTTGAATGTGAACACAGTCTAAACGCTGTAACCAAGAGCCAGAGGCAATCGCCCAATTGATTAACAAATAGCCGCCCATATTTCCAGCACATTGGATTCCAGAAGGTTTTAACATAATTCCTTTCTGTATCGGCAGTTCAGTCTTGGTTTGGGTAAATTTGACGAAACGTTTATGAGGTTTTCACCTGGTGAGACACTTCACATCGTCGTCAGCTGCTTGGTTAGACGTTCCCATCACCCAGTCTGTCAAATACTCCACCATCTTGTTCCTGAGACAAAAACACACCCAATGCACTCCACATGAGGACAACGCAAGCAAATCTGATTGTCAAATAAACAACAGGGCTACAACTGGCCTTTCACCTGAACTTCATCTCCTGACAGAAGGAGAGATCATCTCTACGCTTCATCATGACTTCCACCAGCTGGCACAGTTTGGTTTTGATCTGAATGGCATGGACCATGTTGCCCAGGATCCGCACGTACCTGCCAACATACCATCAGATTCAAAAACATGTCTGTTTTATGAACAAATCCTTAACAATCTGGTGCTTTAATATTCTTTGCATCCCAAATCGTTGACCACTTTCAGTCAAATTTATATTTAATTTATTATTAATTTATTTCAAAACGTAATTAATAATCACAATTAAAATACACCTTAAATATACACAATATATCTTGCAACACTACTAATGTGCATTACTGTACCCGGGCATCAAACCCATGACCTTCCCTGCATCCGAAATGGTCTACTTACACAATATATATAGTAGGTGAACAGCTGAGTCATGAAGGGACCGTTTCAAAGTAACAACATACAAAAACGTTACCGAGCGTGCGCTCGTACGTGGGCTGCCCTTATCTTCCGCCTCATATTCGTAAACAATAGAGTGCCTGTTTATTATTTCTGATAACAAGCAAAATAAATCCTTACTTGGTTAAACTTGCCTCACCAATTTTTTAATTTAGACTGCGATACCAAGATCAACCTCTAGATGTCAATGTCCCATACAGTTTCTTTCAATGCGACTAAACTACAGAACCCACGTGACACAGTTTATTAAAGGAAATTAACATACAACAAATAGTTTGTATAATAAAATGATTATACATAAAAATAATAATATAAATTAAAATGAATTAATTAAAAATATTTGTTTGATTGTATTATTATATCATTATACACTAGCCAGACCGATAAACAAACAGGAAGATAACTACAGTCCAGGCGCACGCATCCGATGAAACAATCTGAATGTCCGAAACCTCAGTATGCAAAAAATAGTAACAAGAAATTGAACAAAAATGACTATTTGTCTTGTTGCACTTGTCTTATTCCGCACACTGTTATTACAAAAAAGAAACACTTTTTACGAGCGTGAACGTTTCCTGAGGAAAAGAATGTTTGTGTTTTTGGTTCAAGAGGGGATGTGGCGTACCTGACCAGATTGAGCATCATTGTTTCAATGCTGGCTTGACCCAGATGCTCTGAACTGCCCTCTGTGTGGTTATCTAAGAGGTTCTTCATGATTGCGATGGTATGCACCACAAACTGTGTGTTGGTCTCATTTATTGGCACCTAAACATGTTTGAACACACAAACCTACTGTAAGAAACTTGATACCAAATAGACGCTATTAATACACATCTTAGCCCAATGACTAATTTCCAAGTACGTGTAATAAGAAGAGGACATCTTATAACCACGACAACAAATAAGGGCCCATTTACTATTAAGGGTTAGAAAGAAGGTGGAAAGCTGTCAAAACATTGACTAATGTTGAAAATAGACTATAAACTATGAAATAAACTTTATCTATGAATAAAGGGCGGGGGGTTGTCTTACCGGCCCCTGCGCATCGAAGAATCTGCTGATGCTGTTTTTGAGCTTGTTGAAGAGCATCGGGTACAGCGCAGGACTGAGCTCCAGCCCCACCAGGTCTTTGACGTTGGTACGGATCTGATGGCCCTTCTCGTGACTGCACACCATCAGAGACAGCAGTCGGTCCAAGAACCTGCTCAGGGGCGTCTCCGGGTTCCCCTCACACGAGGACATGGAGACCATGGAACCCTTGCGATCGTTCAACATGCCCATGGGAGGACTGTAGGTGGCGAGAGCAGACGTGTTCCTCTGCAAGCACACGCCACCCAGCGCACACAGGAAGCCAGTCATATTGATCCATTCCTGAATATATATTCAAAATATGAATTATAAAATGTATTCATTATTTTGGAAGGTCATATGTATGTATACATTGTTCATCTTTATTGTGGGTGTTATACTATAGCTACAAGTGAAGGTTCTGTCTGATTCTGACCTGACTGTCCTCCAGTTTCGTTTTCGGGTGGCTTAATATTAATTTGGTGGCATGCTCCCATTTAGCATGTGTGTCCTCCCAGGCCTTCAAAGAGAAGAAAGCAGTGACCATCCATACATTCACTTTACATTAGACATGTTAAACAAGTTACTATGCCTTATAGAACATTTCATTGGAAAGTACAATCCAGCCAAGTAAAGCAAACAAATCGAGTGTTTGCATATTCTCAAGAGTAATTCAAAGCAGTGACGATGAATGCGGCACGACACAAATCAGACTTCTGCAAATGTGCTCTGCTGTTCTATGCTCTGAAGGAAGACAGGAAGTTGACGTGCGTGTGATTGTGTGACCTCTGACCTCTGTGTTTCCTGGGGTGGGCAGCTCAATCCTCCGAAGTAAAGCCATTACTCTTTTTTGGAGAGCTGAACGGCCTGAGGAAAAACACACACAGTTAAGAATCTGTATGTCGAGTCAAGCGAGTTAAAGAGATTGTTCACCAAATTTTTTTTAATCATATGTCATCTTTTACCCACCTTCACTTGTATGCATTTCTTTGTTCTGCTGAACACGAAGGAAGATATTTGGAAGAATGTCAGTAACCAAACAGACCTCTTCCCTTATTTACTTTCCTCGTAAGGAAAATAAATACTAAGGAGGTCATTGGGGGATGAGATCTGTGTGGATAATGACATTCTTCCAAATATCTTCCTTTCTGTTCAGCAGAACAAAGAAATTGTACAGGTTTGTGCAATTTTGGGGTGAACCGTCCCTTATAAGATTAGGAATTATCTTTAAAATGTATTGCTTATATTTTATAATTATCTAGTATATATATATATTATTAGTTAGTATATTATAAAGTATATTAATATTTGTTATATGCTTTTGTCATTTAATTTTGTTTATGCTATCTTAAAAACTAGTTCCGTTTTACTTTAGTTTTAATATATTTTTCAGATAACTGTATGGCTTATTGGGCAGGTCACATTAATAATAATATTAAGACTGATATTTTATACAATTTAAATATGGAGGAATGTTTTTGTAAACTTTAATAACCTTAATGCTAAGTTGTGAAAGTTCTATGCTGCCCTCTAGTGGCAATTCTGTCTATATCAGCATTTCCCTGTCCCTGCAGCCAATAATGGTTTAAATGCATTTCTATCAAAGTTTAAAACATAAAATTGCAGGTTACTTTATGTACTTATCTTACATTGCAACTTTAAAGCAAACCTCAAAAGCCACCCTTCACTTCCTATAACTTAGTTTGGATTTTCTTGTACATCTTAATGAAGTTTGAGAATGTGTTTATACAGATTACTTTAAACCTGAATGTTGTGGACTATAAAGATTTCAACACATGCTCGGGAATCGTAGACAAAACAGATTTTTCATATCCTCATTTAAATACACGTTTAAAACAAACCTGTAATCATCATGTTACTGATGGATGCAAACTCCATAAATGTGTTGTAATTGGCCAGGAGTGACTGCACTGGGATGTCCTCAGCACCACAGCGGATCTCTGCCTCCTCACACAGATAACGGAAACAGGACATGGCCACCAGAACTGCCTCCATGTCTGGACTCCACAGGAACATGTGGAGACAAACCTCCAGCTCGGTCTGGGCCTGCCTGCAGATGGCGATGTTGCTGCCCGCTGTGACACGGTCCTGAACAAGACAAACAAACGAAACCTAAATCCAGTGTGGACAAAATAAAAAATTATAATGGGTTCTAATGCGTTTTCTTGTCTCTTGTCGCGTCACGCTGCGTCCGGTGTAAACACGGTGTTAGAATGGAATACTTGGGGTGAACATACGTGCCATTTTTCCCGGACACGGCCGGGCCAGGATTTCGGGTGAATCCCGCAGAGGTCGAATGTGTCCACCGCATAAGTTATCAAGGTTCTCACATTTCAGTTTAAAAAACATTACGTCATCTATAATCATTGTTGAGTCATTCTTACCTTGAAATAGGATGTTTTTTTTTAATAAACCTAAATGAATAAACCTCGATGACGTATGGGTGGACAAATGCGACCTCCGGAGGAAAAATGGCATGTTTGGTCACCCTGGAATACTAAAAAAAGATTAATCGCGGACAATATTAGTATGGACAAGAAATGTTATAGGAACATGAAAATCATCATTTAATAACCCTCAATTTGTTCCAAATCTGAATACATTTCTTTGTTCTGATGAACACAGAGAAAGATATTAGGAAGAATGCTTGTCACCAAACAGTTCTTGGCCACCTTTGACCACCATAGTCGGAAAAATTGCTAAATAAATTTCTTTGCTCTGTTAGACGCAAAAGAAGAGATTTTGAAGAATGCAAACAGTTCTGGTGCACCATTGACTACCATTGTGGTTTTTATTACAATGGTAGTCAATGGTCGTCAAGAACTATTTATGCTTATCAGAACAAAAAAAAATCATACAGATTTTGAACAACAAAAGGGTGAGTAAATGATAACAGATTTTTATATTTGGGTGACCCGTCCCTTTAAGGTCATACTTTACCCACAATTGCTTGCAAGAAATAAATGGTCGTAACATCTTACCTTATTCCTGAGGAGGAATTTGTTCCTGCAGATGAGAATCTCTCGCAGCCACTTGAGAATCTCTGTGCTGTTGATCAACTGATGGCCAAACAGCTTCTTGCAGATAAAGAACAGGACCTGAGAACTGGACAAACAGACAATCGGTCGAAACGAAGCTTCAGGAAACTGTGCTTTGCTTAAAGATGTCGATTCGCTCCGCCGTACTACCTGATATCCCAGAACGTTTCCATAGGAGCATCTGGGTTCCACAGCTCAATGCTGTCGGGCTGATGAAGGACCAACAGAGCCTGAGAAAGAACGACACTCATCAATCGACTCGAGAGCTAAACGATGATGTCTCAAGAGCAGAACGGGTCTTACCTCCATGGCCTCCTGCGAAATATCTCCCATGTTGGCTAGAGGTACGAGCTGCATCAGGCCCGTGATGAGCTCCGTCGTGCTGCCGTGGACGTCCTGACCCGGTCTGCCTGGATTCTGATTCATATAAATGGGACATGAAATACATTTGTGATGGATGGCGATCAAGCCACAAGAAGCTGTGTCTTCTCACTCACGTATAGCATCAGTTTGGGATCCAAGTGAATGAGCTTCACCAAAGCCAAGAGCAGATACTTGTAACTCCTGGTGTCCAGATCTGTGGCCTTCTCTTTGAACTTCAGACTGCTCATTTTTCCCTTAAACGTCAAGCTCTGACAAAACGAAAAAAGAGAGAGAAAACTTTTGCAAGGAAAACACGCAGAGCACACGAGGGTGAATAAATGATAAAAGTTTCATTATTCTATTCATTGAAAACAGGTTGAAGGGTCATCTCACCGGTGTCGAGCGCAGAGGGGCGTGACTGCTGCAGCCCTGCACGACCCGCCCCAGAGTCTCTGCAAACATGAGACGCAGCTCTCCCGAGTAACAGTACACCGTATCGATCTTCGGCCACCAGTCCAGAGGGGACTGCAACATGATGGAAGACACACAGAGGACATTTGGACACCCTGCAAGTGAATCCGACATTCAATCTCTCTGAGGTCAAGTAAGGACACTATAAGCTCTTACGTTGGTGATGATCCTGTGCAGAGAATTCACCAGCACTAAATGGAAGATGGGCGGCGAGGACGACGCCAAACACACCTTGGGAACATGCAGAGAAAGAGAAGAAAGTGTGAAAGGAAGTGAGGACGATCTGTGAGCGACGTGTGCGCGGGAAATGTACGCACCTTAAACTGCTGATTGTTGTGCGGGTTGATTCTGAAACAGGAAACGAAACAGTCGATCATCAAATCCGCGTCTGCACTTTGACTCCCCGTGCCTCTGGAAAACGGCTTTGTCGGGTTAAAAAGCAGCCCCTGGAGGGAGATTAAAACAAACCAAATTTCAACCCGGAAACATTGAAGGAGACATTTGCAAGGCACTGCATATGTCAATGTGATGCTCCTATGGGAGGTCCAAGTCTCATTGTTGTCATTCTTTTTGAGGAAAAGGTCTAAAAAAAGGTTTCCAAAATACCTTCAGGTCCACCACGATGGACTGCACGAGCAGGAAGATGACGGAGTGATCCTCCCAGTTGATGTAAATGGACGCTTTGCACAGTTTGACGCAGGCGATGGCCGCGCTCTCCGTAAGCTGTTTGCTCCCACCGTGACCAGTCAAGGCTTTCCGTAGATTCTCCAGGAATAGCTTCTACATAAAAAAAAACCAAAAGTACATATTACAGGGAGCTCGAGGACAATAATGATCATTTTTTCTTAGGTTTATACCCCTGCTAGACTGTTGTACTATTCCATTATTATGTTTTTGATTACTCAGCAGGTCTGATCATTTAAATAACAGCTATACAAACTGATATGTTATGTATACTCAATATTTATTCATTTCCATTTATGAATTTGGCAGATTTTACGTGCATTTAAGATACAATATACATATGAAGCGTTTGGTAACAAAATTAGATAACTCTTAAAAAAAATCATATTTTATGGTGTTTGTTAGCTGTATTTTTTTAGTTATTATTTGTTAAATCAAAACAAACCAACTGCAGTTTGATTGATATTAATTGGGAAAAATATGATTTTTGAACATTTTTAAAAACGGAGTTATCTCATTTTGGAACCAAACTCTTCATATGTTCAATATAAAAATCGGACATTTCATCATTATATCTGGCCAAACAGAAATAACTAATAAGCTGCCAAGCTCCTCCCCTTTTAATAACTCAGTTTCTTACTTATTCACATTTATGTGCATTAATCTGTATTTAAGACAAGGCTAAATAATATTATCAATATGCATATTTAAAAATAAAATAAATATTTAATTTAAAGGTGCAGTGAATGTATTTAGCGATGGGGTTGCAAATTGCGAATTGTTTAGTGCTACTCATTCTAAAGTAATTAAAGTATAATAAAGTATACACCTTTGAAAACATAGTTATGTATATTACTTAGCATTTCTGTCAATAGATCCTCGTTTTAAAAAAATATACATAGGATCTTTAAGAACAATAAGAATCTATTGAATGTATATGAGCACATGTGTAAATGTTTGTTTGTAAAAGCATGTGCCTTGTTGTCTTTGGAGTCATCTGGGGTTTCTCTGGACATGTCTTGAGTGATGTCGGGGCAGAGGATGAGGAGGATGATCTGCAGGGGCCACACAGCCGCCTTCCTCTTTGCGCTCTCAGCAAAACTATCCACCAGATCAAACAGCTTCTCTGCACACTCTACAACACACACATTTAATATGTCTAAGCATTGCAATACACATATTATCGAATGGTACACTGGGGTTTTTCATGGACGTACCGGCCATGTCCGCCTGTGGCCTCTGGTAGAGCATTGTGAATTCATCAGGATAATTCTCCACCCAGTTCCAGAATGCCTGAAAATCCAAGCAAAAGATACACATGGTAAAATGTGACATCACGAGTCATGCCAAATCACACAGAAGCAATTGCAAAACACACAAACAATGAATTGAGCTCCTGGCTCTTATCAGCTTTTTATGTAAAAATAAACGAAAACTCCTAAAGATCTGAACGAAAACGTCCAGGCCCGTGTGTCCTGGCCCACTGAGAAGACGTTTTGTTAACATTTCATCATTTAAATATATAAATACCAGCATGTGTTACTTGATGAACAAATAAGAACCATTGAGATGATCACTTTGGCAATTATGTAATTACAATAACAAAATAAAATGACATTCTTGCTAATATAATTGGTCTCCACGGGCACATCGGTTTCTTGTTCATGTTTCTTTTTCTAGTTTCCTTCCTGTAAAACACACCTTCTCTAGATTATAGATGACGCTCAGCTGTGCCGGCTTCTTCAAGGTTTTGAATTTAAACACAGTTTCTGCAAGAAAAAACACAGGACATTTATGAAACACTGATTTAAACTATAATTTATAAGTTAAAACGTTCTTGTTCACAGGTTAATGTACAGAGAGCATAAGCCAAAAAGAGACTAATTTTCCAGAAAAAACATTTACATTTATCAAAACATTGTGTGGTTGCGCATAATTTGCTCAACCAATAGTGCAATTTTGGGGCGGGGTTATCTCTTTGTATGACCAATGGCAAATGGCCTGGGCATCTGGGAACCATTGTAATATCACTTGGTCACCCAAGTAGTGCAAAAAATTGACACATGGCTTTAAATGCATATACTGAAACCTTGCAGGAGGCGTTTGAGTTTACAACAGTCCACATTGATGTGCTGAATGAGCTCGATGTCGTGCACGTCCACATTATCTTCAGAGCAGACTGTCAATTCCTGCAACCTGGGGGCGGGTAAAAATAGATACGGAAAATATGAGAGATCATATCAGCTCTTATAGTTAAGAAAATAATACAATTATCAAGGACTGAAAAGGTTTACAAAAGTGTTTTAAGTAATTCAAAGCTATTTCTCCTATGAGAGAATATTTTGTAGGTAAAGTCATGTAAAGAGTAACAGATTGTCGTAAACCATAAGTTATAAGTAAACTATAAGCTATTTAGGTGCTGTGCATTGTTGAGGTTAAACCAAAGTTAATGACCAATCACCATCAAGGACCAGATCTGTTTTTAAGAGTATTTAGAAACTAAACTACTGTTAAACCGGATTTCTCAACACAAGTTGTGTGACATTGATGATAAATGTACATCAGGGGAAGTGATATTTCAGGATGATGTTAAAAAGATGATCCATTCAATCCTTCTTCCTCTCGTTTCAGGTGTAGGTACCTGGTAGAGATGCGACTGAAGACAGGCGTTGAAGTTACTGCAGCTGATAGAGAACAGAACCCCACAGGCTGAGTGGCGCAGCTCGGCTGCATGCTGGTTTCCCTCGCGGTACGTGTGGATGAAATGACAGATCTCAGGCAGTAGCTGCTTCACCAGCATCATCTCGTCTAGACGCATGCTGTCTTTCGGTTGCTGGAAAGAGGAGTAAGATAGAAGAGAAGGACACAGAACTCCGTTTTAAACTTTTTAAAGCTTATAGCAATTTGTCTCTCTGTCGAATAATAACACAACAGTGAGACAGAAAGAGAGAGAGGGAGAAAGAGTGAGTGGCAAGTGTCTCTTACCCCTGACAGGCACTTTTCAAGTGTGTCCAAAATGATGAGCTGGGACAGGTATAGGTTCTTCTCTGCAGTCTCACCAAATATTCTCTGCAAGAGAAACATGTGCGAGAGAGAGAGAGAGAGAGAGAGAGAGAGAGAGAGAGAAGAGAGAGAGAGACTGTGTCAGAACTGTGTCTGGAACAAACGTAGATGGTTTCATAAGACACACACATCTGTCCCAAAGTTAACTTCCAGTCTGTGTTTGGTTGCAATATTACAATTTATTATATATTTTATTAAAGTTTATATTTTATTGCATAATAATTGTATTAAATTAAATTAAAACTACTCCACAGTAACTGATTACGGAAGTTGCCCCATATTAAAACTGTCTATAAGCCCGAAAATTCCCTTTACATGATTTGTAATTATTCTAAGAAATATTAAATATGACTCCATGAAGAATGCTTTACAGCATGCTCTAACTAGGCAAGACACAAAGTGCCAAGCAATCAATCCTGTTTTTGTCACAACAAGCCACCCTTAACAGAACTGTGATGGGTAGCTCCGCCCAAAGTGAAATCTCATTGGTTCACGATCCTGCCCACCGCTGTATTTTAAACATTGGCTGTGACATTTTCGGTTCTGCAGCATCTTGTCAGGCAGGACAGAATCCTGAAACAACGCTTTTACAATAGTGACTTACACCCTGAAAATCTCCCTGATAGCACGCATACATCTATTTGACATCTACAATACATAGTTTGCTCATCTGCAATAGGTCTCGGAGATGTCTGCTGTCAGACGTTATATAGACATCTTGAAGACGTCTGTAAGATGTTTATGATTTAGGATGGATGTAAATCTGCTCTTTCTAAGATGTTTAGCAGATGTTTTTACGCAGCAAATCTCAAGATCTTTAGCAGACGTATTACAGACATTCAAAACGTCTCCCAGATGTATTGCAGATGAGCAAAGTAACGTATTGCAGACGTCAAATAGACTTGAGCCAGACAGATTGTGCTATCTGGGCTATCACACATCCACAGCATATGACACACTCACCATGTTATTGACGTTTTTGAGTATGTTGGTGAGTCCACTGATGACCAGAGAAAATTTGTATCTGGAGATGTTGATGAGACATTCTTTATTGTGCTCCGTGCTGATTTTGGTGTGCGTGTTCTGGACGCCAACTTTAACAGGAAGCTGCAAGCAAACAAACAGACAGTTTACACACCGTCCAGGGAATACATCAGGAGCTTCTGTTTCCAGTTTTCAAGGCACTTAGAGAACACAAAACTCTCTCTGGGTTATATCTAAAGCCTGCCTGTCTGTTGTGTGGATTGTCTTTAATTTATCTTTGTGTGAAAACAGTCATTTTTGTATTATCAACAAATATTTTTTACATTATGCAGTCATTTATTTCCTTTATTGACATGTCTTAAGGTTTTAAAATAGCCAATAGGCTTTAAATAGGATACAATGCTAATGCTAATCAAAGGCAGGTAGTATTAGCAGGGCGTTTCTTTATTCTAGAGAGCATTTTATTGGACAAAATTTTTTTCTGTCCTTTTAAGTTCTTGGACAAACATTTACTGTAGAATATTCGACGCCAAATGTGCCTCAAATCTTGTTTACATTTCCTAAAAATTATTCTTCCATAAATCACCATGAAATCCAATCTGACAATTTCCTTTTTTTAGAATATTTCTTATTTAATTTATCTGTGTCATTTCATTCATGTGCACTTATTTTTTTTTTTAATAATAAAAATCACGTTTTGCATGACGCGCTTCTCGGCATGGGGATGAGAGTATGTTCACTGTCCAATCGCCAGTCTTTCAACTTCCAATGATCCAATGGATCCCAAAGGGCAAAAATCAAGCCCCACCCTAGTAATTCTCACTTCAGAAACCGCTTCACCCAGATATACATCACAATACAAAAGAAAACACCATTTTAAAGTCAACGTTTGGTCATCTTTTGTCAAGAGCTAATATAATTGAATGGGCTCTTTAACATGACTCCAAACCAGTAAACCGTAATAATATCCCAGTCTTAAAAAGGAACAAACTGCTTAAGGCAAACAGCTCGTTTTAGGATTATCCCAATTTTAGCATCAAGAAAACTCCTAATCCCTGTTGAGCTGCATTTAAAGTGCAATGATCCCAACATGACCCACAACCAGAACCCCCAACAGGACCTGCATGTCTTCCAGTTGTTGGGCTATGAGTCACAGAAAGAGGTGAATTTTCATTTACTGAAAAAGCTGAATCTTGTGTACCAACCGCAGAAATTAGTCCAGAGCGAGAAGACAGAGCATGGGAGGAACAGTTTTGTTTCGATTTGTTTGTTGTTGTAATACAATTTACAACCTTAAGGGGAAGAAATGTAATTTGGCCTAAACTGGTTTCCTCCTACCAAAACCGACTAGTCTGGCCAGTTTAACCTCGCTCTATATCGCCTTGATACAAAACCACTATGTGATCTTCCAATGACCACCTGTCTGTCAATGTTTCTTTGGTTGTCTGGTAGAATTTTATTTACAAGTTTACAGGCCTTTGTACAAAACAAGGCAACATTGCTTCAACTCTCACAGACACATTCCTTCGGTTAAACATTGTTTAGAGGCCAAACAATGAAGGATGAAAAGGCACCACCCCAGGTTGACCATTCACACAGTGCCTTCACTTATCTGTGGGTTTTATTTGTTACATATAACCGGTTTAATGAATAAACCAGAAGGATACACACTAATGGAAAGATCATTGTTGCATACAATGGTGACCTAAAATGGCCAAACACTCCCATTGACGCTATAGTACAGAATGATACTGTACACCTTCATATTAAAAGTCTTCTACGCTAGACAGCAATTCTCCATACTGTACATCTCTTATTATGTCATTTACATCATTTGCTGTGTCTGGAACAACATTTCTTTCAATCAATCAGAGCCCTAACTCGTACCCAAGGGACTATCGTTTACCTAGTTAGCTTGCTCCGGTCTTATCATCTCTGGCATCAGAAACATGTTTGTCTATTAACAGCCAATCAAAATTCCCAGCGTATTGTTGTGATTCCATTGTCATCGGCCAATCGGCAGCACCATCTTTACTGACATACTGAGTGTCTCCTTGGTTTTGACTAGAAGGGATACAGTCTCCTCCACTGGGCATGCGCACTTCAATACTATATAATTTTTGTCACGCTGTAAACAGTTGATTCATATTTTTTTTTTATTGTAAGTTTAGGTTAGGTTTATTTTAATTATATGGCGAGATTTTGCTCCACTTCCGGCCGTAGCTGTATCCCTTCTGGCAACAACCTGTCTCCTTCCACTATAATAGCCAGCAGAGTTTCATTTACCTCACAGCCTGGAAGCTGAAGAAAAGCTGAAGTGCAGAATGATGTCACAAGTGGCAGAAGCCAGATATGAATGCTTATTTTTGAAGGCTTATTTTTAAATGCGAATTTTGGCATGTTTTGAAACACGCTTGTTTTTAAATGCCTTAAGCTTGTCTTTGTTCACACGTGCATAAATGCAACCACATTGATACTCTTATTTTAGGGGTAGTTTTGAGGTAGCACTTAGTCCAAAATAAGAGTACTGTGATTGGTTAAGGATGCTGATCCAAGGCCCGCTATTCACCCCTTTCTGATTTAAGGTTACGTGATAAACAGGACCTCCCTATCTCGTGCCTTTAATCTCGCAATGGACCTAAATATGACAGCAGCATCAGGATCAGGAGGTGGATGGCAGCAGGCGAACGAAAACGCTCTGGTTTGCTTGCAGCGGCTGCGTAACTGCGCTGGTAAGAGCGCATCCGCGCAGACCTTCAGAGATGTTCAGATGAGCTCTGACCTGTTCGTCGAATCGGGTGATGACGGCCTGTACCCACTCCACGGGCTTCTGCGCCGCCATGGCCGCTCACGCCTGCACCTCCGCCGCTGATGATGAAGATGACAGCGAGGAAGAGGAGGAGAAGAGGACGCCTATCCCGACGTCTGCCACCCCTGCGGTCCTCGATCCGTGCCGCTCGAGGGGCGGCTCTGTGTTCAGTCTGGTCGGTGTCAGAAACAGCAGCATGCCGCCATGACAGTGCCGGAAGTTTAAATCCTCCGATCCAACGAAGCAGCAGCAACACAGTGGTGCAGATGAGAGATGACGGCAGAACTGCGCATGCGCCCGCGAACAGCGAGCGAGAGAGAGAGATTGTTTTTGAGCTGAATGAATGTGGATGTAAGAAATACGTAAATATTGTTTATTGGAGCCGATTATTATAATCATATTTGGCTTCAAAATAACATATTCCGGGAATAACCATTAAAATATTTGTCTGTACAATTATAAAATATAAATAATGTTATCGTTTTAACAATATACGATTTATTATAAGATACACTTACGTTTTGTGATTATCAATTTACGATAAAAAATTGGAAAAGTTACTGCGTAAAGAACAGGTTTATACATGCATTACTGGTATTTACACTTATTTTAATGGTTATTATGAGTGCCAAATCAATAAAAAAATCAGGTTTCGGGCTGTAGGAAGTGATAAATAAGTGTTTTAAATATTAACAGGATGAACTCTGTTGCAAGTTAAACTTGTGGTTAAGTCATTCTTTCATAAACAGCCATTTTCCAGTCACATGCTGTAAAGGAAACAGATTCGGGAATTCTGGAAAGAGCGAGAGAAGAAGAAAGAAGAGCTTGTTAAGACACTGAAACACTGAATGCTCTCAGGCAGAGAAATGAGAAACGCTTTGTCAGAAACAAAGCAAACCTTTGTGAAGAGCTCGGCAGTGGAGAACAGTTCAGTGTCTTTCTGGCTAAGATGTTATGTGTGAGAATATACTGTCGGGTTTCCAGATGTTTCTGGGCTGTTCCTTTATTGATTCATATCAAGTGAATATAGTTTTATGTAGTAGGCTTAATACATTTGACAGGCACTTTAATTCAAACAAGTTATAATGTAATTCAATACATTTAACGGAGAAATATATCCTTTAAAAAATATACTTCGACGTGACATTACCATTATGTGTTTGTGTAGCTTCATAGGGTTTAATAGCATTTTTGCTGTGAAATAGTGCCCCCTAGAGCTCTGTACCGTTACGACAGAAATAAATACGCATGAATATAGTATAGAATCAACATTTTATTTGTCGTTTATAATATGTATATATAATTCATAGAAATTAATCCATTCCACACTGCAAAAAATGACTTTCTTACTTAGACTTTTTTTCTTGTTTTCCAGTAAATATGTCTTAACATTCTTAAATCAAGATGCATTTAATATAAAGTAAATATAACTACAAAATAAGTCTTGTTTTTAGGAAAAAAATTGAAATTTTAGTGAATAAGTGCTTAAAACAAGCAAAAATATCTGCCAATGGGGTAAGAAAAATAATCTTGAATTGAGTGACTAAGAAAAAGATAAACCTTAATTCAAGATTATTTTTCTTACCCCATTGGGAGATATTTTTGCTTGTTTTAAACACAAATTCCCTGAAATTTCATTTTTATTACTAAAAACAAGACTTATTTTCTTAGGTCAATTTACTCATCAAGAAAATGCATCTTGATTCAAGAATTTGTAGACATTTTTACTGGAAAATAAGAAAAAAAGACTAAGTAAGAAAGTCATTTTTTGCAGTGCTTTCCATTCTCTACCGCTTATCCGAACTACCTCGGGTCACGGGGAGCCTGCGCCTATCTCAGGAGTCATCGGGCATCAAGGCAGGATACACCCTGGATGGAGTGCCAACCCATCGCAGGGCAAGAAATTAATCCAATATAGTAATTTGTTATAATAATCAATGCAAATGAATGCACAATTTTTTAAAATAATTTCCCTTAAATGTTTCTTGATTTTTTCCGTAATTTTTAGACTTTCATGATTATATGACAGAGATAGTGATATCCGTTTTTAATATTGATTGAATATTAATCTTTTAAAAAATCAATCAAGTTGAGTAGGTTAAAATATTTCCTGGTTTACATAACCTTAGGAAATTTTGGTGTTGAAAAAAGCAAAAATCAGGTTTTGTCTTCTGGTTTGTTCTACTGAGAAATTATTTAAAAAAAACACCGTATTCGTATTATACCAGCTCATCACTTTCATATTAAGAACATATTTCATCACCTATCAGCTTTCTCTATACACCCGAATATTCATTTCAAGTTTATTTATTTGTAGTGCTTTTCACTATTTTGCATTGTTGCAAAGCAGTTTTAAATAAATAAAGAAATTAGTAACAAATAAAAATCTGACATCAGTCACGTGACAAGCTTGGTTTTATTGTCTTTCAAGGATGAGAACAGACACTGTGTACAGTAGCCACATGCAATACAAAAATATGACATGTATCGACCCATTCTAAAAAAAGTTTGCTTTACAGGTTTGTTTTTGTTTTCTTTACATGAAAAAATATAAAGAATATTTACATCTGGGATAGGACAGCAATACCTATTCAAAAATGTCATGATGTACAGTATATATATTTATTTATATTGATATAAAATGTCCATATAAATATTAAAAGAATTCTGTTCATTGCCTGTACACGAAATAAACCATATTTATACATAAATATTTTCATGTCATTCATATTTCCAAACCACAAAGTCCAGTCTTTCACAAAACAAACGAACGAACGCACACCCTTCCACATACACGTTACGAACACGCACGTTACACACAAACACACATGAGAGTTCATGTATACACAACTTATTATGAAACACTTTTCTGCTGGGTAAATCTAGCTCTTCTTCAACTGGTGCAAACAGATCCACTTCAGTCAGGTGAGAAGACATACAACGCTTCTCTTTGGCTCATTTTTCGCAATCTGTGCCAGATATATTTCGAGAGGGTAAACGTTTTATAAACCCGCTCAGTTTTCCTCAGCTTCAGATAGCTGTCGGTTTTCTACATTTAATAAAACTACATCAGACAGACCCTCACAACAAATCCTAACCAGGCGTAACACGATAAAGTGGCAAGCGATAAAATTTCATGTGTATATATATATATATTTTTGTCACCGGGACAAGCAACGTGACAGTTTGTTTCTTTTTTGGGACAGTTTCTATTTCTACGAAGCCATACCCTCAGTAAAATGTCATAGGTCCAAATCTTGCTCTACTTATCCGTGTAACATCATGTTTCGCATTCCGCGAGGACAAATTTAAATGTCACTGGTGTTGCATCACGCCTGGATAGGAGACAAAAAATTCTCCATTAATAACATTATTATCATTCGTGCTACAAATACGCCCACTGTCAGACACTGTGTGAGAAGGTGTGAAAACAAAAGGTGTGTTAACATGAACCAGACGGTCCAATCAGAGCCAGAATCCTCACATCACGCAGGACTAAGAGGCACCAAGACCACGAGAGAAAGAAGGAGAAAGAAAGAGCGAGAGTGAAAGAGCATCTTCATTTCAGCGTCGATAAATCCTGGTAATGTGTCACACGACATCACAAACTGGAGCCGGAGAGAGAACCAGTCACGCACTTCACACAAGAAAATGAATCAGGAATAAAAAAGGCAGAGCGTTTCGTTTCACACATCGCTACAGCAGGCCCCCCACCGCCACCCACAGAACCAGAAAGTTAGAGACGGAAGAGCAGACGATGGTTAGTTTGTAAGTCCAGAAGAGGTCAGGTGTTCAGCAGGCATGCAAGGCAGAGCCAGAGTTTGTGTGTTTTGCATTGCACATTGTTTCAGGCACACAGCTACAACCTACAGAGAGAAATAAAGAAGACATAAACATAACAAACATAAAAGAGATGGAAAAGGCAGATGAGAGAGACAATAGGTTGCTAATGTAGAAACGAATAAGCCGCAAGAAGTTATATGATTATCATTGAATGTTTATAGATTAAAGGAAAGTTAACAGAACAAAATCTGAAGAAATTTAGAAGAACATTTCTAAAAATACGATTAGCAAAAAACACAAAATACTAAAAATAGAGATAGCAGTGTTCATGAGGAACAAGTTGGTGAAAACAACGCATAGTAAACGACAATAATATTAGAATCACTTTTCAGGTCACGTTTTTCTGATGATGTCACTTGAGAATCTTGAGCTGGATTTCTCGGTCTTAAACTACCTCAGAGATTAGGATACATACTCTGCAGACTTCCAGAAATGCCCAGGATGAGACAGTCGTCGGTTTAGCTTGGGCAGTTTCTCCAGCATGTCAGCCAGGTGGGTGAACGTGGGCCGGTTGTTGGAATCATACGACCAACAAGCAGACAGAATTTCCTGAGGAACAGAGAAAGCGTAAAAGAAAACAGGATCTTATGAAAAACTGATTATTTTCAAATGACATAACTACATGCCATATTATTTCAATGCAATACCATCATGCATTTCAACAGGTTTAAAGGAATTGTTCAACCAAAACCTTCTCATTTATTCACCCTCACGTGGTTTAAAACGCAAATTTGATTTTTTCCCCTGTGGAACACAAAAAAGACATTTTGAGAAATGTTTTAGTGGTTTTGTGTCCATACATTGGAAGTCAAGGGGTCCCATTGTTGTTTGGCTAGGAACGTTTTTCTAAATATTTTCAAAATATCTTCTTTTGTGTTTTGCAGAAAAAAGAAAAACAAACAGGTTTGGGATGACACGAGGATGAGTAAATGATAGCAGAATTTTCATTTTCGGATGAACTACGTTATACCTGTAATAAGAGCAATCACCATTTTGCTATAAACAGCATGTTACAAGCACTCACTGACCAAAAAGTATCCCATTGTCATCAATCCAACCGAGCGTGTGACAAATAATAAACAAACTTAAACGCAAGCCTCACCGTGACCTCTTTTCCTAAGTTGATCTCTGCCAGGACCCTTCTGATGCCCTCTCCGCTGCCCACCTGCCAGATGGTGGCCTCAACAGGCTGACTGGTGATGGGCCAGTCTCTCGCCTGCAGCTCGTACCAGATGGTGCTTAAAACAAGCAGCAAAGACTACAGGTGAGCACCGCTCTGTCCGAGAGGATGTGTCTAACGTACAAAAAAACATCCTAATTCTCACCCAAAAGCATAAACATCAGCAGCGTTTGAAAACGGAAGCCTGTCCTCGTTGTTTCCGGGACTCATCTTGCGTACGATTTCCGGAGCCAGGTAGCAAATCCAACCGTGAGGAAGTTTTAACTCATTTTCTCGTCTGAAGAGACACACAGAGTTAGTCGGCTGACGCGAAGGTACGATTTACGTTTCCACAAGCGACGCGATGACTTACCGTCCTTCCTGAACCACACCAGAGATTCCAAAAAGACCGAAATCTGTGATGACAACTTTGTTGGTGTCGTGAAAGACATTTTTGGATTTGAGATCCTTGTGGACGATTCCCTTAGCATGAAGGTAGCCCATCCCCTGAAGAACCCAGAGAAGAAGAAAAAAAACAGCGTTCATACATAGCATGGCAATCACACATATTGTGTCAATAAAACACGGACAATTACCTTCACGATTTCCTGTGCGATCTGTCGGGTCTTGTTAATGTCCAATGTGTTCTTTGTGTCTCTGACAACAGAATATAACGTCCGGCCTTTGCAAAAGCTGCAAGGAAACAACACAACCATTTGCTATCCATCCATCCATAATCTTCCAGCCATAAACCAACCACAACTACTGAACCATGAATCAACATTTTTGGAAATACCTGGTAATGATGGCAAGATGAGGAGGGGCCATGCACGCTCCCATAAACAGGACGACGTTCTCATGCCTCGTCTGTCTATAGTTCATCACCTCCTTCTTAAAGAGCTTCAGGTGGTCCTGGTTGTTTCCGTCGATCTCCAGGAGCCGGATGGCCACCTCTCCGTGCCACCGTCCGCGATGAACCCGACCCCAGCGGCCTTTGCCGATAAGCTCCCCCAGATCCAGCTGCTCGAAGGGAATGTCCCACTCCTGCAGGTAGACGCTGGTCTGACTGGCTTTTCGAGAGATGGGACCCTTCCAGTGCGTTCCTCCCCGCGTGCTCGGCAGATCGTCCAGCTCGTCTCCTTCGCATTCTCCCTCCGAGCCGGCGTTCAGCTCCTCCATGTCTTCTTCGTCCTCCAGGTCTTCATCTTCTTCCTCAACAGCTACGTCATCGTCTTCCTCGATTTCCTCTTCGTCTTCCTCTTCCAGGTCCTGGTGGAGACGAATCGGTCACTATTTATGATCAGGATGAGAATTAGGATTCATTTGCACAGGCAAAGATCTCACCTCTCTGTCGTTTTCCTCATCTTGCTCGGCATGCATCTCTTCCACTGAAGCATCAATTTCATTACTGCAGAAACAATGATAATTCACGTGATTCACTTTTATAATGGATATGAAATGTGTTTTAAAGCTCTGAAAAGACACTTACACTGTATCGGGGAGTCCGTCTGAATGAAGCAGACTGGAATTGCACACATCTGTGTAAAAAATTCAGAATTAATGCTGATATTATTATTTCTTTGGAAATGTGCAGTTGTACAAATCACCAGCAGGGGGCAGATCCCCTTACTAGTGCACTAGTTCCCATCTGGTTTGATTTGCAACCCAAATTGGACACCAAACTGGTACATAATATAGTACCAACATTATGTCATGTATGTATAAGTAATTAAAATGTATAATAAAATTATTCCTGTATATTTTTGGGTGAACTATTGCTTTGCACAGTAAGAATTATGCAGATTTGTGAGAGTTAGATTTGATCAATAAAGGGTGTGCAAACATGAACATCATGAGTAAAGTTTGAACACTTCGTGTTTATTAACTTACCGGGAAAGATAAATTGCTGCCTGTGCTGAAAATAACAGGCAGCTTTGATACGGGGAAGGAGGACAGGAAGAGAGATAGAAAGACAGGAAGTGGTCAGAGAGATAGTCAGTTGTTAGTCATGAGGTTTCACTGCATAAATGTTGCTTAGTAATGTTATTTATGATAGATTGTTAAATCAGATTGTAACAAACACATGAAATGATAGAGAAAGTCTGTAGCTGTGCTCCAAAATGTAGTGAGATGCCTATCTAGACAAACATCTCAAACTGTCAGTGTCAACATGAAGACACTTTCAGAAGCATCATAGTATAACTATGCTGTCTTCAAAAACATGTTTTAAAGAAATCATCCTATGAACGCAGAAAACAACAGAAAAGCTCACGAGTGTTTAGAACAGAGCTGATTTCAAATCCGCCCAGGTGAGTGCAGGTATGAGTGTTAAAAAGTGACCGACCGCTTTAGGTTTATTTCATTGTCCGTGTGTATAGGTTGCTCACCTGGAAAGTGGAAACGATTGTCACGGTGGCCCTTAGGGGAGGGATTTAGGGGCGGGGTTACACTAGGGGGGTTGATTTGCAGGAAGGGGGCGGGAGAGGAAGGCGTAGAGGAAGTGGTGGAGGACGGATTACTGCTGGAATCCAGCTGATTCAGCGTCGGAGGCTGATCCTGTCAGAAACAGACCAGATGCAGAACTCTGTATAGCAAATTTCTTCAAAAGATATTACATTTTAAAAATTGTATTATTTTCTCATATATTCTAACATAGATTTTGTCCGTGTTAAGAAATGTAATACGTGCATCCTAGTAAATACTGTACCTTGTTAAAAACTGTGTGTGAAATAGTACAAAACTTGCAATTAAAAACATTTCAAATGCAGCGATTCAAACCTAAAGATGGGGTAACATGCTAATTCATGCGTTCTGACTTAACACTGTTAAACGTGCTGGCTTCTCATGCTTAGCATGTTAAACTTGTTAAAAACGCTCGATACACTCCCCCAGCAAGACAACTTGTTTCGAAATGTTTCTATAAGTCTGGATCCCTGTTTCGTAACAGGGATCCTATTCCTTTTATTGGCCGATCTCGTGGAAAAGCACGGCAACGTGTCATCCACCGAGCGTAAGAGCACGCTCACGCGCTACCGTGAGAGAATAAGCATGCCCTCGCATCTACCAGCCAGTATGAGAAGGGCACGCCCATCAAGTTTAGCTGTGTTTTTTTGCTCACTGCATTTCCAAGATGAATGTTATATGGACTGTGGATATAACGCTGGATTTTGAGATCGTTTGAAACCGATAGATAGCTCGGTCCCAGCGCTAAAAGATGCCGGACATGAACCACACGCAGTAAGTCAAACTAAGTCATATGTCTGTGTTTTGTTGGCAATCGGCATGTACGTGCATAATGTAAACAACACGAAGGGATACTGCGATAATGTATCATGCAGAGGTTGCGCTAGACTTTTTCATTGACTGGTAAAAAATCTGTCATAATCTATTTTTTCTGTCACTATGGTGCAAGGTGATATTACGTGCTAATTAGCATGATTGTGAGATCATCGCGACGTACATCCATTTACTCTCTGAACTTACTGTATTTTAATAAAACCCAATACCCAATAAAGCTGAAGTCGTTAACATATTTAATGTTTCTCTTGTCAGACATAAAATAATAATTGCCGACAACAGTTTATGTTGTCAACAGTGTTTTGTAATCATTCATTCGGTTACAAGTAACTTTAAGCTTCTGTTGGGTCATTGTTATCCGCCTTCAGATTTTTCAGTCACTGGTATTAAAAATCTGTCAATGACGGAGAATTTTTGGTTAACGCGAGAACTGGTGTTGTGTGCTCATGCTGTAGTTCTGTCCCCCTGCCCGCCTACAGCAGCTCGTCTTTTCCGGAAATAATCATACAACTGTTTCTCTCTTTTATAGATTTGATCAAACTAAATACTCTTCGAAGATACAAAGAATGCACTACTGTATAGGTACTCAAGAATAATATGAGATTTGCAGAAACTGTGTGTGTTACCCCACCTTTAAACATTGGATATGTGATTCAGTGAATGTTGTTCAAGTTAAATTCCAAGTTTGTTAAACTCCAAGTTGAGCAAATGTAACAGATTGACATATTCTATCATACTCTCCATATTATACATACTAGTAGCATTAATAATGTACAATTCTGATAATAAACCCTCTCCCTTATACTCTACCTTCTTTGTTATTGCCTTTGGCAGCGTCCCAAACTGCGGCGCTTCAGGTGGACGGTCCACAGGGTTGTTGATGTCAGAGGGTACAGATTCTGTCCTGCGAATCTTCGTGACTGTGAGACAAACAAGAACAACATTTCAACTCCGTGTTTGTCAGTTCTTAATATCAGAACAGCTGATGAAAACTTACTGGGGAGGAAGGAGATCCTGCAGGGTGGAGCTTCTTTAGTGCATTTGTTATGACACTTTAACCTGAAGAAGTAAAGTACGGATGAATATCATGAGTCAGAAACGGTTTGAGAGTGTGGAGTCCTGAGCCGCTGAGGAAACTTACCTGCAGTGTTTACACTTCACCCCAAAGATCATGTTCTTCTGACACACCTGACACGTCTGAGAGAGCCAAGACTTTGTAGAGAACCTGTAAACATACACATGTTTGTGTCAAAGATAATGCTTAATATATAAGCACTATTTCTACTTCTACTTCTCAAACTTTGACGAACGCACTAATGTCAGCTTTAGGTCTATTAAACGTTTAAAATTTACTTTTAATTTGCATTTCCTATATATAATTTTGATAAAATATAAGGTTAAACTTTGAAAATATCTTACTGACAAGTCAAACAGAGATGATATGTACTGTTATGTCTATATTCTCATGCTAAGCTTAGAGAAACAAATACATGTTGGTTGTAATGACAACAGCAAAGCGGCTGCCATGTGGTATCTTATTTACATAGAATCAAAGTTAAAAACCAGAGGCCAGCTGAAATGTTTACACTTTTTACACTTGCACGAACGAAACAGAAAATGTAAATCTAGTTTTGTTAATAGGTGACGGAGAGGCGGGTTTACCTGTGAGTGACAGCCAGACCGATGTCTCTCCTCAGAGCCTGAGGCGAATTGCGGTGGACGGTCGCGTTATCTAAAGACACAAGAAACGAGTATAAAAGGAATCTTCTGGTGAGGGTTCGATCTCAGGTTTTGGTCGATTCGAGACATACTGGACCTCAAAACAAAAGTCTTCTGGAAATATTGATAAACCTACTAAAATATGTTGATTATCTTCTACATGACATGGTACATAATCCTTTTATGGAGACATTGAATCAAAGCTCTGTTGCTACACAAGTTTGAATGACTGAAGTTTTTAGGAGTGTGGAGATCAGGTGAGATCTTTCTGTTCACACTGAGAGGTTGAACTCTGACCTCAGCCTGTTCAGAATTCAATAGCCACTTCCTTCAGTCTGCTGTATTTCAACTACATATCTGTTAAGCCAGTAACTGTGTGTGTGTTTATGTAACTCACTTCTCATGCTGCTGTGCTCTTCCTGAAGGGTGGGGGTGCCCGGCAGGGTGTATGGTGCAGTGGAGGGTGTCGCTCCGGGGGTCCGCACAGAAAGAGTGGGCGAGCGCGTCGAAGGGTCCTCACAGCCGTTTCCGTTTATCTGGACGTTCAGAAACAGCTTGTTCTTCTTCATGCACCTGAGGGCAACAAGAGACCATCAGTATAACCTCAAGTGTCAAACTTTGAAAAACTCACTTCTGCATTTTTTTCACATACTTTATATTATTAATATTACTCATTTTTAGAACGTCAAGTAAATGCTTGTTTTGTTGCATGGTGGCATGGCACTGGCTGCTAAAACCCATGAGGCAATAACAGACAAAAATGTAATTATCAGCAGACAGGAAGTGTGTGGTAATTTTGTGATGACAGCGTTTTTTTGCGGTAATAATATCACCACAGATCATTATAAGTCACTCCAGAGAAAACTCTGCGACTCTCAAAACAACATTATTTTCTCATGCCCTACTTGTTTGTGGGCGTGTCCTCGATGCGGTGGCCGAGCTGGCTCTCGTGGCTCTTGCTGCGAGTCATCGAGATGTTGGGAAGGAGGTGCAAAACTTTGCGAGAGGGCGGAGGTGGAGTGCATGGAGGCTTGAGGCGGTGCCTTCTCCTGGAGGGCGGGGTTATGGGCGGAGTCGAGGTGTGCCCGTGGAGTCGGACAGGTCGGGAGGTGTAATACGGGCTGGGGTCGGTCAGACTCTCGGCGTAGCCGTGGGAGATGTGAACCTCACCGGGAGACAGGATGTAGCGGGGATACAGGCAGGTGCCCAGGGGGGTGGAGGGTGTGTTTGGGGGGCGGGCCAGAGGAGAAGGGCTGTGGGATCGTATGGGACCTCCTAGTAACGGGATCTGATCCACTGGAGTCAAACCGCCGCTGTCTCGTCTCGTGGGTTCAGAGAACCAGCAAGGGCTGTCCTCTTTAAACTCCCCTAGAGATGTTGAACAGAGGATGTGAATGAATGACGGAAAGTGATCTTGTGTTCATGGAGACAGGTTGAAAAAGTGTTTGAACAAACATAACTTGAATGACGTGGCAGCTTTAAGACAGGGCTACACACCTGACTCAGAGGCACTTTTTAAACAGTTGAGTGCCGCACACAGTCTAGTACACTCCTCTGAACGTGAGCCCAGCCTTCTCATAGTTTCCTGCACCTGACTACTGGGCATCTGCAGCAGAGCATCCAATGACAGCTTCTTGCTCACAGTCTAGAGTGAGGGAGAGAGAGAAAGAGAGGGAGAGAGAGAGAGAGAGAGAGAGAGAGAGAGTGATACACTTCTGCACTTGCAATAGAATTCACATGAACAATACAGAAACACTCTTAAAGGCGCAGTGAGTCATTTTTTGCAGGACCTACTGACAAAAATGCAATTTAATATACATAATGTCTTCAGAGGTGTATAAAGACCTTACATAACAAAGCGTTATGTTATCTTTGAATGAGCTTTTTCTATTTACATACACCGCTGGTCCGCTTACAAGGAATTCACCATCTTGTTTCTACGGTAGCTCTAAACAGACAAACTGCGTTTAGTAAATACGTTATCTCCTTTGGCAAATAAACGTAAACGGGACATCATTTTAGTCCTGTGTCATCCGCTGTAGTGCTTTGAAAGGGAAGGGTGGAGTGAGCCACTGGTTGCAATATGCTGCAAAATTTCATAACACTGGACCTTTACAACAATCGAATATGCAATATCCCTGACAGGGAGGTTTTTCCAATATTTATAGGGTTTTGTCGGTGAATCTGATCATTCTTTGCTGTGCGGCTCTCTTCACTCTTTTCTCTCACCGCCCCCCTCAGAATTCTCATGACACGTGACCTCTTACACTAATTAATCCGATTCCCTCAGTGCTAACCTGTCTGATAGACCGAGGAGAGGAGCTCCTGAGGCTTAACTGATATTAGCATCATATTAGCCCAGAATTTCACCATCCCACCAAAAATTCATGTGAAGCTTACAAACTTTGGTTCGATCAGACTTTAGTTGTGAAGTTGAAGGTTAATCGCAGAGTTTATGTTTTTGTAAGAATTAATAAAAAAATCTTTCTTTTTCAATTTCGCTATCCTTAAATACATTCTAGACAGTTTCAAAGCAACAACCCTGATAGCACGCATACATCTGGCTTACGTCTATTTGACGTCTGCATTTACATCTTACAGACATCTACAATACATAGTTTGCTCATCTGCAATACGTCTCGGAGATGTCAGGCGTTATATAGACATCTTGAAGACGTCTGTAAGATGTTTATGATTTAGAATGTATGTAAATCTGCTCTTTCTAAGATGTTTAGCAGATGTTTTTACGCAGCAAATCTCAAGATCTTTAGCAGACGTATTACAGACATTCAAACGTCTCCGAGACGTATTGCAGATGAGCAAACAACGTATTGCAGATGTCTGTATGATGTAAATGCAGACGTCAAATAGACGTAAGCCAGATGGATTGTGCTATCTGGGAACATGCTTGCAACAAACATTGAAAAGCGCATGCACACTTTTGTGGCCCAAACTTAACTTCGGGTGCACATCCACAAAGACTTCCTTAAGAACATTTCTGATAACAAGCAAAGGAAATAACAAGTAAATGACATTAGCTACATTAGCTTTCTAGCCAGTATTAGATCTGAAGCCAGTACAAAATGTTTAATTCATAAAATTAAAGGGGTCATATGACATTTTTTGATCGACACTATGCTTTTTGCAATTTTACGTGTCTAATACATGCATGGGCAACTTATAACACATCAAAAACACATATTCGCGCGATATGACCCCTTTAACATTCAATGAAATTCAACAAATTGGTTATTTAAAACAGTTACTATACAATAATATATTTATATAAATTAATATGAACAAAATTGATTACAACATAAATAATTATATTATTAGCCTCTAGCCAGACCGATAAACAAAAACAGACGACAAGCGCATGGGTCCGATGAAACTGTCTATAAGGGCAGTGGTGAATAAGATTCAAACTAGAGTAGCCCATGTGAGCACCAAAGCCCAACATGTTGATTAACTAATACACCATGTCACCATTATTTTTCTTCTAGGAATATATCACATGGGTGGATTGTGCTTTATTTTGTATTTTTTATATTTGGTGTTTGAGCTTTGATGAATAAAACAGGAGGATGGCGAATGTCCCAGAAACTTTTTCTTCAATTAACAAACACATCCATGTATTACAAAAACAGAACCTGCAGTATTTCCATGTGTGTGACAGAGAGAAAGAGAGAGAGAGAGGGAGAGAGTTTGAGAGAGAGAGTGTGAGAGAAAGAAAGAAAGAAAGAGTGAGAAAGCGATAGAGAGAGAGAGGCTGACTCAGCATGTTGAATGATTAGAGTTAGTGTATCTAGGGTCTGCTGGGAATGTGGCTGTGGCCGAACTGCCAAAACACAGCAGATTTTCTAATGCCTCTGGTCTTCTGAAGGATGTTGAAGTGCAAAAACAAACACAGAACTAAAACATCCTCTGAAACATTAATGTAAGTGTCTTGACCATGACGGACTGAAGACAAGAATCCGAACGGTCTTGAGTTAGTGGCCTCTATAGAATGATTGTCATTGTTGATTTAGACATCTGCTCATGATCATTTGACACCAGGAATGTCTAAAAGCAAATATTATTGTGTATTGGTTGAATGAACAACATTTGCCAAATATTTGGGCAGTATGAGAACTTCTTGTCTGTTAATGTTCATATTTGGGATATAATCAATTTCTTGATATATTTATATCTAAACCATGTGACATGGTTCAACTGGACACAACAAAACATTTCTATTCAACAAACACACAAACACATTACCTCTATGAGCTCAGGTCTGACGTTGACGGTGCGTAACCAGTCTACAAGCCGCGGGTAGCTGTCCAGGGCCGATGGCCTCTCCGTGTCTGGCACCTTCTGCTTGCACTGCAGCTGTTTACAGATGTACTTCATGAGCTTGACCTGCAGGGGACAGCAGAGGACAAAGCAGATGAGGGAGGGGCTGGTCAGAGGAGACGGGGCCTGATAGAGGCCTTCATTGCCTATGCGGTTTTACATTCGGCTGAGGGATAATTCACAGCTGTTTGGGGAGAATCGGATGGAAAAACAAAACAACATGAGGTTAAGACGGACTCGTAAACGAGACACACCAGTGAGATTCAAGTCAGATGAAATGGAACAAGAGTTTTGTCACATTATGTAAACAAATGAAAGTGACAAACATCATAAACAAATCTAAAGCTTTGCACAGTTGAAGAGAGAAGTTCTGTCACTGCAGATATCATCCTCGGTCGCAGATAGATCGCAGCACATGCGGCTCTAATAAATAACAAAACATCACAGTTTGAAATCGGACTGGATTTTCTCTCCCTTTCTCTCTCTCTCTCTTTGTGCTCCCCTTCAGCAAACAGGGCTGTCAGCTATAAATAACCGTTATTATATGGAAGGGAGCTGCAGCCCTCCTCATGGGGGCGACTACACTGCTGGCATGGCAACCGAGTGTCATCGGAACATTGCGCTGACAACAGGAGCATTCTGACATCACGGCTCCGCAAGACGCAGAGTTCACAAGGAGGCTAAGGCAGCGGTCCGTCTCATCCAACGCGACCGCCAGCTCCCTGGTGCATGCACCGTAGCGCACGTTCGCTCGAGCCGATTTCTCTGCCGACTGCAGGACTTTCCCATCTCGGCCTGTAGGGTTAGGTTTGAATAATAATCATTCTGAATAAAACGTTCCTGAATCCTGAACAAACAAGCTAGAATGCTGACTCAAATCCAACAACATGCTTGTCTTGTTTGTTATAATGACCACTATTGTTGACCTCCATCATGTGTTGTGTTTTTAATGCTGTTATCCAGCGTGACATCCCTGGTATGCTGGTATCTCTAGTGAGGATTCTTAACCAGCAAGCCTCCCTTGGAAAACCAGCCTTTTTTGCAGGCTATGCCGGTCAACAAGCACCAACCAAATTCAAGCTGGTCTAAGCTGTTCTTATTTTAGCAGGGCTGATGCAAACCTCACCTATTGCCTCTTCAAGTCTGCATTCTAGTTTTAACAAGGACGGGCCGCGCAGACACCTCAGCAGAACAGGAACGCCGATGACGCAAAGAGAGAGAAACGAGGGAGGCGAAAGAATGAAAGAATAAGCAGGAGAGAAGGGCTCACCTGCTGTGACAGTTCAGGTCAGACGCTTACTGACGCACAGAGGAGGCCGTTACCATGAGGCCGGCGGCCATAAAACGAGTCATCCTTTCACACATCCCCCTGACGCCCCCATCTCACTGATGCCGCCTGCAATCACTGCTTTAATGAGAACAGCACGCTTATACATGCGACAGCCAGACACACTTCAGCATTCCATCAACACTTATAAAAATGCTAATCTGTCAAAATGTATGCATTAGAATGTGTGCAGATTCACCATAAGGTTATCATATATAACCCTATATAACATATACATAAGATTATGTACTCAGGTATACCCTATAGAACATAAGATCATATGCACTGATATACCCTATATAACAAAAGATTATCTGCTCTGGTATACTCTGTAGAAAAAACGATTATGCGCTCTGGTATACCCTATAGAACAAACGACTATGCATTCTGATATACCCTGTATAACATAAGTTATGTGCTTTGATATACCCTATATAACAAAATATTATGTGCTTTGGTATACCCTATAAAACATATGATTATTTGCACTGATATACCCTATAGAAAACAAGATTATGCGCTCTGTATACCCTATAGAACATACGATTATCCCCTATGATATACCCTGTATTACAAAGGATCATGCGACCTGGTATACTCTATAGAACATACGATTATGCGCTCTGATATACCCTGTATAAATTAAGATTATGCGTGATGATATCACCTATATAACAAAATATTATGCAATCTGGCATACCCTATGGAACATACGATTGTGCACTCTGGTATACCCTATAGAACATACGATTATGCGCTCTGATATACCCTGTATAACAAAAGATTATGCACCCTGGTATACCCTATACAACATACGATTATGCGCTCTGATATACCCTGTATAATTTAAGATTATGCGCTCTGATATACCCTATAAAACATATGATTATTTGCATTGATATACCCTATAGAAAATAAGATTATGCGCTATGGTATACCCTATAGAACATTTGATTATGCGCTCTGATATACCCTGTATAACAAAAGATTATGCGCTCTGATATACCCTGTACAACAAAAGATTATCTGCTCTGATATACCCTATCGAAAATACAATTATCCGCTCTGGTATACCCTAAATAATATAAGATTATGCGCTCTGATAAATGTTATATAAGATTATGAAGTTTATTATGCCCTATAAAACATAATATTTTGCACTCGGATATACCCTATAGAATAAACGATTATGTGCTCTGATATACTTTAAATTACATAAGAATACAAAGTCTTATATTTTTTATATGTGGATAGATGTGTTATATATCTACAATATACTTGAAATAAGATAAGACTTTGTATTTATATAGTATGTATGGTTTGCCCTATACTGCATGTCCGTATATTACTGAGCTCTGTTTACACTTAATTATCTCCAGAAATTCCCACCACTATAAATATTCCAAGTAAGCCACCCCCCTGCCAACCTTACATCCTCAATCCCTATATACTTCAAATATTGATTCCTGATATATACTCAAACTATAATGCCAGCAAGTGCACAGCATTGCATTGTTGTAACAATCACATCTTTACTTTGGAGAATGTCTGCCTGCAGGTTCTTTGCCTTTATCTCCAGTACAACAAAAAGAGCCACATGTCCTCGAGTAAAAAATACCTGAACAGGGGTGGAACCGCTTCAATAACAACCTCTCAGGTACCATCAGCTCACACACTCTCTCACACACACATTCACTTCAGTAATAAAGAATAAGCCCTTGAGTACGCTGCCATGGCAGAAGCTAACAAAAGACTTGGCTCTGCAGACGCACGTCTCATAGCAGACAGCGGAACAAACAGCAGACGAGGTCAGAGGTCACATGCGTGGGAGGATGAGGCACGGAAAGCACCTTGCGGCAGGTCAGGGGTGATAAACATCCAATTAAAGCACGGTTGCTAACAGCTTAATGCTAATTACACAGAGGACAACGAACACTCCAATCAATAAAACTCAACCACCATTGAAAAGCTTTTATCCATCGGCGTCACAATGAAAAACCGTGTCAAGTGCTTGAGGTCTGGCTTTTCTTTTAACAGCACTCAGATTTCAGCGTTTACAAAAACGTTCAGAATCATTCAACTGTATGAGGTCTCGACTAGGGCTCATGTACAGTACGGCACATTTATCACTTTACTAACCAAAGAGAGACAATTTTATGGTTCTTGAGAATAGATTCAGCATATCGACAAAGTGGCGACTAGTACTTATGAACTATCTAAGCGGTACAGTTGTGTTTTGCCTTTACAATTGTTTAAACATATTATTCTGATGTTTGTTTTTATGCATTTTTATAGGTATAATCTAACATTCTCAGAACGTTGCAGGGAGGTTTTTCTCAGGCAATTCAATACGAACACTTGTCAACGAAGACAGTCATGTACATATCACAAAGTGTTTCTTCAGTGGAACACAAAAATAGAAATGTTCAAGGTTTTATGTCCATACAATGGAATTCAATGGAGGCCAATGTTGTTCGGTTAGCAACATTCTTCAAAATATCTTCCTTTGTGTTCTGCACAAGAAAGACTTACAGGTTTAAAATGACTTGAGGGTGAATCAATTCAAAAATGTTGCTTTTAGGGTGAATTACGGCTTTTAAAAGGTAACCATTATACAATGAAATTGTTAAAGAAAAATTGGACCATGAGCCATTGTCTCATATAATCCAGCAAACTTCACAAGTTTCTTTCTGTCCAGCACAACGATCGCACCACTGACACGATTTCTGGTTCTCCAGTCTCACCGCTCTAAAAACAGCCGAGAAACACCCACTTTCATGTTCTTTTGTTGGTTTGTCTCTGTAAACATTGATTTTGGTGCTCATCCAAAGCTAGACGAAGATGAACAGGATGATTATCTGCTTTGGGTGTGAAAGTTAAAGCCGAATTGCAAGCCTGCTGTGAGAAAGCCAATGCACATTAACAGTCCATCTCTTCACTTCTCATATTTACATGGAAGATTTAAATAATGCTAAATACTGTGCTTATGCAAGCTGTGCTTGATAGGTGGTTACTTCAAGTAAATCAGAGCTGTTGTAACACTCAAGCTTCATTTGGGCCAGTTGCCTCCCGCTGTTGGATGCTTTTAATACACATTTAAAATTGTGTATTCATTTACTCAAACAGAATACTGTACATCAAAATCCTAAGCATTTCATGATTTTACAGGAGTTGTTTTACCAGTGCTTTTTATGGAGGGCTCTTACAGGCAAACATTTTTTTTCCTGGTTCTGTCTTGCTTGACTGGACCGGGTCCTGACTGATCCAGTTTTGCTGTCACTGCACACACACACACACAGACACACACACATCACTGATAACAAGACACCGGTGAAATAGTGACGTCAGGTTCCCTAGCAACTAGAATGCTTGTTCGTCAGTAATGTTTTTTCAGGGTTGGATTTTCCGACAGACAAACATGGTAAAAACTAGACATCTTTACACGGCATGACAGCACAACTGCAGTCTCAATCTACACATGAATAACATTCTCCTGCAGAGTGTTGAAGTTTTGGAAAAACCCCAGTCAGCTAGTGATATCATCACATCTACCTGTACATTTATGAATTTGGCAGACGCCTATATTTTCTAAAATACTTTGTGTATCCAAAGTATACTATAAACATAACTGCAACGTAAATGCTATTTGCCTTTGGTATTGAAAAATATCACCACCAAGTCACTACATGCATTAATAAAAATGGATGTTTCACAAGTCGTCTTAAAGATTAATCTTTCATCGTTATGGCAACGCTGGCGGTGTTTTGAAGGGGGCGCCACACCTGCCCGAATGCGGATGAGAGTAAACATGGAGATGAGGTTGCCATGCCAACGGCTCAGTGAGGTCAGCAGGTGTGATTGACAGAGAAAGGGCAGGAACACGCCCGGCCGCTCTAAGACAACAGACAGATCAGCAGAAAAGCAGCAGAAAAGCAGCAGAAAAGATGCTTATTTAAAGAAATGGTTCACCCGAAAATGAAACTTCTCTCACTCTCCTACCATCCGACATTTATATGACTTTCTTTCTTTAGTCAAACACAAACTTATAATTAGATTATGTCAAGGTATCCTAAATCCACATCCACCCAAGTTTGTGAGAGAAGATTATTCATATTTTGAGTTTATTAAGCAAAACTGAACCGTAAATACACAGACCAGAGCAATAACTTCAAATCTCACTTTTTTTCGAGTTTGTCTCCTTGAAACACGCATATGACAAATAGTCACAAAACACGCAAGAACCACTATAATTTAACCCAAAAATGTGACACATATGAGAACCGAAATTCTCAGCGCGTCTACATACTGTTTTCTCCTGTCACTCTGGTGTAATGTGCTTAACTTCAATCCCTCTCAGCTCTACCACAACTACCTAAAGACACACAGAGTTTAACTGGGACCTCAAACAACCCCCAACTAAACTCTCCAGCTAATCCACATACGGACTTACAAACTTTTACACACGTAAAGCATCGCGGCACGTGTCTGCGTGCATGCTCACACAGTCTGCTCAGAAAGTGTTTGTTAATCTCATAAGATACAAAACGAAAGGCCTTGACTTGGTAGTTATACAAACGATAAATAATGTAATAGTTTTTTGAAACAATTATCTGGACAGTGTTGATTTACTGGATGTCTGACGTAGAAAGATGCGTCTATAAAAAGACGAGTCAAAGGATTTTTGTCAATTTACTGGGTGTATATTTTTTACAATATTTAATACATACATAGTCTCAGAACTATTTTTCGTAATAAATGTCTTATTCTGAAGGACATAAACACTACTTGATGTGTATCTTTAATACAACATCATGCATACGAAAGCAACAAACCGCATAGGGACAAATGCAGAGGGAGACGCGAGTTTATGCCTCGGGACGGCTCAGTCTTGACCTGGCCAACAGCATCTGTACTGACGGGTCTGACACCCCCCAAACCAAGATTTAAAGGGGTAGTTTAGCCAAAATGTTTAATTCTATTATTTGTTCACTCACATGAGTGGGTTAGGGTCATGTGATTCTTTCTTCTGTGGAACACAAAAGAAGATATTTTGAGAAATGTCTGCTGTCTGGTTACTGACATTCTTCAAATATCTTATTTTGTGTTCTGCGAAAGAAAGAAAGCCATGCAGATTTGGAAAGACATAAGAGGGAGTAAGTGATGACAGAATTTTCATTTTTGGGCGAACTATACCTTTAAACTTAATAGGATCATCTAATCCACACGATAATGAGTGACTGTGACTGTCGTCAGGTGCAATGACAGACGCACGTCAGGCCTTACCAATGCTGGCGTCTAGGGAAGAGCGAAGCGGTGAGACAGGCACGAGTAATGATGAAACATCTTTTACCTGCTCTGCTTGGCTGAATCCTCGCAACCCCAACCCCAGTCTATTGGGAGCCCTCAAACAGCTGCAAGCTGATTGGCCGACGCTCTCCCAGCCCCCTCCCCCATGCTCACGTCATTATTTTCTTATTTAACAACCAACACCGAAATCGTGTAGCGAGGAAGACATCTAAATATAGCCACAGCCGCGACAGCACACAAACTCTCTCAGACATCACCGCTGGGGGGGCGACCAGACCGGCGAGGTTCTCAAGAGCTGACCTGTTCAGTCGGCAGAACGTGTACCCTCCGGAGAGATGCTAGACTCGTTTTTTTGGCATCAACATATTCGTTCATCCAAGCAAAGTTTGAAGATCCCATACGCAAGTAGGTCACGGCGTTCCTGAGACGGCAATTGGAAGTCAGAATAAAACATCACAGTTCATCAAAATCTTCATAATGAAATGATGCGAGGAGACGGCTAAATCTCACTCCGGAGGACACACGCAATTCCACAGCAGCTGGGGAAACAAATCGGATGTAAGAGCAACATTATCAAGCGCTAAAAAAAGAACAATGGGGGAAGATGGATTGATTTTATTACAGAAATAAAAAAACACTTGGAATGTAAATATGAACATACAACGTGTAAAGTTGGACAATGTTCTGGGTTTAATAGCCTCTTTAAGGTCCACTTTTTCGGTTTTGGTGACAAGTATTTTGTTAATGCTACGCATATCAAAGTCAAAGTGTGCTTTATTATCAATTTTGCCACATGTACAGTACATACATATAGAGGATTGAAATTGAGTTATTCTCAGACCCATGTTGCATACAAATAAAACTACACAGAATAAAAATATATTCAAAAATACTGATTTATATATATGTAAAATACAACTTTACAACCAGGGATATTTAGAAAAAGAAGAAAGGTAATGGCAGATAGAGTGCAGATGTGAGGTGGTGCATAGAATGCTGCCATAGAAGAACCATTGTTGATTTCCCAAAGAACAGTTTACTCAAAAGTTCTTACAAGAGCCGTTACTCTCTTACTTTTTTATTATATAAAGAAACAGAAAAGTTCTTTAAATGTTAAAGGTTCTTAATTGAACCATTCGGCCAATAATGCTTCTTCTATGACACAGGTAAGTGTAAACCCAAGTGTAATCGGAATAGAGTTAAATGATCATTAAGAATGTCAGCAACTTTGGGTAAATCAAAAAGACACTTTCATGTTAGTACGAAACCCATTTTCCAAACGTAGACAAGAGGTTGGGGTACGAAAACAACTGTCGGAGGACGAGAACATTCATTTAAACACCAACTTCAGCCAGAGAGGCCGAGAATAGTTATCTCCCGACCGGAGCGGCGAGCTGTTGAAAAAAAGATGTGAAGTGACATCCTAAACAGTTTCCAGTGAGAACCTAACGCGAGTTCGAGCCTCTCTCGAGGGCTCTGGAGTGCCGGGGAAGTGGTTGGGATTTGAATGTGGCCACTTGAACGTCGTTGTCTTGCGCAGGAATTAACATGCACCCAGGACCCGTTACGCTGCTCGACTATTGATGGGCACCATCTGTCACTCTAAATGATGCTCATAAGAGCTGCTTAAAATATGTAGAACTGCTCAGTCGAGTAGATCGGGTGCAACAATCTCTGGCGTGCGGAGATGGTCCAAAGATCAAGATGGAGCACCCACCAAAATATTAAATCCACAGGGAAAAATAAAAGGTTGAATGCAAAAGCGTCTTCACTGTTTGTGGTGCATGCGCTCACATCATCACCCTGTACTCAAACAACAGGTCCACTGGCACAGACACCATCCACCTCACGACTGTATTGATTTCTCATTAATTACCCCCGCAGGTGACGAAATGGGGCACTTTCCAGGTAAAGCACACACCAATATTGACACCTAAACATGCCAATGTTTTAGAAAGCACAGAATTGACAAACAATGAAGGCCAAGATGCCTTCAATATCAAATTAAGCTCTATCCCAGAGATACTGCAGGGATGCTGTGCTACCCCCCTTTAAACATTTCTACACCCATTTCTAATAAAACTGCAGTATTTTCGGTTGCCGCCAAAGTGCTTTTATTATCCAAAGTGACTAACAGTGCATTTAGTTTTTATGAGCATGTTTTCCTTGGGAATCGAACCCACAACCTTTGCGCTGGTCATGCAGTACCAATTGAGCTACAGGATCACAGGTCCTAGGACTGTAACAAGGAGTCACATTTAAATACCATAGTAAATTATAACATATACCCCTTATGAAGTTTACTTAAAATATTAATTGTTTCTTTATTTTATTTCAATTAAACCATCGTTTTTGGTTTTGGCAAAGCCATAGTCACCGCAGTAACCGTAGTATAACCATTGTATTGGTAGTAAAATAATGATAAAACAAATGAAAACCAACCTTTCTAAATGAATGGATTTACTACACTTTTACTTGGAACCATAGTTAATATTTCTAAGAGTTGTAGGTTTACCATACTCACTACCATACATTGCATTTGGTAAATATCGTCCACGTAATACCATAGTAAATAGTAAATGCTGTTTAAAGGACATAATATGTGTTATAATCTCACAATTGCAACAAAACCTTTAGTCACTTTAGTAAACTATATATATTTTATGGTCATCCTTTATAAGGGATGTCGATGAGTGCGCTCTTATAATGCCGCACAAGAAACAGCTGCAGTGCAAAAATAGGAAGAAACGGATAAAGCGCGAGTGACAGAGTGAGAGAGAGAGAGAGAGAGAGAGAGAGAGAGCACATCTCATGACGGTGCACTTCGGCCCCCTCGTCGTACCTCTAAAGTGCGGATCTCTTGCTGGGTGAGATCGTTGGACGCCGCGCATTTGGTCCGGAGACCTTGTAAACTGGAGATGGAGATGTCGATCATGTTCTGGATCAGCTCGCACTGGTGTAACGCGGCCATCGCTACGCCGCCACCGCCGCCACTGTCCCTCTGTTCATCACTCTCCTCCACCATCATCACCCCCACTCTACCACCATCCATCCCACTGCATTGGGCTCGGCGTGGATCACGGAGATTATCGCAACTACAAGCGGTTATAGGATCCACATGAGCTGCAGATGCATGCCATCAGACAGCGCGGATCGCGTGCGGACAAGCTCGGAAACGGGATCCGGAGAAATGAAGATATCTGGCTGTGGGTAATCCCGGACCCGAGTGCGCTTTGGTAGCGGCGCGTACGAGCGCGTCGTGCGAACTGCGCGTTCTGCTGTGAGCGTCTGCTCGTTGTCTGTCAGCTGTGGGAAACATCGCGCGGCGCAGTGCGCGCTGGGAAATGGAGTTCGCGCGCGAGTTTATGTAGGCAGGCCGGTGTGTTGGACGATAGATTGATTTTTTACTCAAAATTTTACTGGGATTGAATTTACACTCAAACAAATTGTACATTTTAACGCTGTGAAATTAATGAAATATTCTGTTTGAATTGAGTAAGTGTACGTAAAAAAATCAAATCAGATTTTGCACAAAAAATTATATTAGAATTCACCAGAAATACATTAAGTGTACATTAAAAATATAACAAATTAATAAATAATTTTTTTTTTCATTAAATAAACTTTAGATTGATGGATAGATAAATTGTTGGGGGGGTGTTTGATGGTTTTCTCATCTCACTGAGGGTGTGATGTTCCTTCAAATCAAACGCTCAATCTGACTGCTGAGTCACTCTCCAGACCTCACCACCTCTTCCATCTGTACTCCATCTCACCCTCTCTATCTCCCTCCATCTGTCCTGCTTCTCTCTATCCATCTGTGTGCTGTATAACACTCAACATCCTCCTCAAGAATAAATACACATAGGTGTAATATGAGTGCGATTCAGACAACGAAGAATTTTCTTTAAGGCTTGGACCATTGTCTTTGATGTCTACTTTAGTACATTTGAAAAAAACATTTGATCTGCATTCTCATTTCGCATCAGCATTCTGATCATTTGTTATGATGTCAAATAGAAAATGATAACATTTATGCATGTAGAAAATAATCATATTTCAAATATTCAATACTGTTATACTCAACATAATAGGAAGGCAAAATAGTTGGAGCTCGAGTAAAATTTTAAAGACCCTGATGTCGATCGCTTAGACAAACATTTCCTGTGTTGACCTATTTTAACATGAGAACTTAGAGACAAATTCCTTTTTTGCACGTAATAGCTTTTAGTTTACATCACAGATATGAACAGAATGAGGCAGTTGTTTTGCTTGTCTCAAGTGTTGTATTATTACGATCAATGTTTTAATGCATTAGACGAAATGAGAGCAAAATAACCACTACACAATTTTATATATTGAGTCTTTGCTCTATAAATGTCAATTCTTCATGAAATAAATAACTTCATATGGGTTGGATAAGAACAGCAGAAATAAAAGATCAAATCAATTATCTGATAGGGTCTTTAAGCTCAGAACAGCAGTTTATCATTTAGTTCAGTGTGCTAAAAATGCATCTAAATCAGAAAACATAAAACCGATGTCAACTTTTTATCTAAAGACACTGGCAATCTTACCGGTCAGTCAGATGTAGGCTACAGCTGCTCCATTATGTTCTTCTGGAACGTCTCATGCATACAGAAGAATCGCCACAAGAGCTTATTTTACATCCATAAACTCTAAACTACAAGTTTAGAGTGTTTCCTCTAAAATAACTTTAATAAACAAAAATGTCTATCAAATATTACCACAAAGCCTGCAAAAGTACCACAGTGACAAAGTACAGCAACCACCTGGCTTCTATGTTATCATATACTGAAATTCTATTGGTCAATTTGAGGAATCCCTTCCCAGGATACAGCAGATTAAATTGGATTGTGGGGAATCTGAGATCATCCGTGTGACACAGGCTTGCTGTAAATCCCTGAATGACACGTATTTTCAGTCATATTTCAGACAGTAAGTGAATGGCAGGTGGTATAATGTGTGTTTATTCTATTTATAAAATCAGGTAGGGATTATCTCTTTGTACCAGGGGCCGGTTTCACGATCTGGAAGAGGTGCATCCTTGGAGTTCAAAGTAGACAGACATGGCTATAAATAATCCCAATCTGTAGACACCAGCAAAAACTCAGACACGTGAGCACTCACAGATTCTGCCTTTTTTCAGGGGCTAATTAGACGGGGTCAAAGGTCAGAATAATGCTGTAATAATGTATCATAATGAGTGATTTTGTTTGAAATGAAAACTAAACTTGTTTTGGATTAACTAACGTTTATCTTTAATTGGGAGTACGGGTATCTAGCGGCATCTACTGGAGTATCGCTTAACTGCAATTGTTGACTGAGCGTTCATTTATTTAACATATCCGAAGGTCATTTTCCGGCAAAATAAAAATAAACAGATTCTAAAACAAAAGCAAATATAAGAGAAATAAACACATATCTATGTAAAACCCATTAACAATATGAAATAACATCAACTAGTAGAGAAAGCAAACATCAGAGAAAAACTTCATCCATCTAACTCGATATATATTTAGCCTACAGTACATACAGTGTCTTGGCATTTTAGATTGAATTCTTACACGAATATAATATCCGTTTGCAGATTTCATCTTAAGAGAATTAGTTCTATTATAATAAAAAAGCAAAAACATGGTTAGACAATGGTGAAACTATAGGCCATTTTCTGTGTCACTTTGCAAGATGTGAACACTGGTGCATAAGGACTTATTATTTTAAATCTTGCATATATAATTAAATACTAAAGATATTGGTTTAACATTTTAAATTGGTTATAAATATTCTGTTCAAACATTTGTGTATGTTCATCTGGACCAGCGTTAAACAAACGTTGATGACGTCAGTGTTTTCGTTAACATGTTCCCAGTGAAATTGTGGCTGAGTTTACCAGAAATTTGTGTTTTTTACTCATTTGGCAAATTGTATGGCAATAATAAAGATAATAACTATAAAGATTCTTCTCATTTTCATTTCATTTAGCCTTCCATGTGAAAAATATCTCGCAGGTTTGGAAAGAATGACTCAAGATAATAAACAATAAACGTCATATTTGGTCAAATTAACCCATTGACAGTCAAACATTCAAAATGATTTTAAAGTGTAATTTATTTAAGAATAAACAGAATGATCCCCTGGAAATTAATATCACTGTGGAATCTTGAGGAGCTGATGAGCTAACAGCCCTAAACTCTGAGAATTACAACATTTAGCCTATATTTACTGTTCAAGAATACAGTCAGCACCCACAAATCAAATCTGGTAAGACTTCAAAGATTCTACTTCAAATCTGATCCAATAAGCTTTGCGTTATTTATAAATTCTAAAAATAAGCTACATTTGTCAAAATCAAAATTCTTCATATTTAAAATGTGTTGAGCATTATTTTACATTCAGGTTTGGTTGAAAACATATAGCATTATACCAACTCAATCTGACAGCTAACACCAGATATCAAAGTAACAAGCGATTACTTATCAAAGAAGATTTAGATGGAAAATATTTTTGTGTAAAAATGGAATTGCTAAAAATATGATTGGGATTGTACACGATACATGTTGGCGTTCAGGCCTTTTAGAATCTCCTGAGACAAACAAGGATCTTAAAGGGATACTTCACCCAAAAATGTCAATTCTGTCATCATTTACTAACCTTCGCATTGTTACGAATGTGTGTGAAATTCTTTGTTCTGATGAACACAGAGAAAGATATTTGGAAGAATGCTTATGACCAAACAGACCTCGACACCCATTGACTGCCATAGTTGGTAAAATTACACAAACTACATTTTGAAGAATTTAGGGCAACAGACAGTTCTGGGGCACTTTTGACTACCGTTGTTTTTTCCCTACTACGGTAGTCAACTCGATATTTGTTTGGTTATAAGCATTATTCCAAATATCTTTCTCTGTGTTCATCAGAACAAGAAAATGTATATACATTTGGAACAAGTCGAAGGTGAGTCAATTAATTTTCATCTTTGAGTGAGGTATACCTTGAACTAGCTGAGCGATGAGGTTTTGTGCTTGTGGGAAGTCCCGAGTCCCAGCACGGTGTGAACACTGACCCACCACAACCTGATCTGCTACACTGCATGACAGTAAGACACTAAATGGAAGACTGTTGAACGAGAATAAAGAACTTTTATATCTTCATGGTTCAGATGTAATTCAAGCGTGGCATGATACTAATGAGTGAAATCTTGATGGTGTTGATGCGTAGTTTTCAGGGCAAAAACGGGCTGTCTCTCACTAACCCAGGGACTGCTAGCTTGTCAGGGCAGGACTCGTCTATCTGTCAAAGACCACAAACAACAAGTGTATGTTTAGAAGATGGACTTTAGACATCTAAAGATCATTTAAACGTGAGGAACAATGTATAGACAGGGTGATGTTACCATGATGTCATGCCTTATTTAACTCCTCCCCCTCCACTTTTTCCGAAAGGCTCTTTTGCTGACTGTCTTGCTCTGTTTACCAACGCATACACAATATCTTAACATGATTGCAAAAAAATTTCATTTCTATTCAATTAATTTACTAAAAGAGATCAAGTGAATATTTACCTGGTGGAGGACCTTCTACATCTTCCAGCAGATTAATGGTGGAGGTGGCGGAGCCCATAGTGGGAAAGTCAAGGACAAGTCTAACTATAGGAGTTTGTACGACATCATTTAATCATGGCTACATAAATAGACTAAAATATACCTTGAATGCACCTTGAATGGATAATGTACTGTACAATGCATGAAAGCCGCAACAGCTTGTTGTATTGTGAGTGACCGTCCAACAAAAAAGAAACACTGATAAACAGATATGTGGTGTTGATGTTAGATGTTGAGGATATGAATGGTGTTTGGGCGGAGCTTTCTTTTTGGACTTCTTCCTTCTTGTCTTCTCAGAGAAAGACCTAGCAATCTCAAATAGCTTCTTTCTCGTGGCTGCAGGGAATAACAACATGTGGTCAGAAATACGTGTGGCGTTTCCAAAATAGGTCCACTGCAATTAAAACAGCTGAATTAAATATTCTTGATCAAATTTTTTTTATCTCTAGCTCTCTTTTACATGTTTTAAGGATGCACCAATACTATTTTCTAAAGACAGAGTACGAGTTCTTTTACATTATGAGAAAGAAATAATTTTATGCGACTGTCACAAACCTTCGAAGCAAATTTCACAACAAATTTCAGTCAGTTCTGTCACAAGAGGTATCGGTGCATTTTTACCAGTACAAGTACATACTGTAAGCTTAGTGTCTGGCCCGATACCGATACTGGTATCTGTGCCTCCCTAATATGTATAAATACTAAGTATCACAGTTATTAGGGAGATATTTGGGAAAAATGTTCTGCGTTTCATATTACACGACAAGAATAGAAATCAGTACAGAAGAATGCTATTGTATAATCTTATAGGCAGGGGCGGACTGGGAAGCAAAATCGGCCCTGGATAGTTCGGCCCTCAACCTTTTCTGTCGACGGGGGGTGGGGGGGTTGTTCGGGTTTTGTAAGTAAAGTGTCATTGCATTACAAGCATACGTGTCCAACTCGCTAGTGCCTTCGCATTACATGCTTTTGCGTTCATAATACGTAGGCCGTCGGTGGGATGGCCATTCTAGACCAGTCCGCCCCTGCTTATAGGCCTGACAGTGAAGTTGATGCGTGTTCAAGTTCTGCTGTGTTTTTCTTACATTTTCCCATGTGCTTGAGTTTCTCAAGGAATAAGGCATCATCAGAGACAGACGAGCAAGCCTCCTCAGAGCCGGACGCACAATTATCACCTTAATAAAGAGTCATACTGTTTTAACACAACAGAACAGTGCGGTCCTCAATCCTGTTTCAGAGATCTAAATGCAGTTACATTCACACACAGTGACCAAAGTGACAGCCTTGCATTTTTAGGAATCACATATGTGCTTGTTTTCATGTGGGTTGAAGTAAGAGATTAAGGTAAGAGATGTAACAACGTCCTGCATCAGTTATGTAAAATGATAACAAAAGCTTAAGGAAACTCGAATCTTTGATATTTTATTTAGTGGCTGTCACTAAGGTTACAGATATTATTCACATTTATCATGAGAAAATAAAGGGGTCTGAATTTGGTCATTCGCACATACACACTATTCAAAGCTCTTCTGTAGCTGCTGTATGACCAAGAAATCTCAATACACTGTTCATAAAAACTGCCATTCTGCAAACCCTGAAGGATTATGTGTTATTGTCTACGTGGAGGCACTGGCTAGTTTAAATGATGGTGTTTTCATGGCAAAGCAGACCATGTGGCCGATGGATGAAGATGAAGGGAATCTACCTGCGGTGGAGTTCTCCTTGCAAGCGGATGAGTGACCGCACTGTGTTTTCTCGCACCTCTGACGATCTAAAACACAGCAGGTAACACGTCACTGACAGCAGAGATGAAGTTCAGCCACTCCCGAATGAGCAGTATGTTACCAATAAAAGCCGTTCACAGACATACACGCAAACACACAATACTGAAGAGCATGATGAACATGTAAAAGAGATGATGGGGTTTGACTGAAATGTTCATTTCTGCTTTCCTCACTTTGAAAATAATATTTCATCCTTAATTGAAGTGATGAAATATTTATGAAAAGTGAAGTAAATGACTGTGTGTGACTTTTGCAAGTGAATAAAACAAAAAAACTACTGCTACTTAAATTTGCTTAAAACTAAGGTTCGTTCAATAAAACAGCAACTTCAGTTAATGTAAATGAAGGGTGTAGAAGTGCTTTATATTATTTTAAGTTTACCTGAAAAAGCCTTTTAGAAGCATTTACTGTAAATATTCAGGTATGGGCAGTGTGGACTGTGCAGCTGTGTGTTTACCTATCTCAAGAGCTATGAGGAAGTCTCGGTTACGCTGCAGTTCTTTCATGAACTCTTGATTCTGAAGAAAAAGAGCGATTCGTTCATCTCCCAAATACTGCTTCAACTTTCTGTCCTGTTCAGATGACCATGTGCCACCCAACAGGACGCCGCTGCTGGACGAGAGCTGCGTCAGAGATGACAGTGAGGAAGAAGACGAGGACGAAGGCTGGGACAAAGTGCTTTGAGATCTCTGTGAGAAGATAAAAATCCCAACGCAGACTGTTACAGACACGACACGCAAAAGAGTTTTATATAGGTCAAACCTGATGTGTTTATCTTAAAGGGACAGTTGACCCAAAAACATCATCATTTACTCATCCTTAAGTTTTTCCGAATCTGTATACATTTCTTTGTTCTGATGAACACGGGGAAAGATATTTGAAAGAACGCTTGTAACCAAACAGTTCTTGACCACCATTGACTACAGTGAAAATAACAATGGAAGTCAAAAGTGCCCAGGAAGGGTTTACTTTCCTACATTCTTCAAAATATCTTCTTTTGTGTTCAACAGAACAAAGAGCAAAAAAAATGATTGTTGTAGTGGACGTCAGAGGAAAAGAGCAAATGCCACAAAAAAAATCTACTAAATAATTGTAATTTACAGAGAGAGTGTGATCGCTGGTTAGGTCTTTGACAACTAAGTAAAATGACACAGCTGTCTTCTGGAAAAATGTCCTATATTTACACAAATCATAAATCTACCGGAAGACTCCCTGACTGCTGAGGCAGGATCCGCAGGAAGTCATCGGGCAGGTTGCCTAGTAACGGTGGATTCCAGTTCCTGTATCTGCCAACCTGCTGATGCCCGGGAGGGGGATAATCATGGAACCTACCGACACAATGAGTATATAAAAACCGATCAATAGAAAAACACTTTATATTGTTTCAGGTTGATTTAAATCACAATTGGTCAGTGTTGTATTAAAGAATAAAGGGCTTTTAGATCCCTAAATAATCAAAGAATCTGCTTTTCAGATACAACCAGTTAATGTACTCAACAAAAGCAGCAATTTAACATGTTTACACAACTAGACTGACTCAGACTAAACAAACATTTTAACAGAGGGAACTTTTCTTTTCGAGAAGACACAACATCTCTCAGAGTGACCAAATTGTCTGCCTTCTGGTTTTATTAGTCATTTCCACAAATAGAAAACACAGTTCAGCTTGCCTAGGAGGTGGAGTGGACGGCACATCTGCTGGATGTTTTCTATCGTAGATGTGCATGTCATAGGAGGGTGGGGCGTAGACAGGTGGGGGCTCCTCATCCGAGCTGTCCGGCTCCAGCGTTCTCTCCAGGATCTGAGATGAAGTTAAGAGGCCACAAACATAGTTTGGCAATAGCGTGACATGATTCACATTTTCAGGAAATCCATTTAACAAACAAACAAGCTCGGATCTCTATCCTTTGGTTTCTAGACTGACCTCTGGAGGAATGCTGTCGTCAGAATCCGAGCTGTCATCTGTGGTCTGGCTGTCCAAGCTCATTTGCAGGAGCTGGTCAATGGTGGAGTCCACGGCGCCATTGTTGGCCCTCAACACACACTCGATAACTTCATGCTGCATGCTGGGAAACATAGTCTTAAAGTCGTCCATAGCCTGGCTAAACTCAAGCCGTCGGACTTGACGGGGAGGTTTCCTGTTATTAGGCTCCGACGAGGCGACCTCGCTGTTGCCATGGTTACCGTTCGCGTTACTTCGGCGAAAAAGGCTGGTCATCACTTACGGAACCTCCCTGACTCCTCCCACGCAGAACTGCCCCACCCTTGACCTGTGCACCGCCTGGGGCGCGTTCCTTTATCCGCTCATAATGGCACTGGAGCTGAGCATCAGTATATAAAGAGGCAACATGGGACGAACTTTTACTCTGCTGGTGCTGGCGGAGACACATCCAGGGCGGGGACTGGGATTCCCAGAATGCCTTGCTTTTATTCAAACCCTCAAGGCAAAGGTCGAGCTCAAGGCGAGCGGCCCACGCTTGACCTACATCACAGGGAAATGTTAACCATTGATATTTCAGTAAAAGCAATGATGTTTCTATATGAGCATTTTGACACTTATCTCAATGTCAAAACATGTCAACATGTTTTGTACCATAATATCACCTTCACTAGTTCATTTAAAATAGCCCTTCAAATGGGACAAACACATTTTCTACAGTACTATTCTATGTAGTCAATAAATTATGACACGTTAAAAGGTACATGTACAATAATTAGGAAACAAATTTTATGCTTTTAAGGCCAAAATTTAAAGACATATCAACTTTCAAAATATAAAGAAAGTCAAATACCCATATATTTTAGAATAACACTACTTGGTACATACAATATAAGGCAATGGATTTCAAACTGGGGTCTGGAGCCTCCAGGAGGTTCTAAGGGGTCCTAAGAAAATTTAATTTATTTATTTCTTCTTTCTTAAGACATGAGTACTTTCCAGCATTTATACTTGTTGTGTATTTTTCTGGAAATATTTTCAAAGTTCACTTTATCTCACTCACTGGCGTTTCTAAGGCAGTATTCTCTATTAAGCCGTCAAAAAACAAGATTTATTGTGAAAGCTGCCAACAGTGCAAATACATTTAAATTAAAAATGTTTTACTTCAGGTTTATACATCCCAGATTATTAACTTTGGACTTTAGAATCAATGTGAAGAGTTTTTAACTTATGTTATCATGTTTTGCTTTGTTTAATTGTGTAATTAGCAGTTTTTTGTGTATTATTACTCAATCAAAACAATGCAACTTGATTTATATTACATGGAATGTACAATAAAAATAAAAATAAATGTTAAAAAAACTCTTCATATGTTGTCTACATAACATTACATTTACTATTTAACTAACACAGTTTGATTGTTTCTTTATACATAAAGGATTGATCCATATTTTAAAATGGGGTCCCTCACAAAAGGATCATCATTGGGGGTCCCTGGCATCATAACATTTGGAAAAATACCAATATAAGGGAATCAAACCCCACATATGACGATAAATAGTATTGAAAATAGTTGAATAGATGAACAATAACACTTAGGCCCGGTTCGTAGACAAGGCTTAGTTTAAGCCAGGACGTTTCCTTAGTTAAATTAGGATCTTTAAGTCGCTTTTAATAAAATGCCTTAGATGAATGCATTACTGGTGTGCATCTTGAGATTTTTTCATCTTTAAACTTTCATTTTAGTCTGGGACTAGTCCAAAGTCTTGTCTGTGTAACCGGACAACAGTGCTTGACAAGTTACATCAACCGAGAAAAAAAAAGACTTTTAACAGGCTCTAAATAAAATTAGTTAATCAGTTAAGTCAAACTGAGGTATGTGCTTGTATGAAATATACAGTACATTTGTTAATCACCACAGACACATACAAAGTACAGCATGAGTCATTCAGTGGTTGTTCCCCCTAGGAATTCAATTGATCAGGGTCACTACCAGAACAAGGTTTCCCCATGCGTGAGATTGTATTAAGAAAGAAACCTTTAAAGTAGACACATTCATGAAATATATCCTCTTATAACAGACCCTCTTTCATGACCGAACACAGTGCCATAAATATCATGAAGCCATAAATGTACATTGAAATACATATCCTCATATATGTGTATTAAGTCTCATGTATTTCACACTTACCGTCTGTCTACGCAGGAAAAACAAGCTCACATTAAACGGACTACCAGGAACCAGCTACAGCCAGCCGGGTAAACCTTTAGCTTCCATCATAGGCAGCAGGTTGCTCCGTAACATCCATCATCGGAGTGGTGCAGATCTCCCTCGCTCCCATTCTCATCTCTTCACATTAATCTGCACCTAAAACCAAACAGGCAGCGCTAAATTTAGCCACAGACTCAGGCGCAGTTGCCCTGTAGCAGCTTAGTGATGTGTTTCTGAAGAAGGGCGGATATGCCCTTTCCATTAACATACATATAGCTGACGTCATACTTGGCTAATACAGTCACTGAGCTGATATGAGCAGGGGTCCGTCTGACCTACTGAGATGGATCAGAGCCTATGAAACCACAGGAATGCCATACAGCATCTCCAGGATGTGATTGATATTTACAAAAGGGATCAAAATGAGGCCATCTAAAAGGATAACAGTCGTACAGCTTTCGGTGCAGCACGGGGAGGCTTGTTATGTCAAATTACGAGCATCACCAACAGCCAGCGTGATGCGAGTCCTGCCTCCCGTCTCCATGGCAACCACAGGGTTTATCAATCTAGCTGTCAGCAGGTTCCTCTGAGAAAATGATTTGTTAAGGAGATTCAGGATAAACAATATAGTGTGGTCAAACCATCTCGACCCATCAACATGAAACCATTCAAACTAGGTCAAATGGTTTGATTTTGGTCAGTTTATCCTAAACCTATAAAAGTGTAAAGCTTTTAAAAACACAAGTAAAACTGAATGAATTAAATGAGATGAAGGCCAAATCCGGGTTTGCGAAACCGCTCACACTTCAGCACATTAAATGGACGATCAAATTGTTCCTGGCATTTTTTGGCACAAAGAACGAGCGTCACTCTGGCATGCACACGACTGCCCCGTCATTTAGAACAAACATCCATAAACACAATTTTTAATGAAAATCTCAAAGTTGTTACTGCCAAAAGCATCAGACTTCGCTTTTCTGTGTAACGGTGCCAAATTCTCATGCATGTCTGGCCGATGCAGCCGCCAAGTGGGAAGTGAAATCCAAGTGGGCAGATTGTGGCGTCTGACAAGGAGGAGTGTCAACACTACAGGAATTTTCTGTAGGTTAGTGATAATGTCAGAGGACTCGCCTGCTGTCTCTCTATAAAAGTAGCAGCTCATTCACAGGCACCTGTGAATATGTTATTAATTTAACGCTATGATTCGCTGTAATGGAGAAAAGCAGACGATCCAGACTGCTGGATTTACATCAAAAAAATATTAATAAATTAAGTAAATCCATAGCCACCTCTTTGTGACAAATGGATCGCTGTGCTACATAGTAAATATTAAACAAGGCTTTTTGAGTTCAGCCCACAGGAACAGTTGCCCCTTGTGCGCTGACCCAGGACCAGGGCTTTTGATAATGTCCTTGTTTTTGACCTGGTTCTGCTGAGATAAAATGAGTAGGCAAAGGATATGAGTACAGCTGAAAAAAACTGAGCTGAGAGACAGTAAACTGTGTGCTTTAACTGAAACTAACAATGATACAAAAGATTATTACATAAATCACACATACAGTATACACTAAAAACACACAAATGGGAGAAAACGGGTCCTGTCCCATCCCAGAATGCTTCGGATTGCAAGTGATCCATTAAGATCCATTATTATTACTGCTTAAACATCATATGCAACAGACGTACTGACAGCTCTCATCTACCCTAATAAGAAAGCACTATGGGAGTAATTTAGCACAGGGACAGAAAACACACAAACATCATGATAGATTTATAGTAAATTATTATAATAATAATAATATGCTATTGTATTACCATGGTTCCATGTACAAACACAGTAAGACCGTGGTAGCCTACTTTTTCTTTGTGTACACAGTCCAGATATTTAGCAAAATAAACATGGTTATGACGATCTATTGAACTGTAATGTGTAAGAGATATTAACAAACTACAAACTAAAAATTATGATAAATACCTATAAAAGCAGCTAAACAATAGGTGTAGGTGAATGTGCCCATCACCTGTCGTCGAAAATTCCAGACTCACTTTGACAACAACAGGACCAAAGCACGTGCAAGATATATAAAGACCCACAATATGACGCAGGAAAACCGCAGGACAGATTGATTATTGGTGTTTTTGTTAGAAAATGTATCGCAAGAAACATCTACAACAATTTCATAAATCGTGCATATGAGTTTAGCCTATATGAGATTCAGCATACAGTGGAATAAGTATAAGTGAGATCTTACCAGATGAACGATCTGCCCTTAACACATTAATCGACTCTTCTCATGCTGTTAATACATTAATGACGTTAACAGTAGCCTTTAGATGTCCAGATGGGTCGTTGAGCGCTTGAGCTGTGGGCAGATTGTCATCCTCTCACCGCGCCCGAGAGCGTCCTAGTGGATACCGGCGAGTAAAGCATCTCACGTCACATTGAATTCATGTAATGACCTCCTAAAAATAAATTAAAGATATGGCATTGGGGTCTAGGCTATTGTTTGTTATTTGAAACCATAATTACGTTTCTTATATTATATATTTTAAGACAAACAGATAGACAATCATTTGTCTCGTATGATAGCCTTCCTTTCGATATTTGAACGCACGTCCTTTTTTTAGGGGTCCCGTGACCCCCAGAGGTTCCGCGATGGTACTGCAGGGGGTCCTCCAATGATTGATATAAATTAGGCATTCAACAGAATTACCACAATATATATAAATATATATATAACTTATTACACAATCAATTAAGAACCATTAAAATGTTATCTTTATAATGTAAACATCAAAAGTAGCCTAAGTAAACCGGTTATGCGGTATTAGGACAAGCTTAAAATTCTCAATTTGATAAAATATTTTAAATACATTTCTCTTTAATTTCTCTGTTAATGAGTTCTTGGCTTAAAAAGGTTGGCGATCTTTTCATGTTATATCATACTTATATATAAACTAATTATAAAATCAATTAAGAACAATTAACATGTTATCTTTATCATGTAAACATCAAAAGTAGCCAAAGTAAACCGGTTATACGGTATTAGGACGAGCTTTAAATTCTCAATTTGACAAAATATGTTAAATACATTACACTTTCATTTCTCTGTTAATGAGTTCTTGGCTTAAAAAGGTTGGCGACCTTTTCATATTATATCATACTAATATAATATATTAGCCTATAATACAATGAAAACGGTTGCCTAGCAACGATCTAAGCGATATCCACTGTTTTACACCCGCATAACAAGTAATTATGATTTTAACTTAGAAGCAGTTATAATATAATATAAATGTTTATACAAACTTTAAAATAAAATGTCCTATAAGCATAAATTAATGTCACCACGAAAAAAATGAGGATAAATGTCCGTTGTTTTTTATTCTAATTACACAATTTATCGTGCTAGATGTCCTTCAAAACGACAGTGTTTTATGAAGGCCAATGTGAGAAGAAATGCTCCTCAAACTAATACAGCTGTCTGTACTTACAGACACGGGCAGATGGTGAACAGCGGCGCGCTGGAGAAAAAGAGCAATTGTTCTTTCAATGGAACTCATTGTCTTTTTTTCCCCGTTGTGAGGCGACAGTGAGGGGTGAAACAAAAGAACTTCAACCCGGAGCACCTGCTCACGGACACGAGATTAAACCCCGGGCTGATTGTATTGGGATCCCGGGGGCGCGTCACGCCTGATCAAATGATGCGGCAAGCGTGAGGCCGTGAACGCGCACCAATGGAGCCAATGCACATGGAAATGAGCCCTAACGACCAATATGAGATTTCTCGAAGAAATAAAGGCAGCACATGAGATTAGGGACCGGGGTGGGGGAAGGGAAGTTTGAACAGGGCCAGATGGAGAGCCATGAATTAGAGATGAAAAAGGATTTTTGGGGGGTTGAGGGTCATGCACATGGAGAAACCATTTACTTAGTTTAAGTTTTGTTTATGTGAAAGTGTTTGTTTCGAGCAGATTTGTAGACCAAGAGTGACTTCTAATGTGTTTCTATTGGTTATGGCTGAATTCCAGACATACAGATAGACTTCCAGCAAGATATCTTGCATGGGATCCAGATGTCAGAAGTTTGTATTTACATGATATTTATACATTTTCCATCACTAAAACCGGGTCAGATCTGTTCAAACGTTCATTGAAATAGTTTTATGATACAAAATCTTACAGAAAAACGATCCGTTTTTCAATGCAAAAACAACTAAAATGCATTCATATTAATTACTATTTTGAACAAACAGAAGTGCACCAGTCATGTTTTACAGTTTACTTTTATTTAGACAACCCAAATAAAAGGCACATAAAACATTGCTCATGTTTACATAAGTATTTCTGACAAACTTACATTTAAAAAAAATGTAGGAATGTTTTTTTTCCTTTCTGCTACTCAGAAAGCCTAGTCTTCGTATATACAAAATTACCATTGTTAATGTACTAATACAAAAGTTTTATAAAAGGTTATTCTGCTCTTTTTCGCTCACGTGTCTATCTGTAATCTAGGTTCTTCCAGCTAAACAGTTCTGTACAAACATATACATTCAACCGCTTTCACAGGGGCTCCAAAAGCATCCAGTCCAACAACTGAATTAAAACGACATCAGACTCAATTATAAAACGTTCACTTCCTTGGATTTCATTAATTGGTTTGAATTTGGCAAACATAAGAGGCAATTGCAATGCATCTACTAAAGAAATGCATCGACACGCTTTCTCATTCTCCAACAAACTAAGGAAAGATGCTTTGTTCTGGTGTTATGGGAGACTAAAATGGTTCACATACACAAATGGGTTCATCGTGTTTGACCAGGAAAAACTTCTTCCTGAGACTCAGTGCAGATGAGGACGGCATCCGTTCACAACCTCAGACCGTCTCAAGCTTCACAGGCTGTGGCGGAAAATCTACCCATAAAACTGCATACAATTCAATCAAATATTTAGTGTTTTTAATTAGGGCTGTTCAACGATTAATCACGATTAATCGCATCCAGAATAAAAGTTTGTGTTTATGATGAACTAAGTTTGTGCACTGTGCTTGCTAGTTATGTATTGATAAACAAATACACAAGTATATACTTATACATGATAAGTAAAAACATATAAATGATAAGAATTGATAAATATTTATATATAATTTAAATTATATATAAATGTATACATGCAAATATTTCCTAAATATATACATGTTTGTGTTTATAAATACAAAATAAGCAAACACAGTGCACATATTTATATTATAATAAACACAAACTTTATTTCTGGTTGCGATTCATCGAGATTAATCGTTGAAAAGCCCCATTTTCAATACAACGATTGAAATCACTGGGATGAGCGACGTATGTAGGGAAAGTGACTGAAGTAACGTACCTAAAATCAGTCAGGTGGGCTCTTGTTTTGACTCACAGCTCGCTCATTCTACTTGTTCTCACTAACACACAATTTTTAAAGTCTAAACAGACCAGCATGTGACCAACACAGTATAGAAATTTGGCCTGTAAACATTCATTATTTCAAGCGGAGGAACGATTTTTTTTACACTATATCTGTGGGCTTTAGCTACAGGAGAATACTATAAAACCACTATAGCAGATCAACGTTACTTATTTAAATGTAGTAATGAATAGGCGGCGCCGTCGATCAGGATGAGCCAACTGAGAGATGTCTTCCTACTTCCACTCACTAAACGAAAAACTAAACCAAAAAGGTAAAATATTTACACACAAACATGAATTATTCGAGGGTCATGTCATGGGTTCCACACGCAGCCTTTAAAAACGGAAAACATGGAAATTAATACGATTTTACCAGACTACTCTCTGCACACTTCCTGAGCAGAATTAATAAGAACAGGGTTATAAAATACTTTCATCTACAAACTAACTTAAAACTTCATGGTGCATCAACGCAGGCCTCAAATAATTTTATAACCTGGTTATTGAACACTCGCAGGTCCTGTCGCAAATGTGCTATAAACGCAAGGATGACTTACTTTCTTCTGCAGAACACAGAAGAAGATCATTTGAAGAATGTTGGTAACCGAACAACATTGGCCCCCATTGACTTCCATTGTATGGACACAAAATCACTTAGACATTTCTTGAAATATCTTCTTTTGTGTTCCACAGAAGAAAAAGTCTCATAAGTCTGTCTGGCACAATGTTGGCTTCTTTACAACACTGGGCTCCCAAAAATGCCCTTGTGAGTCATACTTTGGTGATGTAACGTTGCTTAGACTGTGGGGTAGTAGTCAGCTTTAAAGTCCACACCAGGCATAAAGGTTCATCGAGGGCACATAATTGTGGACGTGGAAACGCACGTATACTTTACAGACACACAGGTCATGCATATCAAAATATTCACTCATTAGATAATACTGACTCTTTAGGGAAATGCGTTCAGTGCAAGACTCTTTTCTCTATTCCTTAAGAAAAATAAAACCTATGACACCGTAAAAATAGCCACGTAAACAATAAGAGAACAAAGACGCCCTCTGCTCACAGAATAAAATAACAGTTGTAAACAGTGTCGTGACAAACACTATTCATAAAGAAAACAAAACACGTTCACAGCTGATGGTCAGACAACTGTACCTCAGCAAAAGTCCCTCACACGCATCTGTGAAAACCCCCCCGAAAAAACGTTTGTTTACAAAAAAATAAAGAAAAATATCATCTCTCCCAATGGAAGCAGTTGTCCCTGTCGGACTCATTTCCTTAAATACTGATAGCAGGTAACGCCTCCATAAAGTAGGATAATCCATCGGCCCTCTGCTCATTTAAAAAAAAAGTTCAAAGATGCACGTCAATTATTGCATTTGTCTATTAAAAACTTGTGAAATGCCCTGCTACCGAGCTCACCATGTGCAGAAAACGCAATGGTACAAGTTCAGAAATCCATGGATGGGTAAATCAAGCCAGGCAAATCTTCCTAGTGTTGCGATGCAGCTGAGTGATGGGAAGTCTCACAACACACGGGCGTCAAAGGTCAGTGTGAAAGTCAAATGGATGTCAGGACAGTAGGCTGGTCGGTTCACAGTCCGCTTCTACCAGGGCGGAGAAGACGGCAAGACCTGGGACAGGAAGGGCATGCTGTCCATGGATCTCATGGCGATGTTGAGCGGGGTGCCGATGTTCATGGACATGGGAGTGGAGATGGCCATGGGATGGGCTATATTCACAGGCCCGGTGATGGTAACCGGGTGCTGCAGGCTGAGGGGAGATGTGATGTTTACAGTGTTGGTGGAGATGTTCATCTGGGCTGCTATGGTAACGGGGTGGCTGGAGTTGCCACGGTTCATCGCCGTGGTGATGGGGGCTGTGGCTGTGACCGGTGTGGAAGAGCCAGAACTGCAAACGTCCGAGTTGTCTGTTGAGTAAAGAGAGAGAGATGAATTAGAGTGTTGAGGGTTTGTGTGTATTGTGCTCCCGAACTCTCTGGTGTCTAGACTGATGTGTTATATTTATTTGTAATATATGGCCTCTTTGTTAAGGATTAGCTTCACCTATCAGCTGATTGGCTGCCAATTACATTTTTAATGTTTGTGACATCCCCTAGATGACCCTGTAAATACATGCCAGCATTTGGGATTGATCTGCTCTTTCGACTGAAGAGACAAAATTTTGTTGAATTGTGTGTGTATCTACTGTTCCAACTGGGGTTGTTTTGTTCCGTTTTTACCTTTTCGGAGCCCTGAGTGGTTCCACTGCCAGTCTCCTATTTAGAAACAGATAGAGGGTTATGACGGGCAGGCAGCTGCCTGCAGTGATGCATCATGGGATGCTTTTCATCGCAGCGTTCAATGTGAATTCAGACATAACTTTTATTTCTAAATCTTAATAGATTTAGGTCTCTTGTTCCAATTCAAGGGAGAATCGAAAAAATAAAAACAGATAATTTATCAATGTAAATACAACAAACATAAAAATTGAGCTAGTAACTAATAATGGAGCTAAAGAAATGGAAGATGTGATAAGACTAGACTACATGTCAGAAACAGATGGATCAGGACTGTTTTAGAGGTGGACCAATCGGGTAATCAATACATTTGTTCATTCAGAGAATAAATAATTCAGAGAAAATACTGGATTTACAAAAGTGGGAAACATAATGGGACATAGCCCTGAATAGCACATTTCAAATATGGTGAAACCTTGTGTGGAGAACAAAATAAGTGCTGTTTAATAGATGAATCGATTTCAAAATGAAATGAGTGTTTGTTTTTACATTATATGTGTGTGGCATGTATATTTATATTATATATATATATTTTCTATTAGAGACGAAGTTTAACAACAATAACACAATGTTGAAACAACGTCAAAACAGCTACTGCATTGTCCGGAACGGTGCAATAAAATACAGCATATAATCTCAGCTGGGAACTGCTTCAAGATCAATAAATCTGAGGAAACTGGTTTGTGGTACTTAATAAGAAGAAAAAACTCTAGTCTCAACTGGGCCTCTGTAACACCAGAATAAGTGGAACAGCCCGAGGACGTAGTCACCTCTAATAAACCAGAGAATTTGGGAGCTGACAAGACAGCAAGAGCTCTGAGATTCAGAAGAAGGAGGACAGAATGGATAGAGTATTAGTAGAATGATGTCACTACTAGTTATATGGGCCACCCGGAGGGGTGGGGAGAGTCGTCTTCCCGGCTGGTTGCGGATTGGCCGTAGGGTCGGCCAATCACAGTTACCTTTGTTACAGACGTTGTTGTTGAAGTTGCTCTGGCCGTGTGTTTTTAAATGGCTGGTGATGTAGGCGGCGCTCAGCATCTTTCCGCAAACGTTGCAGGTCACTTTCCCCTCGTGTCTTATCATGTGCGACCGAAGTCTGTCTTTGGTGGCGAAGGCTGATGTACAGGCCTGCAATGGACATGAGAAACACAACGTCATTACTAACAAGCCAATCTGACAGCTGTGATTGCATTGATCCACATTTTCCGGCCACCTTCATCTCCAGGGAGATTCACAGAACATGCGGTGGGTTGGTGTTTGAACCTACTATCTTTCAATAATCACCACAGATATTTAAGCACTAAGCCATACCGGTTAGTACGATCTCTGTAGAGGCTCAATTTCTTTCATTCAAATAAACAGGTTCTGATTCTTACCGTTACTTGGCATTTAAAAGGTCTCTCCGATGAATGAACATGCTTCACATGGCAGCTGAGATGATCTGGCCTGAGAAGATAAAACAGTTTAAGATCTTCATTTCTGTAACAAAGCTCAAATTATAAATTATTATATTATAAATTAAAGGAGCAATGTGGATATGCGGCATATAGTGGTGAGGAAGCGAATTGCAACCAACGGCTCACTCCACCGCTCCCTTTCGAAGCACTACGGTGGCTGATAGAGGACAAACATTTCGTCACATTTTCGCTTCTTTGCTGAAGGAGATAACGTATTTATGAAACACACTCTGTAGAGCAGTTTATCCATTTAGGGCTACTGCAAAAACAACATGGTGATTTCCAGGTAAGGTGACCTGCGGTGTAACTAGATAGAAATAGCTCATTCTAAGGTAATATAAACATAACACTTCATTATGTAAGGTCTTAATACACCTCTGAAGACATAGTTATGTATATAATATTGCATTTCTGTCAAAGAGTCCTTCAAAAAATAACCATTGGACCTTTAAATAGTAGCATCAACACAAAGCGATGTGTTGTTTTCCTGTAAAGGTAAAATTTTTGGAATTCTTTCATATAACGCAATTCCGAACAACAAAACGTGTGAAAACTAGCGAGCAGGGAAGGGGGAATAATCCAACCCAGATCCAGTAAATGTGAATTTGACACGACTTTCAAAGACTCTGACTGCCAAAAGAGGGCTGTACATTTTGTGCTCAGGTGACATTCTCAGAAACAGTCAGAGCTCTAAATACAGCTCGTTTTCATCTCTGTCCTTTGACGTGTGTTGCTATCCCTGAAATTAATCCTCAGATTGATTATTAGTCACGCATTGGCGGTTACAGAAATAGGATGCAGACAGGATACCTATGTGACGCAACTTCTCTGTTAAACAGGATAGTTCACCCGAAAAATGAAAAATCTTTCATTAATTCCTTATCCTTATGTTGTTCCCAACTTTCTTTTATATGCACAACACAAAATAAGACATTTTGAAGAATGTTGGTAACCAAACAATAGTGGCCACCACTGACTTCAATTGTATGAATACAACATTTCTCAAAATATCTTCTTGCAAAGGACGAGTCACTTACAGGTTTGAACAACATATGGGGGAATAAATGATGACAGATCTTTATTTAAGGTGAAATATCCCTTTAACTGAGCCCAAAAAGTTGTTATAAGACTAGCTTGGGCCGACTTCCAAAGCAGCCGTGTGTATGAGGCCCCTGAGTGACTCAAAGGAAACCCCAGTGCTGATCCTCTAAGACAGAACAAACAGGAGGGAAAAAAAGGAATAACAGCGGAACAAGGCCCCCCCTCTGTTCACGCAGACCCTCGGCATGCTGAGCTCTACAAAGGCAGCCAGTCAGATCCATTCACAGCAACTATAAATCAGCCAGCGGCAGCCAATAGGAACAAGACGACATTAACATCATCAGAACAGCAGATGGTGGATTCGGCTCGAGCTTTGAACACATATTTTAAGAGACAGTATTAAACACACTGACATCATCACAATCAGCCTGAGCTTTGTGTTGGATGAAAAACGATCTTAAACACTTATCGTCTGTCGTTTTTTTAAGCACTTTTAACAAAGATGAAAATCTGTGAGATTGTGAATTAAAAATGAATTGTTGTTCAGAATCAGTTTCATTTTTCAAACAAACTGAAGCCCAAAGACTAAGTTTGACTAATATACAGCACTCTAGGCTAAAATCCTTGCTATTGAAACTAAAGCTGGAAGTATGGTCCGTCCGTACGCGTGCCGTCCTCATGATGCAATTTTCGCCATCAGAAGGGTCTGCGGTCGTCCGCACACCCCGTCTGCGTGCAGCCCATGTTTTGAGACCGCATGGACATGCTGCGTTACAATAGCGCATGCACAAAATAAGTGCGCTAGTCCAGTAGGGGTCAATACACACACAGAGAATGTGCAGTGTACCATTGTCAAAGAAGAATGATACAAAACCAAGACGCTGAAACCAAGAACAGTAAGCATATCCTTCTCCAAACGGTTTGGTTGTTGTCCTTGCTGTTTGCAATGGCGAAAACGCTTCCTCAATCATTCATTTTCAGTATGTCTGTCCTCTGGAAGGCTGATAGAGCACACATACTCATTTGTATTGCGCATGTGTTTTATTTGGACGTCCGCGCTTAACTCCGAGATGAGTAAGCGCAGGATGCGTTTGTGACCGAGACGGACAGTCAAGTATGCCATGCCTTTTAAGCATCACACCAACTTAAGCCAAGATGACACTACGGGACTGAGAGACTACTTGAATTGCTATGGCGCTTACATTACACAACAAGGTTTCTAGTCATCCTCCATCTTCTTGTTGAAGCAGCATGCACACTTCAAAACACCGCAGACAAAGTGCGCTAACAACAAGACTTTGGTCAAGGAACAACAACGAAAACAACTCCCACATCGTGAACACCTCTACTTTGATGGTGGATGGCAAATGAGTTTGTGGGTTTACGCCATTCACTGCAATGGAGCGTGAAACACTAAAGTGTTTTCTATATTCCATTATACAAACTTGCTTAAAATAGCTTTATGTCTGTTATACTGGAATCAGTGAATCTCAGTATACTGCAGAAGATTACACACGTAGTTCAAGGAAATGCCTAAGGACATGTTCTTATCACTGTTCCTCAAGCCTCCTCAGTTTTTTTCAGTATATTTATAATGATCATGTTTGACGGGTGTCGGTTTTTTAAATGCAGGTTATAAGCGACTCAAACTCGCACTGCAATTAGATTGAACAGCATTTCCTACTGATCTCAGAGCCGTGCTTCACGGAAAAGCTACGCATCAATAAAATAATCAAAACCTTGCATTATCGCAGCCAGTTCGGATTCAGCCGTAACCGCGATTAATCATGCACATGTCTATTGGCGATCAACAGGTTTGAAAAAGTAGCTTCTGGGATAGCTCGAGACAGGTCCAGATCAAATTGCTGACCTGCTTACACTTAACAAGCTACCGCGACCAAAACGAGAACCGATTTGGTTGCGATCCGGAGGTTTTGTTGCAGACCGTAGAAATCCGTCTGCGAAAGCAAAACCCAGCCAAAAATCACATAGCGTGAGCTTGCCATTAGTTGTGAATTTGCGATCTGATGGACCACTAATGACCCAAAAGTAAACCACTGCTTGAAAAGAAATATACAATTTGAAATGGATTCATATATGTTCTATGACTATATTCTATATTGCATAAAACTCATTGATTATTTTTGTATAGAGCATATTCTTCACATACCTCGAGAAGCCCTTTCCGCACACGGAACAGACATATGGTTTGTGCACGCCTCCATCGTGCGAGCGTACGTGGTACGTCATGCGATCTTTTCTCTTGAAGCGCTGCTGGCATATGGGACATTCGAACGGCTTTTCGTCCGAGTGTGACAACTTGTGGCGGTTCAGGTGATAAACATCCCGGAAAGCTTTCCCGCACATTTCGCAACCGTGATTCTTCTTCACAGGCTTGGGGGGTTTTTTGGGGGCGCTGTGCTGTGTCACATTGGACATGGACGACAGGGACATGACGGTGGACGAGGAGGATGTAGAGGTGGTCGCCGTGGAAAACATCCCGGCGACGGTGGAGATGTAGGAGGGGTCTCCCGAGGTCTCTCGAGACATCGTGGAGATGAGCGAAACCATGGTGGGTGCCGCTTGTGCCGTCTTTTTGGGTCTGGACACCATTTTGATGCCGGTGTGGCAGGACTCATGGCGTCGCAGGTGGTAACTGTCACGGAAGGCTTTGTTGCAGTAACCGCAGATGAACGGTGTTTTGCTCTTGTGCTCCTTCTTGATCATGGGCATCTGGGCACCGCCATTCCCGCCCCCTCCTCCGCCCGCCCCGCTGACTACGTTGTCCTTGAGGAGCTCAGCAACGCTTACAGGGGGTTTGTGGTCTAGCAAAATGGGCATCACAGGTTTTTGGTCGGGTGGCTCAGAGTTGAGAAGAGGCAGCAGGCTATTCGGAGCCACCTGGTGCTGGTGGTGAAGGGCTTCATTAGCCTGCTGCAAGAATAGGAGAGAGATGTTAAAACAAGTATGCTCTGTATGAATTTTTTATGAGGACTAACCACAATGCCGATCCGGAAAGTTGTAAAGTCTTAAATATTGTTCTTTACAGTTGTTCGTTTTTATCTGAATAGATTTAATATATTAGTACATTCTTTAAAACTTAATGGATTTTATTGCTTTATTGTTCTTTATATATGTATTCTTTAAATTCCATCTTAATCAATTTTATTTACAACGGTCTTAATTGTTTATACTTGAACATTAAATTTTTTTTTGGTGAAGTTGTCATACATGTAATTAAGAGGACAAAACAGAAGTTGTGCAACCCGCTTTGTGTAACACGACACAATACCGTGATAATATGGCACAACACAATAAAAACGTACTGTTATCATGATATGAAAAACCGATACCATCACAAACCTACAAAAAATGCTGGGTTATTCTTAACCAAGGGCTGGGTGAAAAAGCCAGACACTGTGTTAAATTAAAACAACAAAATGTTTATATTTGAGATTTGACCCAACAAAGCATTTTGTGTTGAGACAACCAAGAAAGCATATATGGGTTAATTTATAAACAGTTGGGTTTGTACCTTTTGAAACGGCCAACGCTTGAAAAAACAAAGCATTTTTAGTGTCCAACGTAACAGAAAAACACACGATTTCCTTTCTTAAGACATAGATTTATACTTATTTACAACTTAAATATATAAAAACATACATACTGATAAAATGTATACCTTTAAATGCAAGTTGCTTTGGATAAAAGCCTCCGCCAATTGCATAACGCTAATGCAACACTGCTGGAAAATAGTTGATTTATTGATAATTAACAGCCCTAGCTGACACCAAATCTCAATTTACTTAATAGAGACAGAGAAAGAGAGAGAGCGAGGGCTATCTATTTGATACAAAGATGTGTGAGCGATATCAATGGACCACACAGCAGGTTTAATGGCAGTGAGCTCAACACCTCTGTTGTGCCAGAACATTACAACGCTGACCTCTGTAATACAACACTATTCTATAGGCTGTCTGAGTTAAAAGTGTTCTGCGTTCCGCACTTCCGCCATCCTGTGGGATGACTAACGATGAGTAGAGGTTGAGGAATGAACACACACACGTTACATACATGCGCGCACACACAGACACACACTCAAATACTGGACAGCTGGCACGAAGAAGAGGCACTCCATTCAAAAACAGAAAAAACCCATCTCATTAAATCACATGAGTCAAGCTTCACCACTCAGAGCACAAAACTTTACGCTGGGCTAATGATTAGATTCCTAACTCATTCAACATGATTCACGTAGTTATTAAAAAGAGTCATTTGAAGCCCAAACTAATGACACGGATCTGGTGATAACGCAGCAGTCGTGATAGAGCGGACGCCAGTACACGAGTAAAGAAAACGCTGCGGAAGAATCTAAATCTGTCCGGTGTAAACCGATCTGCCGACACGCTCCCGCTTCGTCATGTGACTGTGAAATTAATCGTATCTGAAAAGAGATGATTCAGCGGGACGGGGCCTGCGAACGAAACTACACAGACTTTAACTGAAAGAACAGAAGAGAGAAAAATCTCACTGAGTATTTGACGGGGGAGCGTTTTACAATGTGGGTCAGCGATTTGTATTTCTGAAATCAATACGGGACCCAAATGTCTAAAATTCTCAATACCCCACAGTCCTAACAACAGAGGTGGGTGTTTGTTTGTTTGCTAAAGCTTCTGGGAGGCTGCCTGGGACGGCACGCTTCAGTTCTCTCTTATATCAACATCAAGTTTATAAAACTTGTTTGCACAGCAACTCTCCATCAGAACCACCTGCACCAGCAGACGCAGATTTCTGCAACCTTTAAGATGTCCAACCAAAACAAACATCCCATCACGTCAGAACAAAATAAGAGGAGACAGACTACAGAGTGATCACAAATCTGCTTAAAAGCATTGGATGCTGGCAGAAACACTCGTCTTGCGCCCCTTAAGAGAATTAATAAGTGCAGCAACCTAGTAAACTATTCACCCGCTATTGATGTTCAATGGAGCATCCAAAACATGCACAGCCCCCACAAACCAAGATACAGCCCCAACGCAACAAAACCCTTAACCACCCCACATCTAATGAGAAAGAATCTTACATGGATTTCAATCCGGAACAGCGAGTCAACGAGAGGTCAAGGCGGTGTTATTAGGGCTTGACCCCTGAGGCCTGTGTCTTCCTGTGCCTTGATAAGCCGTCAAGACCTGTCATTCCTCATAGTAAAGAGAAATGCACACAAACACAAATAGGCTTGAAGGAACGGGGATGGATGACTAGTCCCCCAACAAACTATTTCATTATGTTTGCATTTAAAGGGATACTTCACCCAAAAGTGATAATTCTGTCATCATTTACTCACCTTTGAGTTATTCCAAATCTGTTTAAATTCTTTGTCCTGATGAACACAGAGAAAGATATTTGGAATGCTCATAACCAGACAGATTTTGCCACCCATTGATTACCATAATAGGAAAATTATTTGTAACAATTTGTTGTGCTGCTGAACACATAAAAAAGATATTTGAAGAATGTAGGACAGTTCTGGGGCATTTTTTCCTACTATGGTAGTCAATGGGGGCCAAAATCTGTCTGGTTTTAAACATTCTTCCAAATATCTTCTCTGACATTTATAAAGACTGGGAATAACTCGAAGGTGACTGAAGGATAACCGTATTTAAATTTTTGGTCGAAGTATCCCTTTAAGCCACCAATATAATAGTTGTTTGCCAAAATGAATGTATAGCTATGGCCTCCTCAAAAACATTTACTCATCATTTACTTACTCTCATGTCATTCCAAACCTGTATGACTGACTTCTGGAGAACACAAATAAAAATAAGTTGAGGAGCCCACGGACATTGGACCTCATTGACTTCAATTACATGGACACAACACCGCAGAGACATTTCTCAAAATATCTTTTGTGTTCCACAAATGAAAGTTAAGTAATGATGTAAATGGGCCTTAAGACATTAAAATAGTTATTAGTAAATAATTGTTACTGTTAACAAACTGTTATGTTTCCGCACCCTAAGAAACACTTCGTACTATACGGAGTTCCTCCGTACCATCTAAAGACTAGTCAATATAAAACAAATGTGTAATAAGAAAAAGAAATGCTGTTTTTCTCTCCAGATGCTGCAATAAAGAGGACGTCGCAATTAAGATGCGTGCGCTCTCCTGCAATCACAGAGAGGGCGAGGTTAAATACCTGACCTCTTGCATTCAGCGCCATCCATCCATCTCGCAGGCCTGACCGCCGCGGACGCAGGAAAAGAAAAATGAACGCTTCTTTCTGCTCCTTATTTCATCTGCTCTATTGTGACGGACATGAATCTGAGCAGGGATGCCCTCGCGGAGACGCAGGGGGTCTTTGTGAGGGAGTCTCGTCTGATTTGGTTCCTCTATTCATGAGGAGCACTGCATATCTCCACACACACCTGCTCGTTCACTTCCTATAACATCCCAAGTTTCTGGGTACGTCTACAGGACGTCTGGGGCTGTGAGTCTAGACTGTGTGTGTGCGCGCATGTTTGTTAGTGTATATAACTGACAAATCTGTGCGTCACAGAATGACTGTAGCCCTACTGCGTTTTCACGCCGCTCTGACAATTTTGATACAAATTGGCTCTGAAGGCTGAGGTCAGTGTAACGTAAATAACAGAGAAAACGAGTGCAGCGAGAGAATAAGAGTTTTGAAAAGCCAGCGGTTGCACAATGGAGATCCCGCACCGGGCTCGGGCTCAATGCTGAAACACATGGTAATTCATCTTACACTAAATCTTTCTTAAATTTGAATTTGAAAAGAAACAGCAAAGCGGACAGTATTATTAAACGGGCAACAAAAAAAAAACATGACAAAAGAAACAGGGCGCTTGTGGGAAGGACAACAGCTCATAACACACACAACCCAGCCGTTTACAACTATTAGACCCTTAGGGACAAAACCCAGCACATAATCTCTCCTGCGGTTCACACGTTTTCTGAGGCGCTCTGACTTTTAAAGATGGCTCCTTGAAACAGGCTGCCTTGGATGTTTCCTTGCATCTTAGCAATAAAACAGCATTTTAAAACCCTCTTAGAAATGTTACATCTTCAATCTCAAAGGTATTGAAACAGACGATCAGTCATCTTTAAGAGCGAAAAAACGTAGCTCCTCTTATCCATAATGACATGATAAAACACATCCTGGCACACGAGTATCTCCGAGCAAACATTATCACACCAACTTGTCCACTGAAGCACTGACTCCAAAAATAGTCCTAAAATGAGCAATCCTTGTGCCTCAGATGGTCGGACGTCACCATTTTCATTCATCATAGACAGTTCCTTTGACTTAAAATGAGAAGGAAAAAAATAGGAGCGAAAGACCAAGTATGCTCCTCCAGATTTAACAGAATGGTTCAGACGGGACTTCATTTCATCATCAAACGAGGGACGTTTTTCATGAGTCAGTGACTCATGAGTCATAAACTAGCCTCAGTTCGGTGATAAAAGGATTACAGGAATTTACACTTTCCCCGGTCTACAGAAACCCCTTGAAATGACGACCACTGAATTAATGCGAATCACTCTCAGACTCTTTTTCTCATGCTGGTAAATTAAAGTTTGACCGAAGATCTTAAACACCACATCATATGCTTGACCGTGATGAATCACAAAGACCCAGACTGGATGGAAGTAAATAAGGATAAGTAAATTACGCCACCAAATACCCCCAACAAAAGAATTTCCGACCGTAACTTGAACTGTACGTCACTACACGCAAGACAGCTGAGAAAGAGGTATTGAAAAGGACAGAGACAAATAGAGTAAAAATAGGAATAACATTCTTTAAAAGATAGAAACATACACATCTCAAAAAGACTGCATGCCTCATATTTAAATGACAACAATTATTTCAAGGACAAAATAACTGGGAATCAAACAAATCAAGACCAAGTTGTTTAACCAAATATTAAAGAAAACTATTCATTCTTAATCAGAAACTCTGGATCTAGTCACATACTGTATTTTATGATGTCGCTTACACTAGTAGGTTTATAAAAAAGTCTATAAACAACCTAAAAAGAATACATTCAAAGTAGACAACCGTTGAGTGTTAACCATGCAAAAACCCAACCAGCTCATGGATCAACAATGCATGCATCAACCCAGTTTATAAACCTATATATTTCCCAAGATTAACTATTGCAAGTACAAACAATAAGAACTATCCTACAAACAATAAAAGCGAAAAACTCTCTGAAAAACACCACAAGGAACAATGAACATTATGATGATCAGCTGAACAAGTTCACACAGAGAAATCCATTAGTACAACTGGAAATTTATAAGTTTAAGAAATCACTGGGCAAAAGTTAAGAGGAAAAGCAAAAGTTAATAGGAAAAGCAAAGGATAAATCCTGGAGGATATAGGCGATTAAGTAGCCACACAAACACCTCATGAATTTCACTTTACATGTGGACTAATCCTCAAGGATCCCTATAGTGGCTCATTCATCTGTGTCTGACCCGGTCTGTCCCAAAAAACTCATTGATAGGGACAAACAGAGAAGTATAACGGGTTATATACAGATACCGACTAAAAAAAGTCAGGAGATCCAAATAGAAAGACTGCGGGGCAAAAACAGACTGGAAAAGAGGTAAATAAAGTAACGTTAAGTAACGTTAGACCGCGAACGACCGATCTAGAGAGGGAGGGAGAAATGGAGGCAGATATGGAGTAACAGACAGAGGTCTAAAGGAGGAGAGATAGAGTACATTACAAGATAGTGAGATAAAGGAGTTCTTAAAATAGATAAATGAAGGGATATCTGTACATAAAAATGATAGAGGGATACGCACGTAAATAGATGGTTAGTAACGTTTAATCTCGGAGGGAGCGCAGCTGGGCGCCAGGAACTCATGTACTATTGTTTTGCTCCAACTGCTCAATTTCAAAAATCTCCGCTCATAAAGCCGTCTGAAGTAGACACACGGCCAGCATGAGTTTAGCGACGCTTAAAATGTGTGTAAGAGATACAGGGTGTGTGAATATGAGAGAGAGTTTCTCACCTGGAATAAGAAAGAGCTCCAGCTCTGCTCCATCATCGCGACTCACTTACAGAAACAAAGCGCTCAACATGGCAGAGCGAGACTTCCGCCACCCCGCGGAACAAACCATACGCGAGATGGGGGAGGGGAGTATCGGTCGGAGTTATTTACTCTATAAAATTCCTCTCATTAATATAAGAGTCTAGTTAATGTACATGCTTTTCTTTAGTTTGGGACGTTGTGTAATATACTGAGATATGGGTGTAGATGAAATTCAAATCTGAGTTTGTTTATTTTAAGATCGCCCCTATTTTCGTCTCCTGTTTAATAGACTCTCGGGACGCTCGAAAACACGAGTGAAGTTGATGAATAGCCCGCAACTGTCGCGAGACTAATCACAGTCCCTATCGCTACACGAGACTACTGCGGGATTTATCTGCGTCTACCAAACGTGTATTTTTCTGCAGTGTAAAAAACAGAACTTAATGATACGTAAATTACAACTACATCATAAATAATTCAAAAAATAATTATTTATCTGCCTGCGGATCTTTCATTACGTATCTATACTGTAACCTCACGCATCAGTTTGGCGCGGGGCTCAAAAACAAGCGAGGCATGGCGAGAGACCGCAAACCTGTATATGGGATAGTTGTCTGCAAGATTATCAGCTTCTTATTAAGTTTCCCTTCCGTTTTTCAGAAATAACTTGGTCGTTGTTGTTGACTGGCTAACGTTACCAAGCAGGATTACAATGAACTGTGTTTGTTTATAAACACACTCTTGGAAAAAAGATGAACATAAAGAGTTCTGATGAAATTAGGAGGAGTTCTAGTAAAACTCACGTGCCTATACCTTTAACCTTTGTTAACATATTATATTTGCTTACATCATATCGCCTGGAAATTGTCCTCTAAAATTAATGGTTAATGGATGATAAAAGCCAGTTCAGTCTTTGTGCAAGTAACGTTAGCAAATATAACAGGCTAGTTTGAAATTTCTGAAGCCATTTTCTGGAAACATTTTTTGGATATTGCTTAAACATGTTTAAAATGTCGTAATGGATCCTTTAGTATGGTCTGTACCTCTGGTATCATTTTTTTAGATGTAGTCAGAGTTGTATAACTTCAGTTATAAACAGAGTCCTAGTAGGGGTCTCTCCAGGTTGGAGAAATGGGCGTGTCAGAATGTTTTTCATTGGACAAAGGTGCTCTTTCTTCAGCGTTAAACACACAAATACGTCATTTCTTTTAAACAGGAAGAAGAGCGCAATAATGTGTGTGATGCAAAGGTTTGAAATTTTGAATTTGTGATCATAATACCTTAAAAACGAAAAAAATGTATCAGACAAGTCCGTGTTTTTGTTTAATTGCTTAATAATAAATTACAGAAGATATGCCTAAGTAAAATAACTCTTACTCAACTAGAAGCAGCTGTCGTCACGTTTTATGAGTATTTCAGTCTATTTACACATGTTGATACAAACATATACTAAATCATAGTTTTACTAAAACGGTAGAAATGCCTTTTACAGAATGATGTTGTTATTCTTTCATGACCAATTATTATGAATTTATAAAACACTAGTGCAGTTTTAAGTGTTATTATGTTAGAGACCTTGTCCCACCCTTTATATAATAATTGTAATTCACATTTGATTGTGAAACCTATCAGCCGTTCCTTAAATATCAGTTATTTCTAAATAGTTCAAATCAAATATGTGCATCCCCTGAACCTTCATTTAACATTTACAATAAAACACAATATGACATTAACACCTGCTTCTTTTCGTTTTCATTTTAAATGTGGTTAAGGTAATGTGATTATTTTCATTTTTAATCAAATACAAAAACATTTTATTGTAAAGTATAAGAAGTACTTTGCACAATAGGGAAAAACAATTCAGTCAAAAGTATGTAAATTCGCGTTAGAGTTTCTTTATAAATCACCTGCAGATTATAGTTTCATATTTAAAGTCTTCGATACAAAAACACCACAGTGAAAAAGTGGCTTTAGATGTAGGCCAATAGCGTTTAAGGTGATGTTGAACAGGCAGCTTTCGTGTCCAATTGAAGAGACCTTTCGGCACGCCCCTACCTTTCGGTTCGCCCAGTTCTCCTTACCTGCAGTTAAGGCTGGGTTACCCCTCCCTCAACAGAGTAGCAAAAACATTTTACAAGTACATAGGTTTGTTGTCCAGAGGAGGGCGCTATGATCCCAAAAATTACACAAGCCCAAATGAGCGACACAAGAGAAGGGCTATCACTAACCAATATGTTTGTGAACTTAAGTGTTTATTCACAACAAGAGGTATTTGGTATGATTGAATTCTTAAAACAGGTGTACAGCAGATACTCATATATAAAGTATATATATAATTGTTTGCAGAATAACTTTTTGTTAATGCGCAACTTTATGCTGATATACGTATATTATATACATATAAAACACTTCCAACTTTGATGTTGCATTCAGTGTGTCAACCAGAACAATGAACAGTATTATCAAGTTTCCAAAGCACCTCAGTCATGCAGAAGAGAAACTCATATCCAGCAGGGGTCAGTGCGCGGGTGCGCGCTCAGCCGATGAGCGCGTCCCACTGAGTGACCGTCAGACGCTCAAGAAGCGTTTCCACCGGACCGGTGCAGCAGTCTCTTGCGCACCGGGTATCGCCAGAGTGTTCCAGCACTGTTTCAACGGTGAGTTTTTTTTATCTTTATCAACCATTGTTTGTATTCCTCTCTACAGTTGAACAAATTGTCAGTTTGGTGAATGCGGAATAAAGAGGCTTAGAAGCGTATTACGAGAAGCAAAACATACCCAAAGCTAATTTATGTGATATATTCAATACAAGATCGAGGCATGATTGTATATGAATGCCGAAAATGTCATGTAATTCAATATTGGCATGAATTCAGATTTATATTGAAAGCTAAATCAGTTGCATGTAGTTTAACACGAATCGAAAGTCCAATGACAGCTGCGGTTCTAGTGAGATCAACAGTTCTTGCACCACAGATGTACAAATAAAGTGTTATATACGGTTTTGGTTCCGAAATAAGAGTTTTATTTTCAGTGAATGAGGAAGACAGGGTGCGTTTCGGCGTTCAGCTGGAGATGAGTTTCAGGAAGTGACTTATTGAACTCGCTTTGTTCGGATGATCATTGAAAATCATCGATTTAAGACCGTTCGAGATACTCTTCTCTTATATAATAACTATTCCATTGTTTATTCAATTTTGTATTTATTGTTGTTGTTAGAAACAGTCGTGCGCCTCTCTAGCGTTTCTCTATAGCTTACCTGTTAGGGAAGGTGAGGACCGCCAATGACAGCGTTTAACGTCACGCGCAAGTTTTTGTCAAGTTTACGTCGATGTTTTTTGAATAATAAATTATGTGGTTTAGTTTATAGAAGCACAAACTCCACAGTTTCACAGAGAAACAAATATCATGATGGTTAGGTGATTTATTTATGTACTTATTTTTGGGAAAGTAAAGATAAATAGATATAGTGTCCATACACTATACATATATAACAATTTGCTGGTACAGAAAATATGCGTTCAATAAAAGTGTATTTTTATTTTATATTGATGAATATAAATACGTGTTTTATTGCAAACAAGTAATGTTTTGTGTCAAACAGGTGGGCTTCAGCTGTTGCCGATGTGGTCTTGTTGATGTGGAAGAGGTGCAAGGAATGACTGAATACCGACATTGATTGTCAATACTATCATCTCATTTGTGGATTCCTTATCTTGGTCAAATCATGTTCCATTTGATCAAAAAAGACAAAGATGGTGCGAAAAAGGAGAAGAAGGAGAAGAAGGAAAAGAAAGAACGGATGTCTCAGGCTGAGATGAAGAGTTTAGAGGAAATGAGTGTCAGGAGAGGTTTCTTCAACCTTCATCGCAGCAGTTCTAAAAAGGAATCAAGAGGGAAGCTGGAGATTTCCAGTCCCATCCCAATCAATGTTGTGAGAAACACAGAGCTCAACCTGACAGATGTTGACACCGGGAAGGTCGGATCTCAAGGTCACATGAGTGCCGCAAGCTCTGTCAGCTCTGTCAATGACATCAAAGGGGAGAAAGATAGCCACCATTCTTCATCTATCAAGGAAAAGTTGGCCAAACTTGGATCCCCAGCAAAGCATAACTCTCAAGTCGGCCAAATCATAAAGCGCTTTTCTTTCTCGCAAAAAAGCAAAGAGCCAAGTCCCTCCGGGTCTACCGCACCATCAGGTCAGAACTCTGCCAATCCCTCACCTCTCGTTGAGGTCAAACCTTTCAATCCACAGCTCCTTCAGGTAAATGCGTTCCACCAAACTTCCCCTACTAAGAAGGTCCAGATCCCTGAGACGGAGGAGAGAACATTCGCAGCGGATCTGCGCCTGCCTGCTTTGGCACCTCCGCAGGTGCCCGTGCCCAGAGAGTTGGAACTTCAACGACGCAACACGGGTGATTTCGGCTTTTCTCTCCGTCGCACGATTGTGGTGGACCAGCAACCCGATGGGTCGCCCTCCCGTAGGGTGGTCCACTTTGCGGAGCCCGGCACTGGAAACAAGGACCCAACTTTGGGTCTGGTGCCAGGTGACCGTCTCGTAGAGATCAACGGACAGAACGTGGAAAATAAAAACAGAGATGAGATTGTGGAGATGATCAGGCAGTCTGGAGAGACGGTACGTCTGAAGGTTCAGCCTATTGTGGAGTTGAGCGAGTTAAGCCGATGCTGGTTGAGGAACACCAGAAGCCGTGACCGGGAGGTTTGCGAGGTGAGTGTGTACCTGAGATATGCAAGTGTGTGTTGCAGTTTTGTCTGTGACCTTATCAGTTTAGTAATGCTACTGTCAGGTAAACTGATAGTTTATGGGTATATTCTGTAGGATAAGAAACTTCTCAGGCAAAAGATCAGTTACAGCCTTGAGGTATTCTGTGAATTCAGCAATATGTTGCATTCCCGTAGAAACTGAAACGGCCGTTGCTGTTGATATCATCAGTGCAGAATTTCACTGAGTTTGCCTGAAGGGTTCGTCTTTCCTACCCATAATGCATCTGTTTCTGTGTAGAACACTTAATGGATTGTATGAGCTGAACGTGACAAAAAGATCAAACACTATAGATAGAGTATCTGTCCGTACTGATGTGCAGAATATTGTTTAATAGACCACTTCCTTGTAACCACTGTACCAGAACTTTTTTAAGCTGACATATACAGTATACAACTTAAGATACATGTTTTACATTTGATTCGGTTATAAATATTCTGTTGGTCATATTCTGTTCACACATATAGACTGAAACAGGAAGTTCTTCTGGTCCAACGTTATTTTTCTTTTCCGAAGTGGTCTAAAGAAACTCTGAGAATAAGAGTGTTTTAGGATATTATCTCATTTATAAAAGGATAAGAGAAAGTAAGGCCACATCACAGTAACAAAACATCTGATGTAATTCCTTTGCTCCGTTTACTGGTCATATATATGCACATTTTGGTTTGGCACGGTTGTGTTGTAAAGTCCTCTTGAATGTTTTAATCTTAAATATGTCTTTGTTATTATATACATCATAAGCTCAGATAGTTTGGGTTGAGGCAGACCTGTGTCGCCAGCTCTGTTTGTTTGTTCACTGAACCATCTGTCATCGAGATTCTTCTGATATTTCAAGACTTCAGCTCCCATTGTCTCATAAAGTACATGCTGCAAGCTCACGTTGAATGCCACAATGATTGTTACACTTGATTCAGTGCTTGACATTTGAGCAAACAATGGAGAAAAGTAAATTGATCTATAATCATGAAATTGTGTTTGATCTTTTTTTTGTTCAAATTCACATATGTTTATGGGTATATAACCCATATACCCATAAACATATGACAGTGAGGATTAAGACAGTGAGGATAGGAATACAGTTTAAAATCTAATTTTCTCATCTCTTTTAGAATTCCATTATTTTGATTTAATTATGGCCTGGCTGAATAACCGAATTATAATAATATTCCCAAATAGTCTGTGACGTCTAAACCCTGTTCGCTTGATCAAGCTCAACACAGAACCAGAGTACTATGTGAAGTAATAGATGTTCAAAGGGAATGTTTTGGTCAAGCCAATCAAATGAGTGTGGGTCACATGACCCCAGCGCTGGTCTGAGTCAGTGATCACTCCAGCTAAACCTGTTGAAGTGGTGGTTTGCTCATGTTTGAATGGGTGTGTGTGTGGACAGATCTCGGCTCTATACACAATTTCTGCTAATGGATAACCAGAGAAATATCCGTGTCAAAGTCTGTGTGTTCTTTCAGAACACCACTCATACGGGACTGGATCTCACTTTTATGTGTTTCTAGGTGTAAAGCAAGGCAAATAGGTTTGGGTAGATATTACAATTATACAATTTAGTCCATTTCTATCATGTATACGCAAATGAGAACCTTTTTTGGCCTTAAAGAATCTGTAACATCTTTTTGTGTAAAAGGTTTTTGTAAACAAGATTTGATGACGATTTGGTTTATAGCATTTCAAATGTGCATTAATATAGATATACTGTGTTTATTTGAATTCAAAATACATTAAATGATGTTCTGAACAACTCATTGTTAGAAATACATGACCATTATCTAAACGCTTTAAAAGTTGAGCTTTTTCTTGTTAGCTTTTGTATTAACTAATGTTAACATATCAAACCTTGTTATGAAATGTCAATGAAAATGTTGTTTGATACAACATATTTTATTTACAGTCCCCCCTGTTTGCAAAATTCTGGGCCTTAATCATATAGGCTAGCAACCTATATGCAGAAGCATCTATGAGCCCTAGATTTTGCCTCTGGCAAGTTTGCCCAGACAACAATAAGAAATGAGAACACATCACTTAGACTAGAAGTGAAAATTCTGGGGCATTTATACAGCACTAATACCCAGTATTGATATACACATTAAAATGATTTAAAATGTCTTCAGTTTAAGTTTAATGATGTCATCGTGACATCTAACCGGCCTAGTGGGCCAAATTTGTGGGGGGTAGGAGTCCCGCTGGGGGTTTACTGTCCCACTTTAAATCATTCTCACTCGGAATACAGAAAAAGACCTGACATATTTGGGATTGGCCTAGAAGCACTTGCTCTATATAAAGATTCAGTTTCTACAGAAATCTAAAGTGTGCCACTGTGGAAGGCTGAATGTGTTACTTGTTGAAATTAATGTTGTAAATGAAAGGCCTTCATTTCCAAATTTGAACACAAGGGTCTCAAGATGCATTTTCCATCACAGAATACAGAATCACACGTCCTGTAAACAGCCTTTAGTTCCTTAGACGTTTTAACAAACTCAATTGAAAACTGATTTCTGTGGGTTGAAAGGCAGCCAATGTTTACTTAGAGGGAAGTTACGAAAACTTTATATAAGGTAGACAGATGTTACAAATGTTTGTGATTAATAAGCTTGTTTAATATTAGTATACATTGTAATTGACTTGATTAAAAAGTATAAGTTATGTCACAAACCTGTTTACAATCAGACATAGAATCAATCGCAGGTTCTCGTATGCCATTGAATGCTTGTGTCTGTGTGCCAATAGTATGTCAGGTATTTTTACAATGACAGGACAGTTCTTAATGAGACGTGAAGTACATGTGATTTTCTTAACCTCTTTTGAATGCTTGTACTGATGGTTACCAGATGAACGGGTTTCATCTGCATTTCTGTGAGAATGACAACACTTAAGAAGACTGTATCACACTCACACCCTGTCCGGTCCTCTTAACTGAGGGATTGGTCTCCTACTGAATGAATCTGTGTGCTTCTATCTGGCTTTTGTATGTGTGACTGTTGGGAACTATGAGGCACTTAATGACAGAGAGGTACTGGATGAGCTTGATTTAAAGGAGCCATATCTTGGAAAAGCTTATTTGTTCTTTTTAAATGAGGCGTACTGTAACATGTGAAACAAAGCTCACTAATCTGCAAAAATCCACCCTGGTTTATATTTCAACACCTATTCATAATCATAACCCGCCCTGATGATTGACGATGAACTTTGGGTTCAAAAGTCAAGGTTGGAAATCTAATATTCAAAATCTAATTTAACCTCGCAAACAACCTGAAAGTTTGAGGATTTCGGAAAAAAAAGTAAAACAAAGAAAGACTGTGAGGTACAATTATATGTTAAGGGTGTAGGTCACTAATCAAATAGATCAGATTTTATTAGTTCCATTAAAGCACACAAAATGTTCTTTTAAATATTTTCAGGTCATGCTGGAATGACAAACTTTTTTAGTTTGTAATGTATTTTATTTGAAAAGTATTAGATTAGTAAATGCTGTAAAATGGTCCTGTAAATCTGAGGTTGGCGTTTGAATAACGTTATGCGTTAAGAGGACTACACTGCATTTCATAGACCAATTCATTAACAGTCACTCATCCTCTTTACCCAGCATGCCTCTTTTCTTAATATCCCCCATTGTGTTGCTGCAGAAATTGTCCTGTACGATTTTTGGGGGGCTCAGCGGCTCTCTTTTAGGGGTCTTGGCAGCCTGCAGACTATGAATGTCCTCTAACTGCTCTGAAACAATCCGTCAGTGAATGGCTCTATTAGATTAGATTATGTAACGGATTAACTTGTCTGCACGTCATCCAGTGAATACAGGAAGTGTCTGTCCGCTGTCATCAATGTCTGCATGCCCTTCATCTCTGTTATGTATCCCTTTTTGTCTTGACTTTTTCCTGGCTAGTGACCCAGAATTCTTTCTTTGGCTGTCAGTTTCCCACTAGTGCTCATTTGAAGAAGTCTAACATGGATGCTGGGCAGCGGGCAAACTCGGCCCCCCACGGGTGTCCAGGCAGTGGCTTCAGTTCAAGCCAGAGGCCGACGATCAGCCTGATTTGGATTGCCGGGTTGAATCTGAAGCTCAGTGCGATATCCAGTTGATGTTTTTGAGCAGATTTGCGCTGGTATTTGGCAGCGGGACTGTGCAAAGCTGTGTTTAGCAAGTTGGAGCTCTGGCTGAGCGCATTTTGGCGGTTGGCATAGAGAGGGTTCTATCTCTACCAGTTTACCAATACATGAATAATTTTTCAACCTCATGTCGTTCAAAATGAGTTTTCTTTTTCTTCTGTGGAACACAAGAAGATATTTCGAGACATGTCTTTGTGGTTTTACGTCGATATAATAGAAATCAATGTGGATTGGTTGCCAATATTCTTCAAATATCTTCTTTTGTGTTCTGCAGAAGAAGAAAAGTCATAGCGGTTTGGAATGACATGAAGGTGAATAAATGATGAATGCATTTACATACTTTGGGTGACTTTTTTCCATTAAGTTTATCAGAATATAGCACATTTTTGGCATATCTTGACATACATATTGCTTCTTGTTTTTAAAGACTAAAATTACATACAGTTTTATTATTTACCCACTATTTTGATGTCTACATTTACACATTGTAATCTGACTCTTACATAACATGCGCTTTCCTCAAAGTCATAATGTAAATCTTATGGAAATCACTGCACCGAGAGAAGCAGCGAGACCAGACATGCTCCTTTTATCTGTCCGCAGGGCGACGCCCTCCGGATGTTTTTTAGAGAAACATCTGTTTTTATGTATCTTTGTGCAACACTGTACAAGCAGGTCTTTAAATCGGTCTGTAGTTCTAAGAAAAATGTTAGATAGTGCTTCCACCTTCTGTCGTACGGTTGATGCCCTGGGCCTTATTTCCATCAGAGTTGATATGTATACAATGTCCTCAAAGTCAGTGGCTCTCTGCCGTGCATTGACCTGTCTCTGACTATCCAAGATTTCATGTAATTCTTAATGGACGTACACACTAACACAATAACATCAAATGTTCTTTATCAGGCTGGATGATTTCATAAAAACGTTTAACACCCATATATGATTCTTTTGAAAAAAGGTACTCTGTGAATGATGCTTCTACTGACTTGAAAAACATTTGGATATTTTTAGAACCGTTGACTAAAAGGCTATTTTGGGAACAAGAAAGGAACCCTTTAAGAACCTTTTTTTAGGTGTGCAGTATATGGATGTATGGACTTTTTTGTGCTGCATTAACATTTGGATTAGCAAGAACTGCCAAGAATAGAATCATCCAGGCTTTAAAAAAGGGCGGTGCTACAATTCATTACCATAGCCACGGTTAGGCTACTGGGCGGGGCTTAAGCAGAATTTGGACCTACTAGTGTGTAAAATTATGCACTTGTTTGGAGACCCTCCTAAACTCTATACTTCAGCACACAGGTACTGTACATTTTGGTCCGTATATGTTTAAGTGCACGTGTGATATATAACATTAAGTCCCACCTCCTCGGATCATAGTGCCTGAAGTTGAGAAATGAGGTTTGATGGAATTCATGTCAGTCTTTGATTGTCTAATATATGGATATTGCTCATTGAATGCTGTTTAGTGAAAGCAGGCACTTAGAAATGAACAGGATCCACTCAAGGATCCATCGGCACAAGGGAGATAATCAGATTATGGAGCCCACCACATCACCACAACCTATTTCTATCCTTTATGGGAGAGCTGATATGATTGGCTGAACTCCACCAGCGTTTAAAACCTCATGGTGGGTTTGTGTTTTAATGGAACATAGATATCGTATTGTGTGTTAGTGAAGTAAATAAAGCTGCAAATGAAACTAGATTTGTACATTTTGTAATGTCATTGTGGTTCAAAAACTTGCTATTAAATGTTGTTTCTAAGAAGTGATAAATGGGATACCAAATATAAACCATCCCAGAAATTTTAATAAAGAATTTAATTGGAATTGTATTGGTTTAAATGGAAAATATTATGGTCTCTATTGGTAGTGTGTTGGGTTTTATTGGTAGGATGTTATCTGTCAGATGGGAATTTTTTATGATTCAACAGTAATAGTTTCAGTCCATATGACTTACTTTCTAATGCAGACACAAAAGAAGATATTTTGAAGGATGCTTACCAAAAACATTGTACGCATTTACTTCCACCGTGTGGACAAAACTGAAAGATTTCTCAAAATATCTTACTCTGTCAGCAAAAAGAACGAGTCATATACAAGTCTGAATGACGTGAGGGTGAATAAATTATTTCTAAAGTGTATTTTCATTGAAATGTTATGTTCTGGGGCCAGATTCACAAAACAGTTATTAAGACAAAATATAAGATTGTTCTTAACATAAATTAGAGGAAGCTTGTAAGAATGTTCCTTCTACAGAAGCTCTCAAATATTTAGTTTTAATATATCGTTTTGTGAATTTGCCTCCTGGTCTCTAGAAATGGCTCTCCTCCCTCAGTTTTACTCTTTTATTTCGCCAGGCAAAATGATAAATCTGATCACCTCCTCTAAGCCTCAGCCATCCCCGTAGCAACAATAAGCAATGAGTTCAGTTCATATTACTAAACATATTTATGAGTAGTAATGCTTGTGGTTTGACTCTGCAAACACAACTAATTAAGCTTGGCCAATAAAACGTCACTTATCAAGAGTTGGGCACATACTGCTATCTGGTGGATGTGTAAGGAACAGCATGTTTTTTTTCCAGTTTTCTGTCTGCCCTCTTAAGGTTACATGTGCGCTTGTATCAAAAGTATGAGTGCATTCAAATTATACATTTTAGAGGCAAGTTCGTGTCTTTGATGCTCATTTGTCAGTTACAGTGAAATGAGACAGTGTGTCTGTTTTGGGTGGGGACGCACTAGGGATACGTGGTTATTTATAGCCTTGGTGTCCGGCAGCAGCTGTTGCCCACCCTGCTCTGCTGCTCAATTTCTCTGTTGTGCTGTTCTGCCTCGCGTTGAGTTGGTTTACTCATGGATGACTACCTGACCAACTGCTTTACCTGACGGGGGATTTGACGTGTCCACTTTGTGTTTGACAGGTATCAGTGAGAGTTTGAAGCGGTTGGACAGACATTTGTGTGCGTGTTGGTTTCTTTCCAGTGAGGCCTCTTAACATTTGCTCTATTTATAGTGAATGTTCTGGCTTGTCATGAAAGTGTTCTTAGAACCTGCTGTTGTCTTGACCCGCACTTTTACACCGATTGTTTTTGCATGTTTTTTTGATACAGTAGCTTGATTTACTAATTTGAAGTGATGTTTTGTGTGATTGTTAAACATACTCACTGTTGTGCAATGTGCCTCTGTGTTTGAGGCAGGTTGTTTCTTGTTTCCAAAGCCTGCACTCTCTATTTGTCCATAAGTTAGCAAAGAAAGTTCAGATACAAAATATTTTAATTTTAAAGGAATAGTTCATTTTAACTTAAAGGGATAGTTCACCCTTTCTTCTGTGACATAAAAGAGGATGTTTTGAGAAATGTCTGAGTGGTTTTGTGCCCATAACATGGAAATCAATGGTGGGGGCAATGTTGTTCAGTTACCAACGTTCTTCAAAATATCTTCTTTTGTGTTTTGAGGAAAGTCGAAAACACATTTCGGAATTACATGTGGATGAGTAAAGGAGGAACATTTTGGGTGAACTATCATTCAGTGAACACTTGCCGTTTTTAATGTATTGCATTTTAGGCATGTGAAACTTTTTCTTTTTTGTCATCCTGCCACAATGTGGGTGTTGTGATCTTTTTGTCCGTCTAACAGATCTAATCTTCATCCCTATTTGTCCTCTTATAGCAACTCACACACCTGTTTACTGCCAGTCCTAACACCCCCAAACCTCAGTTGAGAGGACCTGCTGATCTCTCTGCCTCCCTCTCCTCCCATCTTCCCCACCGCCTCCTCTCCTGTCCTCTTCTTTCCTCTTCTTCTTTTCTTCTTTCCTCTCATCACTTGTAGGTTCTTCCTGTTGAGGTGTTCGTCCTCAAATGGCATTCTCATCTCGTTTCTCATTTTGGGAGAAAAAGGAAAGTACAAGTTCCTATTTGTCCGAAGTTATTGTCCATACAAGTTCTTAAATGATTTCTCCTCTTTCAGTAAAAATACTTCAGTATAAGTTCAATTGGCCTTTTGTAAATGATAATGATAGAGAGGATTCTTCAGTCTGACAGGAATATTGAAAGCACAAGTCTGATAGAGGTCAAAGGTCACTTCCATCATGACATCAAAGAGGATCTGATCTCTTGTGTAAATATATTATTTTCTGCATCTGCCTCCCTACAGGTGAAAGATGAAAATGTACCGAGTGCAAAAAGCTCCAGTGTAAGTGTTTGTGTAATGTTTTTGATGCTCAGATTTCAGATGGGTGTCTGATCTGAGATCAGATGAGCTCACGTCTCCCAGCAGTCAGCAGAGTTTGTTATATCTATGTGTGGTTTCACTCCTAAATACATGTGGCGTGTTTTCATGTAGCATCAGGAATGATAAAGATAGGGTTAGTGAGAAATGTGCATTTGTGTCTTTATCTTCCTACATCTGCTGTATATAAAAAGTCTCTTAATTCTGATGAAATCAAGCTATGAAGATAAAGTTACTGGGAAAAAAATGTCTTTATGTAATGTGAACTAAGAATCGAAGCTTAATAAGAGAATCATGAAGGTGAGAACTATATACTGAGATGTTGGTGTGTGGAGCTGCACTGATGCTTACTCCAGTGGGCGGAGCCTGATGACATCATGGTCTGCCCTCTTCTTCCTATCACGGCTGAAGTGGGAGGGGCAGCTTAGGGGGAAAAGAGAGCGTAAGAATGATGCTGAGGTGAAGATGTTTGTGTGTGTGTACGTGTGTCGGAAGCAAACGTGTGAGGTTTGCAAGTCATCATGGAGTTCCCGGGCTGGAGGCCGGTCCGTCACTCTCAGAGCGCTTCTGTGGCTCACGGCTACACAAGGGATGCTGTGCACAGCTGGAAGAGTACCAGTGTCATCACCTTCAGGATAGACATGAAGGTCTGTCTCATTTGCTTCGTTAACTTTGCTGATAAAGATATAAGTTGGTTTGTATAAGGTTTGTATGTGAGAGTGCAGGGTCCACGTGGATGTTCTTGCAGAGTTGTGTTTGAGGGCTTTGAGCCAGCAGTGCACTGCAGTGGCCTTAATAACTGTCAGTGTGCTAAGAAAAGATCTTTACAGTACCTGCCCATGCGTAAGAAGCAAATTTTTCATGTTTACGTGAAGTGTTCAGTACTGCTACTGGGTTCGAGAGTGTCTGATATTCAGAACAGCACCAATCGGAAATCTGTCATCTTTTTGGAAGTTTAATTTTGTGTATGTGGAAGCCAGAAAGGTTCTCTATATTCATTTTCTTATTTTCTGGTGTCATCTGTATGTTCTGGGTCATGTAAACAGTCGGACAGTGAGAACAGCACAAGTCAGACATCCGAAGCAGCAGTAAGTGGCGCAACCGAGCCACGGCAAGGGCCTGAGCCTCCGGCGGCACCAAACACACAGCGTTCTCCAATCGTAGACCAGAGAAGCAACGGTTCTACATATAGGCGTAACGGCACTTTGGAGTCCGACCAGTTTGCAAGAAGAGGGGTAAATTTGGTTGCACAGAAGACCGAAGAAACAGCCACTTCGGTTCCTAAAGCAAGTCGCCCCCTGCAAGCCGGCAACACCGTGGATGGAGACGACATCTCCGTCGGGCTCACCAGCCTTATGGGTCGTGCGAGAACGAAAGAACATCGCTCGCGTGTGAGGGCTGCCGAACGCAAAGACACGGAGGAAAGCCAACAAAGGAATGACGAAAGTGAAGAGCCAAAAGAAGAACCCAAACCATCCTCCCCTAGTGCCATGTCTAGTCCACCTGCTTCTAAAGCTGACCCCCTTGCCCCTCCTGTAGGCTTCCTGCCTCCAAAGCCACATTCTTTGAACCCTCCTTCCGGTTCCAAAACAGCCGCCAAGCCCATCCCATTGGCTCCGCCTCCCGGGTTCATTCCACCTCCCAAGCCCAACACTTCCACACAAGCCACGCCCAAACCTGATCCCCTGGCACCGCCGGCGGGATTTGTGCCACCCCCAAAGCGAGACCCGTTCGCCCCGGTGGCAGGGTTTATCCCCAAGCCCAAAGTCGACCCACTTGCGCCCCCTGCAGGCTTTATTCCTGCTCCACGGATCACGGCTGTTAGAAAGCCAGAGGTACAGACTGCATGTTTCTGATGGATTGTTTTTAAAGGCACGTTTGCTCAGTGTTGTCAGTGGATATGTGTAAACAAAATCTGCAAAGATGACATCAGAACTCACTTCTTACTTCAACCCCTTTAAATGGATACCTCCTATAACACAACATTTAACCTTTAGATAACTCCTGGTGATTGTTAAGATCATTTTTGAAGTGTTGGATTCTCCTTTTAAACAATCTGCTTGCTAATATTGCATGAGGGTTGACCATGTGAGATCTTAACTTGAATTTTTTGGTGTTGTACTTGCTGTCAGGTGATGTCAGGATTCATTGAACGGTTTCATTGCACGTGAGGGGGTTTTGAGGGATTGATGCTCATCTTAGATCTTTCTTCAGTGGTTGTGTAGTTCATGGTTGTGTTGTTCGTGTGGGCATGTTTCCATGCAAGCATACTGACACTTTATGTGCGGTGTCTGTGAAGGTAAAGGGGCTACCGAAACCTTCTGCTGCTCCTGCTGGGAAACTTGCATCCCAAAGTTCCTCTGCTGCCAACCAACAGGTGTGTGTCTCGTAACAACCAAGCCTTGTGTGAAAGAGACATTCAGATGTTGTTTTAAGAGTACGTTGTCTGGAAATGAAAATCACGGTTACGTTCAGTTTGTCTATCACTGAGCCTGTTTGACTCCATCTGTAGGGTCCACAAGTGATGCCCAACCCAGAGAAACCACAACATCCAGAACAGAACGTAACCGCAGGAAAAAGACCTGTAACCAAAACTTTAGTTCTTTAGTTCGTTCTTCATAGTTATTACCTGCATCTATCTGTATTTGCACTGTGACGATTTATACATTTATGACACAAATTGATGTCCTGATCTCTTGGTTTTCTCCTGCATTCGTCAGGCTAAAGGACATGAGGATCCTGTGGCAATCTTGCAGGCTTCCCATGAAGCTGCCAGTTTATCTAAGGTTTGCCCACTGCTCTGCCTGTCTGACATTCTGTGTTACAATTTATTTAATTACCCCAATTTTTTTTCCATTCTGTCTCAGTGAAATGTCTTTTTTCATGTGTTACTATTTGTTGATGTCTGCGTCGTGTGAAGTGTGTTTGTATTAGTCCATAGTTGGTCTCTAGGCTTCAGTTCAGTTTGCTGGCCAGTGTTGGTGTTCTGTTATTTTCCGTTGAATATTCATGTCTAGATGTGTAACATTCCTGGAGCTGTTTTGTTGTGAAGATGTGGTTTAGAACGGATGGATGTTTATGTATGCATCTCACAGAATTTTGTTGTTGTTCAGTTTTAAAGTTCAGTTTTCACAGTGTATTTCAAAATAAAGTGTCACTAGACATAATGTTGCTAGACATTAACATTGTTTTTATCTCGGTGGCCCTCAAACATACCTTAAGAGATAGTTCGGCTCAAAATGAAAAATTCTGTCATCATTTACCCTCATGCAATTTCAAACCTATGTGACTTTCTTTGTTCTGCAGAACACAAAACAAGATATTTTGAAGAAACCACAAAACAAATGCAAGTGAATGGGGTCCGGTTCGCGACATTCTTTAAAAAAGCGCATTTTCTGTTCTGCAAAAGAAAGTCATAGAGGTTTGAAATGAAAAGAGGCTAAGCAACTGATGACAGAATGTCTATTTTATGCCTCTTAATGTTTCAGTAACATAGATGCCTGTGTGTGTTTGTGTATACGTGTGTGTGTTTGACTTTTTTCTCTGTTTCTGTGGCAGGTGAAGACAGAAGAGCAGCTTGTAGCAGAGAAGGCCTGGTACAACACTGAGAAAGTCTGGCTTGTCCATAAAGATGGCTTCTCTTTGGGTTAGTATTTTATCAGTATACTGTAATATGTTACAATACGAAATCCAACATCCCACTCCAACTCACAGTTTATTTAAAACTTCTGAATTAAGAATAATTACTACACGGATCTCTTGTATAGTTGATTCAGGTTTTAATTTGTCCAGTTGCATGACTTTTTGTAAAAAAAAGAGGTGACAAAAACAATATTTAAATTGTTTCTGTAATAACATGTAGGGAATATTTATCATATATAGTGTGCGGTTCATTGGCTACTCCGCTTTTTGACTCCAGCTCTCACAGTATGTTGTTCCCAAACTGTCCTTTGGAGAAGGTCACTTGGCTGTTGCAGTGCATTATACTTAAAAACAGTTTGAAAATGTCACTTGTTCGTTGGTTTTCGATTTTTTTGCTTGGATGCACAAGCAAGCACCGCGAGTGTGGATGGTGCACGGATTTTTATACCGGCTGTGTTTCTGTGGTCGCGTCTCTTTGTTGTCTGCAAATATAACTTATGAATGTGAATAACGTGAGATGGTAAGAAAGTGGTGCATTCTGCGTTTTCCACGGTTTAGATGTTACTGGCCCCTATACAATACACTCCTTCCGCAAGCATTTCTTAATTTCTTCCAAAAAGTGGTGGGGACATGTCCCACCTGTCCCACCCGCAAATACGCCTATGAATTTGTCAAGTTAATAAAATATTTCAAACCAATACTTTGTGTCCTGTTACTTAGGTTGCATGTTGCTTACTTACTTTATAAACTTTCAAAAGTGAATAAACCATCGCTGTTGTAAAGTTTTTTTTTTTTGTGTGTGTAGCAACACAACTCAAGATGGAGGCGGGGTCTCTTCCAGAGGGCAAAGTGAAAATCAGACTGGAGCATGATGGGACATTGCTTGAGGTTGACGAGGATGATGTGGAGAAGGTGGGTGGACTCACATTTACATTTCTGCGTTGGTAGACACTTAAGCAAGTTAGATTTGATTAGTTTGTGTGTTTACTGGGACTCCCGTCCATCTGTCTTTCAGGCGAATCCTCTATCATACGATAGAGTGGAAGATCTCTCCTCTCTTCTCTATCTCAACGAGTCCAGCATCCTTCACAGTCTGCGTCAGCGCTACGGCGGAAACCTGATTCACAGCTACGCCGGATCCAACCTGCTGGTGATCAACCCCCTCAGCACTCCTGCCATGTACTCGGAGAAGGTACAAACCCTACACAACGGTTCTGAACTCACTTCTGTGTTTTTTTAAAGAATTGAGACGGTCTGTTGTCTGTCTTAGGTGATGCAGATGTTTAAGGGATGTCGCAGAGAAGAAACAGCTCCTCACATCTTCGCCATCGCCCAGTCTGCGTATCGTCAGCTGTTGACCACTCGGCAGGACCAGACGATCGTGATGTTGGGGAGGAGTGGCAGTGGAAAGTCCACCAGCTGCCAGCATCTGCTGCAGTACCTGGTCACCATCGCTGCCGGCAGTGGAAAAGTCTATTCAGGTGGTTTTTTTTTTAGTTGGAGATAGAGATGTATCATTGAGTTTTCTGCTTGTATCAGCCTGGAATATTGTTTAACTCTCTGTCCCCACAGCTGAGAAATGGCAGTCGGTCTACACGGTCCTGGAGGCGTTTGGAAACTGCAGCACGGCTATGAACGGGAACGCCAGTCGCTTTTCACACATAGTTTCTCTGGACTTTGATCAGGCGGGACAGGTGGCCTCTGCATCCGTTCAGGTAGGCCGAATGATTATTTGTGATTATTCATGATGGGAGTAATGTGTGTTTCTCATGGGTTTATGTATTTTATTCAGACCATGTTGCTGGAGAGGTTCAGGGTGACCAGACGACCAGAGGCGGAGTCGAGCTTCAATGTGTTTTACTTTCTGATGGCAGGAGCAGATGCATCTCTAAAGTGAGTGGACTCAGCATTTTATTTAATTTAAATTTTGTTTAAAGTTTAAAATTTAAAATCTGATTTGATTTGATTTAATTAATTTTTTTAACAATGCTATCAGTCAAATTCATATTTTGTGTTTACTCTTTATGACCATGAATCACAAGCAAACTTAGTTTAGGGAGGCAGAGAGAGAGAGTTTGTAACCGGTGTGGCAACATTTTTAACTGGTGATGAGATATTTACAATATTATCATCATGTGTAGTATTATCACAGCATTAACGGTAATCACAGTATTTAATATCGCGATTATTGACAATACAGTACAAGTATATTGTGACACCCCTAATCAGATACATACTTCAAGGGTTGAAATATAGCAAACTACATTGCATCTGAAATGTATTATGGCTTAACTTTTAGCTTATGTTATGTAAACATTACTTGGCCATTTTTTGCGTCGCATTAAATTTTCGATCGTCAAAATCTTCAAAAACAACACAAGACATTTTTCCTCCTGGAGAACTGCATATGGTCTACCAGCCTGTTAAAATACATGAGCCTGTTCTATTTTGATGGTTTTGAAGAAGTTTATAATAATGTAATATTTATCTCTTGCAGGACTGAACTTCACTTCAATCACTTTGCTGAGAACAGCGCATTTGGGCTTCACCCTCACTCTAAGGTTAGATGCAGGTTAGATAACGATCTTCTGATCATAAAATGACAAAATTATTCATCACACTCGCATTCTGTCTTTTTGGTTGCGCAGCCTGAGGACAAGCAGAAAGCCGCTCAACAGTTTACTAAGCTACAAGCAGCCATGAAGGTCCTGGGCATCTCCATTGAAGAACAGAGAACAGTTTGGCTGATTTTAGGGGCTATATATCATCTGGGTGCTGCTGGGGCCACCAAAGGTAAACCCACCAGCTGCTCCTGAGTCTAAAGTAATGCTAATGTTATTGTGCATGTATTACAGAGAATAACAGCTGTGTAAGCTTCTTTTGCAGTACCGTATTCAGAAATTAATTAAAGAGATGTGTGTTCCACGCACAGTGTTGGTTGTAACTTGTTATTGAGTAATTGGTTACTGTAATGTGATTACATTCCCCTTGAAAAAGTAAAGCAAGGGATTACTCTTATTTTTTCTGTAATAACAGTTACTTCTGATGTAATTAAACTAAATACTTTGTGAAATATATGCGTGTGTAAAAGGGGAATTGACATCAAAATTCTAAGTCTAATTTTACAATCAGTGCCTTAATGTTTAATTCTCACATTTGTAACACTGTAGTCATTAAATAATACAACTTTATGTAGTTTTATGTAAGTTATATGAATTAATTAAATTAGCCGTTTTATGTCTATCCTTGAATCACAACTAATCAAGGTTGATAGAATATAGAAAGTAATTAGTAATGAGTAATTAAATACTTTTTGGAGGGAGAAAAATTTGCAGTAATCTAATTACACTATTGAAAATGTAATTTGTAACTAGTAATTCATTACTTTTTCAGAGTAACTTGCCAAAAACTTTCCATGCAGCACACACTGCAAAAAATACTTTTTGTTGTATTAAGTGTATTTTTACTTCCGTCCACTAAGAGTCAGTAGAGCCTTTCCAGTGATATGACATAATAAGCGTTTTAGTTTTTGGCCTTCTAGGAGCATGTGGCATGCATTTGTGTGTACGTGTTGTAGATTTTTATGATCTTGCATCATTTATTCTTAAGTGATTAACATCATTTGTTTGTGTGTAACAATGGTTTTTTTTGTTTAACCCCTTGAATTGTTTTTTTTGTTATTGCAAATGTTGCATGCTGCTTCCCTCATAACACAGAGGCAGACACAGGTAATCTCCCTCCTCTCTCTCTCTCTCTCTCTCTCTCTCTCTCTCTTTCTCTCTCTCTCTCTCTCTCTCTCTCTCTGTCTCCCTCTCTCCCTCTCTCCCTCTCTCTCTCACTCTATCTCTTTCGATTTCTCTCTCCCTTCACCCTTTGTTATGGAATGACAACGGGTGGTTTTATTATTTTATATTTATGTTATATCTTTTTATTTATTTATCATAATTTCATCTACCTTCCCGCTTCAGTCTGTGTGTTTCCACTTTCTTGTGTTGAATGTCGATAAAATTGTTTGTTGTCTTTGATGCTCAATCCATTAGATGAGCATATCTCCTTGTTCTCTTGAAACTAAACCAGAGAGTTTTCAATAGCTGTAAACTTATTGCAGTATTTTGCTATGTCTGACTTCATCAGCGGGACGTAAGCAGTTTGCTCGGCACGAATGGGCGCAAAAAGCTGCGTATCTCCTGGGCTGCTCTCTGGAAGATCTCTCGTCCGCTATCTTTAAACCGCAGGGCAAGGGCTCCCTTCCACGTTCCGCCAGCGTGCGGCCAAGTACAGATGATACGGATATCTCAGGTACCAGATTTTATTTCATTTTCTATTATGTGATAAATGCGTTTCATACTTTTAAATTAAAAAGTAGTATTTCGGTGTGCGTTTCAGCATCCAAAGCAACTGCAGCCGAATGTTTAGAGTCGATGGCGTCTGGTTTATACTCTGAGGTTTTCACGCTTCTGGTGTCCCTTATTAACAGGCTAGTGATCTGCGAACACCACAGTACACCACAGTCTGTTTAATATAGACAAAACACTCATTGGGTTCTCTCTTGATATATCTTCAGAGCTCTGAAGTCCAGTCAGCATTCTCTCTGTTCTCTGCTGATCGTGGACACCCCCGGATTCCAGAATCCACGTCAGGTGAAGAACCAGCGCGGTGCCACGTTTGAGGAACTCTGTCATAACTACACACAGGAACGTCTGCAGATGCTTTTCCAGGAGAGGACTTTTGTACAAGAGCTGGAGCGTTATAAAGAGGTAAACGAATACATGTAAAGAACGTATGATGTACAGAATCTGGTTCTGGTTGTTTGTTCATCTGATGCATGGATGTTATCCGTGGTTAAAGCTATGATCGGTTCTCCTCTAGGAAAACGTTGAGATCACACTGGATGACCTGGAGCCCAGTCCTTCTCGATCGGTAGCTGTTGTTGATCAATCCTCTAGTCAAGCCCTGGTAAGACGGTATTTGTACACTTCCATAGGATTGGAAATCTGTCCGTAGAAGAGAAAGTCTACGTGCTAATAACTTGATGGAAACCGTCTTGCTGTCATTTGTTGTGTGTGTGGGTCAGATACGCACCATATCCCGGACAGATGAGGCGAGAGGTCTGTTCTGGCTGATGGAGGAGGAGGTTTTGCAGCCGGGAGGTTCAGAGGACACATTCCTGAAAAGACTTTTCAGCTACTACGGCCCTGCAGAAGGGGAGAGCAAAGGTCTCTCTCTCTCTTTCTCTCATGCATTTAAATACATAATAAAGTACTGCCCTAGACAAATGGGTGGGATTCATCTCTACAGGTCACACAGTGCTTCTGAAGAGTGAAAACTCGAATCACTTCCTGCTAGGCCACAGTCATGGGACAGATTGGATAGAATATGACACGAGTGGTTGGCTAAACCTCGCCAAGCTAAATCCCACACCTCAAAATGCGGCCAGTCTACTGCAGAATACCCAGAAGTAAGATTTACCCACAATGCTTTGAGGTCGTCACTACGCTAGAAAAAGATATAATAACTACTTATTATAGCTTTGTATTTCCATTGTGTTTTTATATTCCTCTTAGCACTGTACAGGATTAAATAAACAGAAAACAGACTGAAGTTTGTTCTTTGGTTTTGACAGGAAGAGCATCAGTACGATGTTTGCGGGCCGCTCCAACAGCGCAGCGGTTCTATCTGGCTCCATTGCTGGACTGGAGGGGGTCTCTCAGCTTGCCATGCGTCGGGCAACCACCATGAGGAAGACCTTTACTACAGGCATGGCTGCTGTCAAGAAGAAATCCCTCTGTCTTCAGATTAAACTTCAAGTGGTGAGAACATTGTGCACTAATGCAGAGACGGAGAATGTTTGTTGCATTGCTTTGTGGCCCCCCCCTGTATTGCTCATTGTTAGTTAATGCATTAACTTAACAAATATGACTATTGTGAAGTGTTAAAAAATAATGAAAGCAATATATCTTCCATTTTCTATCAGGATGCACTGGTTGATACAGTACGAAGATCCAGGGTCCACTTTGTGCATTGTCTCTTACCCCGAGCGGAGGCCCTGCGGACCGCCGGATCCCCGGAGACCCCTGGGGAAAGTGACCTTGGACTCATGCAGTTGGATGTGGCATTACTCCGGAGTCAAATTCGTGGTTTCAAACTGCTGGACAGCTTGAGGATTTATAGACAAGGCAAGAAGAGCTGACAGCTAATCACAAACACACAATTATTCCTTATTTTGACATAGCCAGCAGGATTTAGTTTTGTTCTTATAGCGAGAACAGAAGCCAGCGAACTGAACCATGGTCTGCCATTTGCAGGTTACCCCGATCACATGGTCTTCTCTGAGTTCCGGCGACGCTTTGATGTGTTGGCCCCTCACCTGACCAAGAAACTGGGCAGGAACTACATCGTGAAAGACGAGAAACGAGTGAGTCTGTGTTTAAATGAATAATAGCATGCGAGCAATAATTTGTGGAGAGCTTTAGGAATGACAGAAATAGAAGTGCTTACACTGTTGTGTTGTGAGTTTGACTGGGTTATTGTGATGGGTTAATCGAGAAACCCCAGCTGGGCCTCCAACTCGGATCAATACACACAGAACAGACAGAAAAAAATGTAGTAATTGCTTCGGGCTTTAGTGCTCGCTAAATGCCAAAACGTAGCGCAATTAACAGCTTGAAAGATGTCTGTCCAGGGTCCCCCTAATCTCATTTTGGCCCTTTGTTTAGGAAAAGGTTTTATACAAAATACCAAGTTTGTAATATCCAAATTCACAGTTGCCGAGGTGGTCTAAAGGGACATTTTACCTACAAATAATAACTGTGAAACACAAAATAATTCTGAGAAACTACTCAGTGGTTTTGTGTCCGCACGATGGAAGTCAATAGGGGTCAACATTCTTCGAAATATCTTCTTTTGTGTTCTGCCGAAGAAATGACATGAGTGATGAGGTCAGTTTCGAAAGTCCCTTGCTGAAAAGTGAAAGATGCAGAGAAAGAACGGTACCCCTTTTCTCTCGTATCAGCGTCTCAGAGGAGGGTTTCTTTGCAAACGGATTCAAACAATGAATCTTTAGTTGTCAGGGGCCAGTTTCCCTGTAGCGTTGTAATCTAGATGGGGCCTTTCAGATAGCTCGAGTTCTCAAGACCTCTCTGCGTGAGAGAAGGGTCGGCCGGACAGTTTGGGGACTGTTCAGCTGTGTGTGTTCTGTAGATCTGCACAGAGGTCAGTAGTGTTTTAGCCGTGTAGACTAATGTGAACTACATGTGCGAGGTGATGGTGTGTGTGTTGTTACAGGCAGCAGAGGAGCTTTTGGAGTCTCTGGAACTGGAGAAGAGCAGCTTTCACATGGGCCTGAGCAGGGTAAGCACACATATACACACTTCACTTTATTCACGTACCGCATTGTGGGATGCAGGTAAGTCAGAGTTTTATTAGTAATGGGTGTTATTTTTTATTGTCCCAGTTTTATTATTTAAAATCCTGTTTAAAAATAGAAAATCTAATCCATAAATATCAGACACTTTACATTCGGCTGATTCACAGGAGTAGGTTTATAATAATCATTTATAATTTGAACTGTTCGGCACGATGCGATTTTTTTTGCCAGTTGTCACTTTGGCATCTGACCTCAACTAATGTAAAAAAGAGATGCACTGATATATCGGCCAATAATCGGTAGCAATTTTTCACACTATAGGGAATCGTTGTAAAATGCAATGAATTTGTGCTCTATAGAAAATGTTAAGAAAAATCACCAGTTTGATGTTCAATATTAAAAATCATCATATGAATTAATAACATTCAGAAAGGTAAAAAAAATGATTAGTATACGTATTGGTGCATCTCTGATGTAAAGGATAAGTATCTAAAGTAGCCAGCAGCTTTAGTTTCAAACAAAGATGGCGATATAGAGGCAAAAGTTACTTTAGCTATAGTTCTCTATAGTTTAGTTGTATTTTATGTAGATTTATTACTGAATGAGAAACCCTCATTGTTTATGCGTCATAATAACAGTGCTGTAATAAAATTAAATTGTGTTATAGCATTGCAGAAATTGTATTGGTTTCCATTAAAATGCTATTAGCTTTTTCCATCAAAACCATTACAAAATTTATTTTTGTAGTGTTTAGTGTGTATTGAGCATTATTCCAATAGGATTTATCTGCCGGATAACCTTCAAACAATAGAATTCCTCATATACCAGTAAGACACCATTATAGTTTTCATGAAGACAAGTACAATTCCCATAATAACTATTAAATTACATTTTCTATTGTGTTTTGGGTAGGGTGTCATTCCTTATTCAGCACGGATTTAGTGTTTTTTAAAGTTATATACATATTAAATAAATACATATTTGTGTAGGCATAAAATTACTTTTCTCTTTTATAAGTGTATCTACAAATGATTGGCCTGACTGTAGGATAGTTACATTACTTTGACTCAGTCGCCTGTCAAACTACAAGTTGCTCGCAATTTAAAGCACGCCACTGTGTTGTTTTCTTGACCAGACTCAAGAAACTCTTCGTCCCAGCGTGAGCCGTGTTGTTTGTCCGCATATTTTGTCACAATTTTATTCTGGTTTTATGGCGTCCTGCTACGCCGCTAATCATTCTGAACAGACGCTGGCACGCCGCAGCTTAATCCCATCAGCTGGAAAATAACGGACGGCTGAAGACTCCAGAAAAAAAACATGAGCGTGTGTAAACAAGCCCCGCCTGACACACTCCCAGAAGAATAGGGATTTATTTGACCGTATTAGAAGTTGGAATAGTTAGTAATTATTTTGTGGCAGCTGCAATTGGCTTCAGGATTTGTGGCAGCTGAAGCGCGCTCAGAAATGGATTACAATGTCGAGGACCCTTCATGAAAGGATTCGGGCAACAAACACACCGATTTACAATTCTAGTGACATCGCTTGTCAGTTTTGCTTGGCTTCTGCTGTTATTCGCAATGAAATAAGCTCAAAAACAAATTAAGTGGACATTGATTTACTGAGTTTGGTCATATTGTGTATACAGCCTGTATCACATAAAATAAATACAATAAAACATGCCACTGTTTGCTGACAAATGAATTTGAGTCGTTTGTGCACAATTTGAACTTGAACTGCATTTACGAAGCAGCCTCTTTTAGAGAATATGATGCTATGTTTAGTTTATACATCTTTTAATTGTACACTGGCATTTTAAGAGTTTCATGTATGTGGTTGTTTTTGTGTGTCAGGTGTTCTTCAGAGCTGGAACAGTGGCTAAACTTGAAGCTCAGAGAGATGAACACACCAGACAGAACATCACATTGTTCCAGGCAGCCTGCAGGGGCTTCTTGTCCCGACAGGCCTTTAAAAAAAGAAAGGTAAAGAATGTGAACGTTAATCCCTCTTGTATTTGTTGTGACAGCTATCAGTGAGATTTGTCTTTTTTGGTTGATTTGGTTTAATGATGCTGAGAGAGATCCTGAATGATTAAAAAGTGCACAAAATACAATGCGAGGTATTCCTCAAAAATCTGATTTTAAAGGAAAAGTTCACCCAAAAATGAAAGTTCTGTCATCATGTACTCCCCCTTATGTTGTTCCAAATCTGAAAAAGTTCTTTGTTCTGATGAACACGGAGAAAGATATTTGGAAGAATGCTTGTAACCAAATAAGTTATTAGCCACCTTTGACTACCATAGTAGGAAAAATACATTTGTAACACAAAAACATTACACAAAAAATTATATTTTGAAGAATTTAGGAATGCAACAATTATCTATTGTATAGCCGTTATCATTTTTAAAGTAACCATTGTTATTTTTCCTACTATGGTAGTCAATGGTAAATATCGAATTTCATGTTTTTTTCTGTCTACAAACGACTTGAAAGTCATGCTTTTTAATTAAAGCCTCACAATTCTTAATAACATGGATTTTAATATTATTTTCCATAACCTTAAAATCTGTTCTGTTGTGATGTTTCTGTGTTTGCATACAGAAAATTGATGTTTTCATACAGTACCGAACTGTTTCGCACTATCTGTTATTGTATCTCCTCCACAGATGGAGATCTGTTTCATTAGCCTGTTTGTTTGATGTTTGTTCTGAACCACATAATGCTGAAATGTAAATCCCCAGATATAGACCCTCTCAACCGTTTTCCCTCTCTCTGAGCAGATCCAGGACATGGCCATCCGTTGCATCCAGAAGAACATTAAAAAGAACCGTGGTGTGAAGGGCTGGCCCTGGTGGAAGATCTTCACCAACGTACGGCCTTTGGTGGAAGTTCAGCTCACGGAAGAACAGATTCGAGGAAAGGATGTGAGTCCTTTGAGATGTTTTTATTTGGTCACTTGGTTTGTTGCTATGCAGAGCTTTGGAGCGCTTATGAATTTTTAAACAGATTTTAAATGCAGTCCTGTTTATTAAGCCAGGATGTATTTAGGTTAGTTTGCTGGTCCCGGGCTTGAAAATCAGCATACCAGATCTGGCCGGAGATGAGGAACATTCTTCTGTATTTTTGTGTGTTTGCCTCAAAGATGACATGATGTAAAGGCTTATGGCATCAGCTCTATCTATACCTGAGACATTCCTTTGATTTCTGCTCCGTCACATCTCAATCGAAGCTCAAAGTCTTTGCTTTATAAATTCTGCATTGCTGTCCGGCCCGTTCCTGAACTCAGCTGAGGCTAAAAGATAATCCGATAAATCCCAATGTTAGCTCAACAAAACCTCTTGTTCTACATATTCAGCGTTGTTTGTTTCACACCGCTTACTCTTGTTTCTCATTGACTCGTAGGAGGAGATCATGCATCTGAAATTGAAGCTGGAAAAGGTGGAGAAGGAGAGAAATGAGCTGCGACTGACCACAGATCGGTTTGAGAGTAAAGTAAGAGATGAATCACATTTGACTTCAGAATTGCAGGTTTTGACAGAAAAATCGAGTGAAGCAGAAGTGAATTTTTGTGTTCAATTTAGTTTTTGTTTACGAGACAAAAATGTTCCCCAAATGTGACAAAACTTTCCTTTGAGAAATCCTGAGGCCGGGACAATCTAATTTGGGAAAACATGAAGCAGTAGTTTATAAAAGAGCAGGGTATGGCACCTGAACATCAGATGTATAGTGATGAATGGCAAAACTCTGGGCCGACCAATCAGAATTAAGTACTCTAGAGAGATTTGTTACAATGCTTTCTATACTCTTAAAATACCGGTTTCTTTTCAAATTAGTGTTTGTGGTTTGAGTTAATGTTTGTCTGTATTTTTATATGAAAAGAATAAAATTCAATGATATGTACTCATTTGCAATAGATGATGGCATAAATAACGTTTTTTTTTACATAGATAACAGAGCTGACAGCAGAGCTGTCGGATGAGAGGAACTCTGGAGAGTCAACATCACAGCTGTTGGAGACGGAAACCAGCGAGAGATTACGTCTCGAGAAGGACATGAAGGAAATGCAGGTACATCAACTCTCTGCTCAACTTTGTCGGAAGCTCAGCTTCACAGCAAAGGCAATTTATTGACAGCCGGCAATGTCTTGGCCCGAAAAAAAATTCAACTGGCAGGAGGTTATGGTTTAACCAGGCTGCTTGTTGAAAACGCCTTATTTTATCTCATTATGAAACGTAGGTGAAGTTTGAAACTGTGAAGAAACAGATGGAATCCCTGGACATGGAGATAATGGAGGCCAGACTTCTCCGAGCATCAGACATCAACGGCGAGATGGACGACTGTGATGATGATTCCGGTAAAAAATCAACAACTGTGTGGGAGATGTGGGAAATAGCACTCTTAAATCTAAATTTAATTCAAGTAAATAAGAGTGAATTTGTGTAGTGCATAATCTACAATAAAGATTTTGTTAACAAAGTTAAGGAACACAAAGAATGGCTATTTATATTTACATTTATGAACTTGATGTTTTAAAAAAAAAACACTTGTAGTGCATTTAAACTGTGCGTTTTATCCAATTGTTGAGCTGCTGTCATAGAGTCATTTGTCAGTGATCGCTCAGAAACCTGCTCAACACAATGAAACAACACATGTATCTGTTTGTGTTTGGATCTGTCAGGGGGTGAATGGAGATTGAAATATGAACGTGCCATCAGAGACGCAGAATTCACAAAGAAAAAACTCCAGCAGGAGGTGGATGACAAGCTGGAGACGGAACAACAGAATAAAAGACACTTGGAGAGAAAAGTTAGTAGAACACACACGTGAAAAATTCGCAAGAATCCGATGTTTAATATGTTGATCTGTAAAACTCTCTTTAAGTTCAAGTTCAATTTATTTATATAGCACATACAGTATACAACAGCCTCTTGGCTGACCAAAGTGCTTCACAGGGGATAAGAGGAGTAACATAGAATGGTTAAAAACAGCACGAAATAAAGTTTTCTCTTTTTTATGTAGTTAGCAGATCTGCAGGCTGATCAGGAGGAGACTCATCGATCAGTCCAGCAGCTGAAAAAGAAATGCCAGCGGCAGGCAAATGAACTTCAAGACACCAAACTGCACCTGGAAAATCAAGAGGGACGCAACCATGAACTAGAGAGAAAACAGAGAAAGTAAGAACGAATCACACACACCTGTTTGTGTAACCTAGTAACCTGCTGCATTCTTATTATTCAGATTATTGTTTACCTTTATATTTGTTTACTGTTTATTGTGTGCTGTTTGTTTTATGTTTGCTTGTTTTTTGGGTTGTTTGTTTGTTTGGTTTTCTGTTTACTGTTTTGTTGTACAGTCTATTTTTTGCTTGATAGTTTGCGCTGTTTGTTTCGCGTTTGGTTGGTGTTTTAGTTGTTTATTTGTGCTGATTGTTTTGTTGTTTTGTGTGTTTATTGTTTGGTTGTTTTGCGTGTTGATGGTTTGATTGTTTGGCCTTTTGTTTAATGATTGGTTAGTTTGTGTGTGTTTGTATGTTCGTGCTGATTGATTAGTTTTTGTGTTAATTGTTTCTGCTGTTTGTTTAGTGATTGCTTGGTTTGTGTATTGTTTGATTGGTTTGTCTGTTGATTGTTTGGGCTTTTTGTTAAGTGTTTGGTAAGTTTATGTATTGTTTGTTTGGTTGTTTAGGTTTTTTTTCTTTACATGTTTTTTAATGTGTTTATTTATATTTTATAGTTCTTGTTGCTTGTTTAAATTTTTTTACCGTGTTCTAGTGTTGCTAGCTTTTTTGGTTATTTGGGCTATTTGTCTCCCTTTGGTTTTGTTGTTTAGCATTTCTCTGATTAGCATTTTTTTAAGCTCAGGTGAATTCTTAAGCAATTAGACAATAAAATAGAAGTATACATGAAGCTAACTGGCCTTTAACATGCATGAGAACTCTAGGTGACCTCATCTCCAATAAAAGTGAAAGCAACCTAGATTACAATTCTGATCATGTGAACTTGAGCTAACAATACAGATTAATGTTTGCGATCTGAAAGTCCTGAGAACCACCAATCAGCAGCGAGACTTCAACAGACAGAGGAAGTTCACGCACCGATACCTATTGACTGAACTTCTCTTCTGATAGCAGTTTACGTCACATATGAGCAGCCTGTTATGCTTCTTCTATCATACTGCAGTTCACACGGCTCAGTACCTGTTTGTCTTGTTTCCTGCAGGTTTGATGTGGAGCAGAACCATGTTCATGAGGAACTACAGAGAGAGAAGAACCTGCGAGAGAAACTCAACAGAGAGAGAGACATAATGACCGTCGAGCTGTTTACAGTCAGACAACAGCTACAGGTGTGAGCCCGTGTGTGTTTAATTTTGACTTGTGTTCGTGGGTTCGAATCTCTCACGGGCATCTGCTAAACAAGTATTTAGTATTAAGGATTTGTTTGTGTGTGTGTGTTCAGGATAAGGACACGGAGTTGTGTGCGGTCAGACTAAAGGTAGAGCAGCTGGAATCGGAGATCAAGGACCTCTCCTCACAAGAGTCCAAAGACGAGGCCTCGCTCTCAAAGGTTAAGAAACAACTCCGTGACTTGGAAGCAAAAGTCAAAGATCAAGAGGAGGAGCTTGATGAACAGGCTGGAACTATTCAGATGCTGGAGCAGGTAAAGAGGGAGGGGCTTAAAGTCTGATTTTTGATAGTGGTTATAGCCACTCATATGATCCGTGTGTGTTTCAGGCTAAGCTCCGTTTGGAAATGGAGATGGAACGATTGAGACAAACGCATTCTAAGGAGATGGACGGTAAAGATGAAGAGGTGGAGGAGATCAGACTGTCATGCAGCAAGAAGGTGAATAAAGATGTGAACGCTCTGCACAGTGCTCGGCTCTCACAATTTCAGAAATTTCTGTTTGATAATGGCTCTTTTGAAATGTGTGTGTGTACAGCTGAAGCAGATGGAAGTGCAATTGGAGGAAGAATATGATGATAAACAGAGAGTTCTGAAAGAAAAGAGAGAACTGGAGTCCAAACTGATAGCGGCTCAGGAACAGGTACTAACACAATCAACACAATGCTCCACAGGTGCCATTTAACACAACCAAACACCTAAACAAAAGCACACAACTCAACATTACCAAACACTCAGTACACACAACAAAATGTAACACATTACACATTACACATTATACAGTACAACATATAGCCCAACACAGCTTAAGATTGTATAACACAATACACAACTCTAGAGAGCATAATACAACATGCAAAAAAAAACTTTTACACAGCATACTGTACACCATTGTGCGACAATATACACAACTCTGGAACGCACAATATAGTGCACAACAATACTATAAATACCTGCATCCATTGTAAACACAATACACAACTATGCCATGCACAATATAACACACAACTCTAGCACGCAGAATATAAAACACATCCAAATTAACTGTAGGCAGCACACGACGCACAATTATACAATGCACAACACACACAACAAAATATACCTATAGACAGCACACAACCACTGTACAACACAATGCACAAATGTAGACTGCACAATACAAAAATAATAACATCACACAACTATTGTGTGAAACAATATAACACAACTTATCAACACAATATAACATGTACAACAAATACTGTATCCAAACAAAATATGGCTGTTACATAACATCATAATGAATGTGTGTTTCAATGTGTGTTTCAATGCTGATGTGTGTGTTTGTGAACTGAACACAGGTGGGTCAAAAGGATGTTGAGACTGAAAAGCGTCTCAGGAAAGATCTGAAGCGCACAAAGGTTCTGCTGGCTGATGCTCAGATCATGCTGGACCACCTGAAGAGCAACGCACCCAGCAAAAGAGAGATCTCCACTCTCAAAAATAAGGTAGAATCACAGCACGGGTTCGTAAGCTTTTCTGGGCTGTATCTTAAAATGACATTTAATGCTCCTTGCTGGGTCATTGGAAGAGAAAAGGGAGTCAAATCTGAGAACAGTTTAGTCTGAGTATGCACTTCTTTTTTTGGTTCAGTTGGAGGAATCCGAGTTTGCATGTGCGGCCGCTGTTAAAGCGCGCAAGTCCATGGAGCTGGAGATCGAAGATCTTCACATTCAGATGGATGACATCACCAAAGCCAAGATGTCTGTAAGTCAAAGTGCAATCTTTGCCCATACACAAAGTAGGTGACACAATGTAGATTGTGGATGTTTTAGATCTGAGAATGTAGTCTGTGCATTATACACAAAATTAATATATAAGCACACATACTAACGTAAAGAAGTAAGAACTAAATTGAATGGATTCATTTTCCATTTTCTCTCATGAAATAAACCACATTTTTAGACAGCAGACAAGTTTAATTGAGTTCCTCAAGTTATTGAGCAGTCCACTGTGTGCTATTGATCAGCTGTCATTATAGACAACATGATGCAAAATGTATGCAGCAGAGGAATTGCCGTTCAGTAGATGTCTTCCTACACAAGAAAGAAACATCTTTTGAAGGGAATAAGGCTGAACAAATAGATGAGCAGAAATAGATGAGGAAGCTGTTGTTCTCAGGCTGAAATATTATTCAGAACAAATATTCAAGGAGATGGAATTTTAAACCGGATCAAGAATCCCTGAATCATACCAGTTTTACTTTATGTCCTTACCAGGCGTGAAACGACCAATCCATCGGGTTTAAACGTATCTGTTCTGTGTTTATCTGGGGGTTTCAAATCAGCCCTGACCACCTTCTGTATCACACCTGTTAGCCCCGCCCACATTTAAATCCTATTGGGCCAAAATTGTGCTCCACATACCTGTAATTTAATCATGAAAAGTTCTGAACAAGTTTGTGAATTTCGTGGAAGTTAAAGAGTGTCATTTTATTTCTAAACAATTGACTGACCAGTGGCAACCTGGTGACAAAATTGTGATAGTTGCACATAATAAAAAGAATAATGATTAATAATAAAATAACCTTTGTGTTTTTAGAAACCTTGCTACTTAATCCATGTTTCTTTTTTCTTAGCTGGAGGAGCAGGTGAGCCGCCTCCAGAGAGAAAAGAATGACCTGCAGTCTCGCTTCGAGGAAGATCAGGAGGACATGAACGAACTGATGAAGAAACACAAAGCTGGAGTTGCCCAGGTGACCTCACTTCCTGTTACCAATTCACGCAGCCACATAAGCACAGGAGTTGTCTGTATCTTTATCTGACTGTGTTATGTGTTTGTAACTGTGTGTATGTAGTCTACCAGAGATCTGGCACAAATTAGTGACCTGCAAACACAGCTGGAGGAAGCCATGAAGGAAAACCAAGAGATCCAGGACAAGGTACCAGTTAAAAAACTCTGAACAGCTGTAACCTAGTGAGCTAGCTTGTTTTGTCCTGTCTACATAGAAAATTCTTTTAAATGCTGTGAAAGGTCAATAAAGGTCAAACAAAGGTTGTCTGCTTGAACGTGACCCTAGAGTGACCTCTGTGTTTTTGTATGTTTTCTACCTGAAGCTTCACGCGCTGCAGTCACAGCTCGAGTTTCAAGAACAATCCATGGTGGAGAAATCCCTGGTTAGTCGACAAGAGGCCAAAATCCGTGAGCTGGAGACCAAACTAGAATACGAGAGGACCCAGACCAAACGTCTAGAGGTGAGGCATGTGGCACCCTCTACTGTTTCATATCTTGATCTCATCTAACCTTTTCCCCATTTGTTCTCCAGAGTCTGGTTACTCGTCTGAAGGAGAACCTGGAGAAGATGACCGAGGAACGAGACCAGCGCATCAACAGCGAGAACCGGGAGAAAGAGCAAAACAAGCGCATGCAGCGTCAGATCCGAGACATAAAGGAGGAGATGACCGAACTGTCCAAAAAGGAAACAGAAGCCAGCCGTAAAAAACATGAGCTGGTGAGTTCCACAGCGCCACCTTTTGACCGGACATATGCAGTATTTATTTAGAATGACTGTAACATTTACACCAATGGTTACTATAGTAACAAGGAAATGACCTTTCTTTGAACTTTGATTGGTTGACCCTAAACAGCAAATGGATATCGAAAGTCTTGAAGCAGCCAATCAAAGCCTTCAGGCGGATATGAAGTTGGCCTTTAAGCGGATTGGCGACCTTCAGGCCGCCATGGAAGATGAAATGGAAACAGACGATGATGAGGATCTCATCAGCAGGTATGAGGATTTATTCTGCATTCGGAGGCAGCGGTTGCCATGGCAACAGTATTGTATAGTTTATCAGGAGCTGATAGAGATGACCAATGTATTACTTGCATATGCTATATATTTTCTATTTCTTCACTGCCTTTATCTTTTGGCTTTCGCATCTGTGCCAAACTCCTAAGTTTTATTAAGTTTATTGAATATTGACTCCTCCTTTTCTCCTCTGTTTCATCGTTTGGAAGTTTGCAAGACATGGTGACAAAGTATCAGAAAAGAAAGAACAAAACGTGAGAATATCAAGTGGTTTTTGTGCATCCCCTGTTGTTGGTTTGAGTTTGTTGTGTTGTCGAATCAGCTGTGATCTCACATGTCAAGTGCCATTTCAGCAGCTGAAGGATTTATCCAAGAAGTCATCTGACTTTAAAGGAACAGTTCGCCCGAAAATACAAATTCTGTTTTCATTTACTCACGCTCGGGTTGTTCCAAATCTGTATATTGGTTTTTTTGTTCTGATGAACACAGTGAAAGATATTTGGAAGAATGCTTGTTACCAATCAGTTCTTGGCCAATAGTGACTACCATAGTAGGAATAGTGACAATGGTAGACAAAAGTGCCCAAGAAGTGTTTGCTTTCCGACACTTCAAAATATCTTCTTTTGTGTTCAACAGAACAAAGAAATTTATAAAGCAGTTTTCCTACTATCGGAGTCAATGGTGGCCAAGAACTGTTTGGTTACAAGCATTCTACCAAATATCTTTCTCTGTGTTCATAATAGCAAATCAATTTATACATATTTGGAACCCCATCATCATGCATGTGTCACCATTTCTTCATCTATCATATTCGGGGTTCCTGTGATCATAAAATATCTAGAAATCTCAGGGAATAGTTTCACGTCTCAAAAGGGCATGCAATATACATTATAAATATTATATATAAATATATTATAATATTATGAATACATTATGACTATTTATATATGTTTTCTCATACAGGTTTAATTTCTAAGATAGTAGTTACCTTCATTTCAAAATAGAGAAGAATATGACTAGAATATGGCTGAAATGATCTTGAAAAATCCTTATCCAGATAATCTTATAGAGTTAATCTCATTGTAAAGTTTTAATTCCTAGAGGATCTTGCTAAAATTGTTATGAACTGGGATCTGCAATCATCAAAGCAGATTGTAACGGTGGATCAGTGTTTGATATGAGCGCCGTGTTTGTAATGGTTGCTGCTCTCATGACTTCTGGGAATGTGTGTGAAGTCATGAGGCTTTGTTGGAATATTTTTGTTTGTGCCGCTTAACATAATAGCGCGCACTGCTAGCAATGAAGAGGCTTTTTGATTATAGATATGTATATTTACATAGATGCCTCGTTATTAGCTGTTTCTATGGGCTTCTACACCTTTAGGGAAAACCACGCGTGGCATTACTAACTATCTAAAGTGTTGTCTTGTTCTTGTCCAACCAAAATAACTTCTGTATTTTCTTGCTATATCTGAGTGAAATTCTGTTGTTTTCAGTGGTGATGACTCTGATATGGACTCAGAAGTGGAAGACCGGGTAGATGGAATAAAGTCCTTGCTCTCCAAGAGTAAGGGATCCATAAAGACAGTCTTGGAAGAGGGCAGCCAGAAGATAAGGTATGTATGAAGTATGAAGCTTTTTTAGTTCCTGGAAATTCATTTTAAGAGTTGGACTCAAAATTGAAGTCTCCGCATCTTGAGAAATCTACTGTACTTTCTGTGATTATATATATATAAATACATCTTTAAAGGATAGTTTACAACAAACAAAAATTCTGACACTTATTTATCCTCATGTCGTTTAAAACCTCCATATGGCTCTTCTTTGGAACACCAAAGAAGATATTTTGAGAAATGTTTTAATGAAATTGTCAATGGGGGCCAGTGTTGTTTGTTTAACAACATTCCTCAAAAAAAATCTTCTTTTATAGGAGATACGGAAGAAAGACATGATATGCTATGCTATTAAAAGACTTAGCTTAGCAAAATTAAGATTTCTGTCATCATAAATTGGTCACCCATTTAACTTTCTTTCTTCCACTGATTCAGTCACAGATACATTTTTTAAAGTTTTATATATTGTGTAGGATTAGTGTTGGATTCATTACACTAGTATTAGTACGGTACTTTAATGTAGCCGCCATTAGAAGAATAATCCCTTTTATTTCTGTCTAAATTACCTCTCTGATCTCTTTCATTCATTGAATTCCTGTCTATCTCTGTCACGGCTCCCATGCTTTATATTATGTGATCGTAATCAAATCTGTCAATGTTTTCACGGTTTTTTTACATCCGCCATTAGACACCCCAATGCTGCTTATGCAGATGCGAAAGATATTAAAGAAGGGAAAGAGGGAAAAGAAGAACTAAAAAAAGATTCAGACGAGAGCCGCTCCGTTTCTGTGATGAGCTCGCTTAGCTACAGGAAGCGCTCTCATCAAAAGGACTGGAATGGAGGTGCAGGGGACGAGAACTCCCTCTTCAGTGCCCTTCGGGAGCAGTCGGATGTTCCCGACCGGCTATCGCTGCGTAAAGCTAGGAGCAAATCCACCGACAAGGCTCAAGTTGATGATGATATCGATGACCGTAGTTCTGTGGTCTCTCAGGCGTACTCTGAGGCCTCCAATAAGGCCAGGAAAGGCCTGGATCGACGCTGGACCAAGAGCAGTCCAGAGTTTGATAAAGAGTCTACAGTGTCCTCACTGGCCCCAAGCAGGGTTTCCATCCGTCGTGGGTTGGACCCGGACGAGGATGATCGGTCGGGTGTGAGCGGCTTCAGTTTGCGCCGTAGTACCTCATGGATGGACGACAGCCAGAGTGAGTACAGTACAGGTTTGAGCCAACGATCTAGAAGCCGCAGTCCCGGGAACACCAGCGTCAGTTCTCGAATCTCTCTGGCGCGTAGCACACGGCTCAGTGAGTTCGGAGTTTGTGATGATGAGGATGATGATGACGTTGACTCTGTGAGCGTGGCCGCATACAGTCCACACTCGCTTGGACGAAGTCTGTCCACCTCCGCACAGCTGCAGTCCTCTGAGAATAAGCCGGATCCCTCTGACATTAAACCAGTGAGTCATCGCAACTATCTAGACCCTGATCTAGAAAAAGCCATCAACGAAGTTTTAAGCTTCAAGCCGATCAAATTCAAACGTCACAGCCTGAAAGACTCGGATGAGGAAGAAGATGCTGCAGGAGAGGATCAAGACAAAAAGAGTTTGCTGCTTGACAAGGATGATGAAGATCTAAGTCGTTCTGGATCCAGCCTAAGACGTTCTGCATCGGATTCAATACGTTGCAGCAGCTCGCTCAGCTCCTTTAGCTCGAAGAGCAGCAAGAAGAAGAACAAGAAAAGCAAACGCTCGGAGTCTGACAGCTCTGCTTCTGAGGGTCGTTCTCGGCGACGCTCCAAGCAGAAAAGATCCAAAAGCTCAAAGAAGAGGGAGTCACGATCGTCCGAGTCGGAGTCGGAATCGTCTTCAAGCTCTGCGTCAACCGTCTCGCATCGTAGCTCGAATAGCGTGAAGAGGATGCCAGCACAGAAGGCTTCCGATGAAGATCCGGACAGTACGGAAGAACGGCCCCCGAGCAAAAAAGAGATGAAGAAACAAAAGAAGAAGGTGGACAGTTTGGTGATGAAGTATCTCTACAAGCCTGACAGTGATTGAGGTGAAGATGGAAGAGTGGTTTTATTAACATGTTACTTCGGACAAACCAGAATGAAGTTTGCTGAAGCATTTCTCTAAATGCATGTTGTGTTCCACCTCCAGACTCCACACATGAGGTCAAGAGAAAGTCTAATGACCCCCAAAGGCATGCATTGACCATGCAGATAGATTCTACCCACATACTAACACGCATCTGCTTATTGATTTTTTGTGAAAGTGGTTTGAATGTTTGTGCATTTGTGACTGGTGAAGGACTTACACTCACGACCTTAGCCATCTTGTCGATCCGTGCATGGCATTGCGCCCATTTGACCTTTCAAGGTCATGTTTTATCCTTCTTTAAACTGAACCATTGTTTCTAAAAAAAAACCGTTTTGTCTTTTCCAGCCCCATTTTGTATAGATCACACACATTGCAGGACGGAGCCGCGACTGGATTGGACAAAGAAGCAACACCGACTGAGAAGACGCTTAATGATGGGGATGGTGATGCCTGGCCTTCAGAAAGCGCAGCGTAGATCTTATCATGCACTGAAAACGTGTTTACATTTACCCCGGTACTGACACTTTAGTCTGTATAACTTACAATGAGCGTTTATCTGCTAGTCTTTATGAAACATTATGTTTATTCATGATTTCTTCAGCTCATATTTATTTAGACCTCAGTCTTCATAAAAAATGCCTCCAAGAAATGAAGTAATATATTGTGAAAGAGATCATCTTAATCTAATATGTATGTTTATTTTGTTTGATTTTGAGACATTTTGCCTTGAATTTGCTTGAGTGAAGGTGTAACGCTGTCTTGGTTTTAAATTAATGAAATAGGCCATTTGTCTTTCTCTGTTTTTCTCTTCTGACATCTTAGAAGTTAATTTAGCACTGGTTTACTCAATGGCAGCATGAATTCATTTTATTATATTGAGGGATGCATCATGTTTTGGCCTTAAATGACACTTAAGTTAAGGCAGCAATAATTAAGTTATATATATTTGAACTCTGTCAAAGTACAAGATATTATTAATGAGAGTCTAATATTTTCTGACATTTTGTTTGTGTGTGAGTGGTGTGTATGTGTGGTATGTGTGTCCTCTCTTGGTTTTCTATGCATTAAATGCAATTTTATTATGGAAATACCATGCAGACAAGATACTTTTATCTGTGCAGTGGCTTATGCAGTAACAAGAATATATAAGAGCAATATATACGGTATACATGCAAGTTTTGCATTAGTTTTATTGTAAATAAAACACATTGACACGTTTTAAAGGTTTTAATGTATTCTATTTTTTTTTGATTCAATAAATAAATAAACTTGAATTAGGTACATTATGTACATAATAAAAGCCTTCAATTTTTAGGTTAAGCCAAATTTACTTTGAATTATTTAAAAAAAAGATGAAAATTGTCACAAATATTTTTTTCAAACTGACTTAATATTAAGTTGACTGAACTTGTTTTTTTAAGTTACACAAAATGCAATTCGATTTTAATGTCAGTTCAAATTTGTTTTATCCCAGTGCCTCATAAAGCCCTCAATAAATTTAAAGATTTTGTGTAGCTTTCAGACAAAGGTTTTTTGAGGTAGATGACTGGTCACTTTCCTTGTCAAGTAATTGTCTCTTCATTTAATTTTTGTTTGATTTTTTCACTGCAAAACAAAAATACTAAATAAGAAGTTTATTTTTTGCAGTGTAGTAAACAGACTCAATTCCTTTATTAATTGCTAAACTATCCTCAATCACTATTTGGAAAGACAATGGTGTTCATTTGGATTTAGCTTCTTTTCAACGGTTTAAAAGAACATCTGTCTGGCAGACTAGAAAGAACGCAGTGTGCAAACACAAGAATAGCATTTAATCCCTGGAGTCTCCAGGGGGTCCTGGATAAACAGCGCAATATGAATGCACAGGAGAGGCATGCTGGGGTTTTGAACTCAGTATGAGTTTGGCATGTTTCTAAAATTTTATTTCTCGTAAACACCGGCTTGGCTAGGCTTGGCGTCCAGCTAAGACCACTTGGTTTAGGCAGTTTGCATTCAGCAGGTTTCTTACAAGTTCTAGAGAAATCCTTGGATTTAACACCTGTCTGTTGCCCTCCACTGACTGCCAGACTCCCAGAGTTAATTAACATGTCCCTCTCTGGACTTACAATAGATTTCTTCTGCTTTGGCTAATGGTCTTTTAATGTGGCTGTTGTCAGACCAAGTCAATATAAATTCACTTTATTATTCCCTTAATAAATACGCTCTGATCTTCACGCTGCGTGATTCCCGCTTGAAGCCCGTGTAGGGAATGTCCATTATGTGTTGAGTGATGTCACTGAGACTTGGGACAAAGACCATACCAAGCTTATAATCGTTTTTTAACAGCTTGCTTTGGTTGTAACTAGAGGGCTCAGAATATGTTCATACTGATATTGACTCCAAACTTTATGCAGTATAAGAGTTATACCGACTAAAAATAGATTTTCAGTGTTTCGATTATAATGATCTCCACAGTATGGAAATCATCAGTCCCCCAAAGACAAACATTTCAGAAATGCTTAAACTGAAATTAATTATCCATTTAATTCCTCAGTTCATCAGCAGAACAGATGGAATGAATTCTGTAGGGGAAAAGATGCATTTGCCTGCAAAATACGTACACTCAATGCACTTCAATTTGATAAGATGACAAGATTTCTCTTCAATTAAGATGACAAGGGCTGATTCTGAGAATAAAGTAATTTTTGATGCAAATTGATTAAAACATAATGGTGCATCGCAAAACATGTCTTTAGTTCTGAACACATGCTCCCATAAAACAACTGTGCTGTTGTAAATCTGTCCTTATGTTACTGAAGCTGTACATTGCAGAATACAATGACAATAAACGTCGACTCTCCGCATCCTACGCAAACTGCACAAATAACTGCTGACAAAATGTTCCATTCAGATTTTGTCTAGTCCTGCAGGCAGCCTGCCAAACCTTTCCCACAAATAACAGCTAATGAAAAAGCTGTTATGATTGCTCCTATAGCCACTTCGCACATTCTCCAAATAGCAAAGCTCTGATTAATAAAATATTAAATGAAACATTTTACTGCCCTTTGAGGCAGACAATCCACCAGTTCCTACAATGTAGTGATGTTGTGTGGAATTTCTGACACTGTGAAGGTCAATTTTAATAGAGCAAAATTCTCTTTTGGTAAGTGGATTATCAGTGGTATGCCATAGCTCTGTAATGAGTCTTGGAATTATCATACAAAAACTAATAATGCCTATCCAAACGCACATCACATGCCTTGTGTTTCCACGAAGATCATAATTCTCGCAGACAGAAAACTTTTAACTGTAACCAATAAACCACATTTTCTATAGGCTTATGCGTAATTCTACGTTTTATATAATGTGATATACACATTGACATATATAGTCCAATAAAGCAACTTCTCGTAATATAATAAAGCCTCATACATGCAACCCAAGGTTAGTGTGGATTATTGTGTTATTGTGACTGCTTGTTTTTTTAGCTAGAACAATCTGGTTCGCCTGTTTTTTCACTGGATCCCTTAGGTAACATTTTTTTTATTTCATCTTGTTTCATCATGTTTTCATATTTTGACATTGCCTTGATGAAAAAAGAATTATTTTACAAACAAAAAATTCTGTATAGCTACACTTTCAGTAACGTTTTCGTTAATCAAGTGAAGTCATATGAACACTAAAACAAAGAGATATTATTATTTGACTGGGTCTTCTGTCGGTTTAAGGGTTGGGTGAGAGAATATTAGAGGGATTACAGGGACTGTGTGTCATGCAGATATTCTGCTTATTAATGCCAATGCAGGTCTTGCCGCAGGCCCCTGGGTTTAACTAAACGCTTATGGTGATGGCTGCTCTGTTTGCTCTTCGTGACTGTAACCTGAGTGAGCCTGTGGGTAAATGTGGGCTTTATTCTCTTTAGATAAGAACGCAGAGAAGAAATTGAAAACAAAAAACAGCGCCCACAGTGATCACACTTATTAGGATTTAAACACTTCTCAGTATTTATAATTAGACAATAATTATTTTGAATGTCTATTTACGATGTAAAGACTGAGGTTAAATAAACTTTGCTGGAATAGCCGAATAACAAAGACCATTATTGGAAGGAAAGTTACGAAATAAATTGTGTTCAAACGCGAGTTTGAGCTACAGGAAGGCGCGCGTTCATGAGATGTTGCTTTTGTCAGATGAGTTTTGTCAATCCCAGTGTAGATACAGTATAAACTCTACTTCAACCAGAAGTTCAATTAATAGTTTTTTGTCACAGGAGACTTGAAACAAAAAATTTCAGGTAAACGTTCTAGAGTAGGCTACACAGACATCAGTCACGTACACACACATGGCTATACGCACGACAACAACAAATTTAGTTTGACTGTAAGATTTGTTGTCATCTGAATTATGAATATGCTATATTTTATAATATACACGTGACCCCGAACATGATCGTTGGTTTGTTGTTGATTCCTCATTAGTTTTGTTGGCGCTTAAAAGTGTTTGGATGTTGTCCAAACCAACCAATAGATAAATCAACACATTAGGCTATTTGGCTTGAGGCAGAAAATTGAGCTACATAAAAAGTTACATCTACTGTACGTCGTTTGCAAATTCAATCTATGATCTTTGACACTTGAGAATTGTGGGTAGTAGTACATGAGCAGGTTCAATTGTTTTTGACTCACACTTAGGCTTCTGCACATTTAAACATTAAAAATTTCTAAGAATCTTAGAACTCTGACTTAAAGTTAATGTGACATTAGGCTTCTGAAAATCGTCAGAAAATGTATTGGTGGGAAATCATTTTAAAGCAGAAAATGCTATTTGAAATAAAAGAATATAACTATAATATAAATAAAAGTTGAAATATAGAGTGTAGCGTTGCTTGAAATGTCATGTCAGCTCACCATTTTCTGTTAAAATGACTTATTAGCAGTCTGAGCTTCAGTCCTGCCTCATGAATATTAATATTACCACCCCTTCATGCAAACAGTGTAATGTTTGTTCTTGCCTGATGAATAATTTACTCGGTCTTAAAAGTGGTCACAGGTGTGTGAATATGTTCTGAGATGCAGAAACCTTTAAAATCATGCTTTAGACCCCAGGGTCAGATTTGACTGCATGCAATGTTTAACGGAAGTGAAAAAAATTCTTTATATAGAATCATAAAAAGTCTGTTACACAATCTCATGCTGATACCATCTCAATAGATTTTCTAGAAAGCGCACAGTCTCAAAGATAATGGAGGATGTCATGAAGGTATGTAAGCGTAGTTCAAGTATGCTTATCTCAGACACGTGGGTTTCCTTGATACAGTTTGTTTTGGTACACGTGAGTGATCTCAGCTTACCTCTGAAAGAGAACAGAGAATGCTGCATTTATGTTTATCTACAGTATCTGATTTTGCCTACAGTGAGGGAACATGGACATACATACTAAATAAACCGAAGTGCAAAAGTCTTTGTGAGAGGTTTAGGAACGCTTTTAAGTTTATTAGGAAGATATGAAAAGTGCATTTTGAATGCATTTTTCAAATTCAATATCTCAGATTAGGTTAATGCAGAAAACCCATTACAATAACATTGTTTTTCTAGTGATTAATATATTCTGGTATGTATAGACATAACTGTAAATAAAGTCAGTCAATAAACTATAGATTTATACATAGAAAGGTTAAACTGTAGATTATCTACTGTGTAATATTATCTAAATGGTTGTTTAGTCAGCATCATTCTTAATTATTTACACCCGGTGAGTTTGATGATGGCGTCATTGCCTTGAGACCACGGCCACTGTATTTCACAGCCTTGATTTTCATTAGCCAGACAGACCGACTCAGCAGTGCTGTGGAGCTAAAATCACTGGCTCAAGGTCTGAGCAATGAGCTACAGGCATTTGCCAAGCAACAAAAAGTGTAAAATAGACCCTGCTGATGCAACTTAAGGATCTCCTTAATGCTTCACAGTTTTTCTTCTTGTTTTTTAATGCTGTTTTCGTCTTATTTTTGGAGATCTCCTGTGGCCCCAAAAGTATTTAGCTATTTGAATGTTTGCAATTCAGTGCATTATAACAAGTTGATCAAACCATGTGGCATCTGCTAATGCATGAAACCATGTTGCATCTCCAAATGCATGAAACCATGTGGCATCTGCTAATACACGATGCTAAATCTTTTCCATTCCTTCGCCGTTTTCACTTTTGCAATTAACCAACACCATTTTCGTGGCTATGTTTATCGAAATGAACCAAAGGTCATTTTAGTTTACGTACAAAACAAACTGTCGGTGGCTGACACAGAACTAAGATGTCGTTGCGTTTTCGTTTCTTTCCCAAAGGATATACATATTTGCACAGTCGTTTGTTCTTTAGAGCGCCTGTAGAAACAAAATGGCGAATTCCATCCAAGGATGTTTGCAGATAGAAACAACTCATTCTAAGGTATAAAACAACCTAACGCTTCATTATTTAATTTCTTCATTCACCTCTGAACACATTGATATTCTATTCCATTTCTGTCAATAGATCCTCCCAAAATTGCACACTTGACCTCTAAGATTTTGAAGTTTCATGTAGACCAAATTATGCATGTACGATTGAAAAATGCTTAATGCTCACCAACTTGGAATTGATCAAACTCAACCAGAACTTTACTCTATGAACTGCTGTGACTTGAAGTTAACATACTTTTTTGCTGCTTTTTTTATAACTGTGAAGCTTTTTTTTATACAGTCTGTATTGTAAGGCACTGCAAGTAAAGGTGGGCTCGACTTATCTTCTAAATAAATGCCTTTTCGTTTAATGTTATTCAGTGTAATGATATTGATACATTTTGTGTTTCTTAAATACTCAGAAAACATATTGTCACTGTGCATTGCTGCTGATAATCACTTGAAAACGTCCTTCTCTTGATTATTATAGAATTGAAACGCAGACGTTGGATATCTTTTGTCCCCATCCAACAGCGCTGAAGTGTTACTTAGTCTTCTTGTTATATTAGGAAAGCATATCTCCTCTCTTCTATCAGATGGAATACTGCCTCCACGCACACAAAAGCTCATGTCTAACAGAGTCAAATGACGCGCTGCTGGATGATCGCCAGGCTGCTGTCCGAAGTTTCCAGCCGTGTCGCGGTTGACGAGAGTTCGGATGCGGTGGAGCTGTCCGCGGTGCTGAACCTCTACATCCATCAATCCGCTTATAGCAGCCTGATATACAGCCGCACTCTTGCAGCTCTAACCACAGGCAACGATTTGTGGGCTTACAATACTTTACGGACATTTTATTTGACATTTGAGTAATTCCGATTGGATTGTTTTAATTCAGGACATGTTATACAGTGATTTCAGGAGTCGTTGCAGCATGTGCGTGCGGATTATGCTCCAGAAGAACTCGCTGTTTGTGCTGCTGGTTCTGGCCGTCTCATTGAGTCAAACACGTTGTCAGGGTAAGTCGTTATCGTGTTATGGAGTTGTTCAGAATTTATATTGACATTTACACGTTTAAGTAATCTCGTTCCAACCCCATCGCTACAATATATCGGATATATCTCAAATATGCAGAGACAGACTTTACAAGTCAAGTCTTGCGTTCAAAACCGATAGATGTCACGAAACGGAACTGTTCACATTGAATGTCTTTCATAAAAGTTTACCTGTTTAAATTAACGCGCCGTCTTATAAACTCGACTGGAGACACAGAAGAAAATACAGCAAGACGCGATGCACTTACAAAAGACGTCCATCTGACGCATGTGTACATAGACCAACAATTGAAGGAGGAAAACACTGAACGCTTCTTGTGTAAATAACCCACGTTGACATATCGGATATTTAAGCGTTTTCCAAACACTGAATTAGTACAATTTGATTAAAACAGTTTATTTAAATCGTTTATGTCACCGTAGTGCTATAACAGAACAGTCCCACTTGCAGATAAAGACACTAATCCTGGAGATGAGATTATCGTCGTCCCGTATACAGCACTGCTTAAGAAACAGTTGTTTTCACAGTTTAATAACGCAGAAAGTCTGTCTCTGCTTGTTCTTAAGAATAACGAATATACGACAGATGGGAGCTTTTTTAATCCAACAAGACAGTGCGTTGTTGTTTTTAATAATTAAATGACACAGCATGATTGGTCCATATGTTGACCTTGGATAATGTACTGTAAACTGTCATATCATGTGTTACAAAATATGGTGATTTAAATGCACAGAGTTGAAGCAGCTTAATTGGAATCAAATATTATTTCAAGGTGTACCAACCCTTTTAAAACAATATTATTTTATATCATAGGAGAGGGCAACAATAGCATTTATTTAAGGTGGTAGGTTTACCATATTAAAGTTAATTGGTCCCATTTTCTAGCTCTTATAGAAAAGCAAAGAAAATTTTTGTGAACGTCTCAAGCCCATGGGATTACAGGTGAAAATGTGAACTGTTGTTCATGTGTGATCGACAAATGTGAAATAAAAATTAGAATTTCAGCGATTTTATCGCTTCTGTGGGTTGTGAATTTTCTGACTATTACTTTTGAGTGTGTGAGCTCCCTGTATCTCTCTGGCTGTTTCTCACAATGCGTTCTTAAGCGATCTTGCGTCCTTGTGTTCTCGCTCTATGTCATCATCACCAAAGTCTGGTTCCAATGTTCAAGAACAGAGAGCCCTTAAAAGTACACGAGTGTGTTCTTGATATCAAGGATGCATTAAATGCAGACTTTCTCGTACCAACCTGCTTGAAATCCTAGAAGTCATTGCGGCATGTCCATCTGAGTTTCTTCTTCCAAGGTTACCCCGCAAGACCGAACTCCACAAGTCTTTTGAGAAACGGCCTTTGACCTCAATGTGTCACATGACACTTCGCATTAAGGAGATCCTTAAGTTGCATCAGCAGGGTCTATTTTACACTTTTTGTTGTTTGGCAAATGCCTGTAGCTCATTGCTCAGACCTTGAGCCAGTGATTTTAGCTCCACAGCACTGCTGAGTCGGTCTGTCTGGCTAATGAAAATCAAGGCTGCGAAATACAGTGGCCAAATCCATCCATCCAAATCTATGGATAGTCTTGTTTCAGGAGTCCTCATGTGTATTTCTGCTTTATCTATGATATGTATCTGCTCAGATCCCTTCTCTGTCAGTCAATGCTTTTTGAATATAATGAAATTAGATTTTTGTCATAAAAAGGCAAATTTAGTTAATATATAGAGGTAATTTTGCATACAGTAGATGACTTACTGAGCTCTGAATCAAAGCAACTAATGCTTGCGCTAAAATGTTTCTGTAAAGCTGCTTTGAAACAATGTACGTTGGGAAAGTGCCATCAAAATTAATTTGAACAAGAATTTCTAAGACGCGTGTATGAGTCAGAATTATCAAGTCTCATGTTCAGCAGTTCTGGAGTGTGTGCTGTAGTGTTCATCAAGGTCTTAAGAGTCTATTTCTGAACTCGTTTTAGCATTTAGCTATCAGATCTATTCAAAATTTCATGCAACATTCATCCTCTTATTCTGGCTATTCAGATGCAGAAATATCGAAATGAGGGTTTTAATTTCCGCCTTTCATTGCCCTGATTTCAGGGGCGGGGTCTGAAAATGTTCTACACCTGTTTTACTGGTGATAAGCTTGATCAAGGGCTATTCACAAGCTGCTAGTTGACATAATTAGTCTGGCTCTTTGTCGGTTTAAGGGTTGTAAATGGGAGTCATTAGCACAGAATGCTCTCTGATAGTTTCGTGTCTTATCCCTGCAGCTGGAGCTGAGATATTAACCTGTGCTTTAGTGTCTCTCAAAATCAAAGTCTTTGTGAAAGATCTTTGGAAACTGCATGTTTCAGAGTGGCTTTGGGTTCTTTTGTGAGAGCTTTATGTAGTTTATGCACGTATATCGTTCGGCATGTGGTCAGATAAATGTGAAACTTCACAACGTTACTGTCAGCCGCTCCTGCAGGGCTCGGGCAAGAACTGCAACTGTTGAACCGGTGATATCTTGTACAAACAACTGATATCTTTACATCCTGTTTGTGTCCGCCGCTATATTGATCTCCACAAGCATTCGTGTTGTGAATCTTTTTTGGGGGGAATGCTAGACCACACACAGGCCTTGGTAAACAGATCAGTTGGCTGCAAAAAACTTTCATCACAGCGATTATGCACAGAGGTTTCGCCCCAATAGCGATGGTGGGTTTATATTAGATTCTCTGTGTGTGTAAAGAAGACAGCTAGGCTATACAATGATGTGAAAGAAACTGTTTATTGTAGCTTTTAAGAATAGAATTTGGTCTCTATTGGGTCATACAATAACTTGGTGTTAAAAATAAAATAAAGAAACAGGCATTGAAGAAGTGGGCATGTTTATCTCCCTATAAAAAAAACTCTAGAAGAAGAATAACAACAAATAAAAACATGAACTTTTAAGGGTAGAACGTTTTAGCTACGTTTAAAGTTTGTAAACTCTGGTGTAGTAAAATATGTGGGATCAAGTCTGGCTTGTGTCATTTTTCCAATCCGGTTTTTGTCCATTACTTCTAACTATCCATAAAAGCCACAAAAGTCTCAGAATATCTTAATTAAAACACTTTTTAACCGCTAGCTATGCTACATGTATTGATTCCTGCTGTCTTTATTTTAACGTGAAGGGCGGCGACATCGACTTTCTGGTCATCAATAATCCCTGAACATCTGAAAGGACGAGTCGATGCTCTTTCATGCCAGACACCTGCGGCCAAAACACCATAAAATTGGCATATTTAAGTCGAAGATTACAAGCTTACATTTTGAATGTTAAAAATTCGCCGGCCTCCTAATCCACCTGTCGTAATGTGTGACATTTCATTATTCAGTAGGATGATGGTTTTCCTTTGCTTTAGGCACAAAAATGTCTAGAGTGAATACCGAAAGCAGACTTGTTAAGGATTCTTTATTCTTTATGAAGGGAAAATATTGTTTTAAAGAGTTCTTGAAATGCATCTCTAAACAGGACAAATTCAGTGAAATGAGAATCAGCTTCTGCATTCTCAACATCGATTTTACTAGACAGAGTTGGATGTATTCTGTCGTCACGGTTCGCATGATTTCTTCTGAAATAGCACCCTGTTATTAGTGCACGTGAATCAATCTAATCTTCTCACATTAAACATCTCACCAGCCCTCAAGCTTTGATTGACATTTGCATAGCATGAACAAACATCTTATTGCATCGTTTGCTATGTCTTTTGCGGTGCAGTTTACATCAGTCATAAATAATGACGGAATTTGTTGTTTTAAATGGGAGTTTTGCCATTTAGAAACAAGGCATTTTTTATATTAAAATACATTGTTTGGAATTTTAGTGTACTTATTTTTTAGATTAGATTGGGTTTGTGATGATCACCCTGAGAGGAGTTCCTATGTGTCTTTAAATATCGGAAATAAATTGGCAGGAAATGTTGTTATGTCGATCCTCTGAGCTCGTTAGTGAAATAAAAGGTTCTGTGTTTTGGCAGGATCAGAGCACAGGGCACTGAGCCCTCAAAGGCACCAGGACAAATGGAGGTTTCATGGCGTCCCTCTCCCGCAGAGTTCTGCGCAGCCGGGTTTATTTGAAACAGCTGCTGTGATAGTTGAATGTGGTTACAGGAATCTCAATTGAATGATGAGTTTATCCGGCAAACGTTGCTGTAGATAATTATAAAATTTGTAGATCAAATTTAATAGAATGTAATAGAATTGTATCTTTGCGTTCCTTCTTCGGAGGGACAAAAACTGAAAACGGATTGCTTTGTAAAATGATAAAATCTGAATACAGCATATAAAAATATTTTTTGTGACTTATCTTCCACTGCAGTAATGTCAGCAGGATTTAAACAGCCATTCCCACGATGCCAATTTTCAAACTTTAGTTAGTTGCTCTTAGAGCATAAACAATATCTGCAAAATAATAAAGCTCAAAGTTCGATGCAAAGCGAGATATTGTCTTTAACAGAATTCGCTTTTCAAGGACTACAGAGAACGGCCGGAATCGGACTACAGGCCTAAACTTCCTGTGTAAATGATGTCTCTATTGAAAAACCTCCGCCCAAAGGAATATGCCAAAAAAGGGGCGAGGCCTTTCTTAGAGAAGAGGAAGAGCCCCTGGAGTAGTGCTTGGCTATCAGAGATAGTTAACTGTTGACTGAGCTGCGGAATTGATTTCTTTCACTTTCATCACAGTCCTACAGCTGATAATAAGAGTTCATTTACACACATTCTGAGATAACCAACGGTCTAATAACAGCTTCCATGACTTTAACATTGGCTGTGAAATCTGTTCTGTGTATATATTGATATTGTGTGTGTGTGTGTTCCCATACCTCCAAAACACTTCTATGAAACGTCCCTTGAAGTCTGTCTTGCAACTGTCTCTTGGTCAATCTGCTTGTTTTATTCTCCAACTCGTGTCCAATATAAAAAGGCAAAATTAACGTTTCTCTAATTAACGTTATTAATATAACCGGTCCGACCCAATCGGTCCGGTGTCATTTTCCTCACCATAGTAGGAAAAAAATGCGATCTCTAACAAAGATTGACGTTTGCAAATGCACTAGCGGATCTCCGTTACACTTCAATAGATCCGCATGTGTTTAACTAATGAAGTGAAGTTGACTCCAGTGTTACTGTTTATCACTAAAAGCCAAAGCTTATGAATACACGCACTGAGAGGGGGACTGACCAATCACAACAGCCTGCGAGGCGTAAGCTCGTTGATATGGGGACATCTTCAGACACATAACCATTCACGACAGACCTGGTCAGCTTTGACAATCAGAGTTTTTCGGAAGGAGGGACTTTATATGGTACGGAAGAAATCCAGTCGTTTTGTTAGAAGAGAGACAGCGGTGAACAATAGACTTGAAATATGTGAAATATAAAGCGTTTTTTAATACTAAAAACATGAACATCCATTGTTAAACATCCAAAAAACAAAGCTTCAAAAACAGCAAAAAAATGGCTCCTTTAACTGATGTACAAAAGAACTGAGATGAAGGATGAAAGATTCAATCATGTTTTAAGTTCTTAAATGCACATGTTTTGTTTTGTTTAGGTTTAGGTAAGCTAACGGGTTAAAATTGGCCCATAGTCGTTTAATCTTTTTTATTTGAGACCACAACAACCCTTAAAGGGGTGTTTTTTAATTTAGCATATAATGTGAACCATTTTAGAATTTGACAGCTGTTTATAATTTAAGATAACACTTCATTATGTACGTTCATAATTAATACTATAATTTGTTACTTATTTCACATTTTAAGATTTACAACTTTATGTTTTAAGCATGTAACTCATTTATGTAATTACTATTAAAAATGTTACATTTATTCCACCTTTAAGCAGCAATAAAGACAGAATGTATCGACAGTTTTGACTTTACGTTACAGTTTACCGTAAAACGATTCTGATTCATTTTGCATTGTGAATAGCACTATAAACTGCACTTTAGTAAGAAGCTCATGGACATTTCTGACGTTCCGAGATTTCAGTGCTAAAAGCAATTACGGCCAGTTAATGAATTGGAGTCATTAGGCTCTGTTAATGAGGAACTCGACTAACGTGGTGAACGTAATCCAGGCGAAGCTGCTGTTTGTGAGGTTGAGTTGTTGTGTTGTTTACATTTGCACTGGCGTAATTTTGCAGGACAGCGAAGGCACTCTCGGATGTTTAAAGCTCTGCCGTTGCTAAGGGAGACGTGTTGCCAGATGCAACGTTGACGGCTAACTGAATTTGACAGAGCTGTTTTTCCGCACCAGCCCATCCTCTCTCATCCGATGAGGTGAAAGAAATCTGTCTTAGATGAGAACTGTGAAGGCTATGAATGTGTACACACATTTATTTAAAATCTGTACTTACACTTTCTGAATTAATGATGAATCTTTATTTTATCTTTAAATAAACGGTAATAAACTGACCTTCAACATGATGCTCACATTCTCAGATCTTGATGTGTGTATCTGACATTTTGGAGTTCAGATAACCACGACCTAATGGTTCTGATATGAACGAGGTTAACTTAACTAAACAGCCACCTGAGCTGCTGGATCGCAGAGTGAATTGGCAGTTAGGGTCTCTGTTGGGAACCTCTGTCCTGGTTCTACATGCTTCTGCTTGCATGATTGCATGGACAAGAGAAGCTGATTAAGGAATGGAGAACTGAGTCAATGCTTCCAATCACAGCTGGTGTTCCTCACATCGCCTAAAGCCAACGAAAAGACTGAAGAGAGAAACTTAGTGAGCTGATTACTGAGGCAGCATTTTAAAGTATCATACATATGCTCTTGAGACTTCCCTTACTATTTTTTATAAATTGATTGTGCCATATTAAAGGAACAGTTCACCCAAAAATGAAGGATCTGTCTTAATTTATTCAACTTCAAGATGTTCCAAATTTATATACATTTCTTTGTTCTGATGAACACAGAGAAAGATATTTGGAAGAATGTTATTGACTTCTATAGTACGAAAACCTTTTTGTAAATTTCTTTATAAAATTGTCTATACATGTACACTCACCTAAAGGATTATTAGGAACATCTGTTCAATTTCTCATTAATGCAATTATGGTTGTGGTGTAATGGTGTGGGGGATGTTTTCTTGGCACACTTTAGGCCCCTAAGTGCCAATTGGGCATCGTTTAAATGCCACGGCCTACCTGAGCATCGTTACTGACCATGTCCATCCCTTTATGACCACCATGTACCCATCATCTGATGGCTACTTCCAGCAGGATAATACACCATGTCACAAAGCTCTAATCCTTTCAAATTGGTTTCTTGAACATGACAATGAGTTCACTGTACTAAAAGGGCCCCACAGTCACCAGATCTCAACCCAATAGAGCATCTTTTGGATGTGGTGGAACGGGAGCTTCGTGCATCCCACAAATCTCCATCAACTGCAAGATGCTATCCTATCAATATGGGACAACATTTCTAAAGAATGCTTTCAGCACCTTGTTGAATCAATGCCACGTAGAACTAAGGCAGTTCTGAAGGCGAAAGGGGGTAAAACACAGTATTAGTATGGTGTTCCTAATAATCCTTTAGGTGAGTGTATATCTGTATATACTGAATAAGATATTTTAAAGCATGTAGGAAAGCAAACAGTTGTGGGGCACTTTTGCCTGCCGTCTTCACAATGAAGTAACTTAACTTCCACCTTTTCGCAAAGCAGTGTATCATAACATCCGTCTTGCAACAAATAAGGAGAAGAATAACTTCTGTTTTGTATGTGTTTAAGTGTATCTTGTATCTTTTTGAAAACTTAAGTTTAGATTGAAACTATCACCAATAGTTTACTCATAAACTACAAATGTGCGTATTGAGCATTGAACAAGTAAACTTACTATAAGTTCACTTTTGAAAAAAATTGCAGTAAATGCACCGTGATCTCAAAGTAGGCTTCTGTTACAATTAAAGTATTCTTAAAAGTGTACTTTTATCAACCAAGGACTGGGCCAATTTAGTCCCATGTAGTATTGAAATAGTACACTTACTGTACAAGTGCACTGAATATGTTAGGATACTTATTAGGTACGCTTATTGTTTTCTAAGGGAAGTGAACACTAAAAGTTGTATATGTCTTAATGTATAAGATTTCTTGTATTTTACAGAGCGTAAAGTTTTCAGTAAACTTTAAGTGAACATAGCTTTGGTGTAGGCCTATTTGTTTTGAAAGTCTCATCCAAGGATAAATGATCTTGCTCTTTTCTGACTTGTAGCACTTCTGGACTGCCTGTTTGAACAAACATTTTTTGCCTATCATTTGCTTGAAAGCATGTTTATTTCAGTCCAGTCAATCTGACCTTGTGTTCCTTCAAAGTAACAAAGTGTCCCCGATATTTTCGAACGGTTTTAAAATGAGTTTTCTGAACACAAGTCCTGTCATTCTCATATTTTTTGTGAGCTCTTGGTGAGCAATCTGTGAGTCGGAGTGTTGCAGTCAATCTCTCATTTGTTTCATATTTATAAAGTCGGTGACTTCTTCGCCTGCGATGACCAATACAGACAGCCCGGGAAATATCTCTATGTTCATTACTTATTATTCATTGCATAAATTGAAAAGATCTGGCGGGACTGTTCTTGAAGTTGTTTCCATGGTAATTCAATGGAGAAGAGGCGCCCGGCGGGAGCTCGGAAATAAACCGCGAAAACTTGAGAACCTAACAAGACACAAGGGGAATACAATCTACTCCATTACCATCACTCTCCATTCTGTCTTTCTGTCTCCCTCCCTGTCAGTTGTCTTATACTGTTTGTGAATGAAGATTTGGAGAGATCCATACTTTCTGTGTGGAAAGAAAAGAGCTAAACTTCTTGTGTTAGACTGTGCCCTTGCTGGACCGTAATGGTTGAGTCAGATATGTAAATGAAAAAAGTTTGTTGTTTTGCTACTTTAAAATCATGCTAAGCCACCTCTTGATCCTGTGCTTATCCTCAGTTGGACGTAAATATAATTATTTTCTTGTCTACGGAATTCTAGGGACTGAACAGTAAACATGCTGGACTGCAGGTCCTGAATCTACCAGAAACAACTCGATTTTAGTCTAAATATATCATGTGCATGAAGTTTAGCCGGGCTCAGAGAGAATCCTTCAACTTAGTTAAGGTACTTTTGTAGGGACAATATACTAAAATACTGTGAAATACCTAGACATATTTATGTGTGTCAAATAGAGATTCATTTTTTCTTGTATGTAGTTTCGCTCTGGATTGTACATCAGAGACCGACGGGTTTAATATGAGAGAACTAGATATGGAGCAAAGACTTCTGGGAATTTTGAGCTCATCAGAGAGCATCTAATCAACTGCACTGTCCTTCTCTCTAGTTTTAGTAACCCTGACCTTTCTTTTGCAATAAAAACTGTCTGTCAATCACACATCTCCATCGTCTCAGAAGAGAAAGGAAGATAAACTAAAATAGAGAACAAGGACTGATAGATCAAGCCAATGATTCATACATCTCTCTCTCTCTCTTTTTCTCTGTCTCTCTTTCTCTCTCTCTCCCATATACACAATTAAAATGTTGAAACTCAGGCTCTTCAGAGTCACAGTCTTATTTTAAGTTTTACACAATCACAATAATATTCTTGGAGTCTAATGCTCCAGAAAATTGAAAACAGAAATTGAAAACATAATTCTTGAAATGACAAAGCAAGCAATAAATATAGATTGACTCACCAAGGAACATGTTTCAGGGTTCAGTTTGACATTTAAATTAACACTGTCTGCATCCATAAGAGCGAGAGAGAGAGCGAGAGAGAGTGTGTGTGTGTGTGTGTTTGTGTGAGTCGGTCAGGATGCCAATGGTCATGTGTGAAAACAGTCTTAGAGACCCAGTGAGATCAAAATGAATGTTTTTTTATTTTATTCAAAATGATTCAGCCTTAAGGATGTCAATAAACTGATATGCTATGGAGCGCTGACAAAATTCGCATTTAACCGTTCAAAACTGCCAGTCTTGCACGAGTGCTCAAACAAATCTTGCTGACATCACGCCACAATTCAGCCTCTCATCAAAGTTCTTGTCCAATCAAATCCCCTTCAGAATCCTCGACATTTGTTATGTCCTACATGGTGAATGACGCACTAGACGGGAGATATGGGATGATCCAGACACTGTAAACATTTACAATAAAGTCTTAATTTTGCGTTAGTGTCACGCGAGCGGTTGCACGTGAGTGTGCTCCGGTTCGACCCGTTTCAAGTCTATACAGTGTGTCAAACGTTAAGACTCTATGGAAGAGATCATACAAAAAAGCCTTGGTGAGGAAAGGAGAAGAGAAACGGCAGTGTCCCTCACCAACGTAAATAACAAGCTTAATGTAATGTATGGGTTGTTTTAAAAGGGGAAGGGGCCGCTTGACATGTCTCTCGCTTTCTGTATGTTTCGTAAATAATGCTGCGCGTTCCAAGGCGATTAAGTGCATCTTAATTATTTTTTAAGGATCTAATGGCAGAAATTCAATATAATATACATAACTATGTATAGTCTTCAGAGATGTATAAAGAGCTTTCATAATGAAGCATTATGTTTAAATTACCTTAGAACGTTTCGTAAATACATGATCTCCTTCCGCAAAGAAGCAAAAACGTGATGACATCTTAGTCCTGTGTCAGCCACCTTAGTGCTTCGAAAGTGAGGGAGGAGCGTTGGAGTGAGCCATTGGTTGCAATTCGCAACATCATCGTGTGTTTAACTGTGCAACTGTCCATCTCCGGTCGCTAACAGCCTTTTAGAAGACACTTAAATAAAATTAGTACAAAAGTATAAAAGCATGTAAGCAGACATGAAAGACACACAAGATCCAACAACTGCTGTCTGTTTATTTTCCTGCAGTTTGTTTGCTGTTGCGCCTCATGTTGTGGTATCTTCCCTGTGGTTGTGTCTATTTCTGATGAGCTGTCATATTCTCCCAGGCCTTTGTTCTTTCAAACTGCACGAATTGTGCTCTCTCTCTTTGTCTCCCTCTCTCTCTCCGTCACTCTGATCAGGTGTGATCCAAAGAGTTTGGTCCTGAATGAAAGTGTCTTTAATGAGGCTGCCGGTGCGAGTTCTCCTAAGATTTCAACTGTTGTTAGTGGAAACCTGTAAAACTATTGATCACAAGACACCGATATTTGATCTTACATCTTAGAAAAAAGCTAAAAGAACAGTTCCTATTGTTAATGATGCGTGGCCGGTTTTTATATGGGACTCATTATTTTAGTTTGATATGATGTTTTTTTGTGGTTCTGATAATACTGTCATAGTTCACAGTGCTTTGCTGTTTAATCCGCATGTGGGTACAGATGAAAGTGACAGCTTTAAACAATACAAGGAAAAGAGAGAGACAGATAAATAGAGAGAGAGACCTTGAAATAGAGGGGAAAATAATGAATTTAAGTTTTCCAGTAATTCTGATCTTTAAACAATGTTTCTCTGGATCTTGAGATAATTGTCAGCATGCCTCAGGATACAGACGGACAAATTTGATCATTACTATTTCCTTGGACATGTTCTCACCCTCCGTCTGTGCAAACTATAGCTCACCTGGGGTCAAAAACAGTGTCAGTGTATAGTCTCTTTCAGAAAAAATTACAGTGTAAACAACTGTATGGAAATACATGTCAAACATTACTGAATACAATATATAATTTTTTATTATAATTTTATGTTTTCATTTTTGTCTATTTTTCCTTTCTGAATGAGAACTACGGTCTTCTTATTACCAGGGAACACTTGTAACGTTAGCGAAATGATGATGGACCACCCTTTATATGTTCAACAGAGAGTAAAAGTCCTTCAAACTGCCTGATTTTAACTGGTTTAGGTGATACAGAAATGGGGTGACCTCTCTATTCAGCACGTAGGTGAATCCTGCCTGAAAGCATGATAATGCCTCACTTTAACATATTCCACATACCGCAAACAATTAAACGAAGCGCTTTCAGCTATAATGTTTCTTTCCGCTCAGCTAAGCTATGTGTCACAGAACTGCCACGGACGGTATAGGAGTTCAGTAAATGCCTTCTGTTGCATAATGCACACCCACACACACACGCTTTATTTTGTTTGGCTAGGCATATGTCACATTTTGCCTGCTGGCTGCTGTTCATCTCTGACCTCCGAATGTGTTTGATTATGAAATTTTAACTTTCAGAAAAAGTTTCTCGATACATCCAAGTTCTACCAATTCATACCGAGTACGTCTTTATTATACTTGTCGCATTGCGTCTGCTTGGCACACTGTGAGAGAGCAGACCTTTCTTTATTTAAGTAGGCTACAGGTACAAAATGTCCCATGTCTATCCTCTCAAGGCTTCTATATTCTCCAGAACCTGTAATCCGAAAGGACCCATTCAGATCTATAGGTCTTCATCCCGGGACTACACAATCATACAAAGTCTGTCACCCACTCTTTTTCTCTCTCTCCCTGCGGAAGAATCGAGAGCTGCATCTATCAGACCTGCTCATGAGGTCTCATCCATCACTGTCAGCTGTGATGTTGTGTTTCCTCCTGATGTGCGTTGGGCTGGTTGTGCGTTTGTTTGGTCTGTTTATGTTTCGAGACATGTTGACTAACGGCACGCTGCACCCCGACACCTGCCTGCCAAAGCGAATAAAAGCAATTTCAGACTGTTTATGGGATTTTCTGCATGATTTCTAACAGGATGGACAGTATATCATTTATCTTATAATGTGTACGTGAGTTAATCTGTTGCATTGGAACCGCTTAAAACAGTAAGGTCAGCAGGGTGGAAAAGAAATCTGTTTATAGTTAAAGACCTCTATTAAATTGTATCCTTTATCATTTTTTATTGCTTTTCGTCAGTCTTTAATTCAAGTTCTCAGACATGTTTTAGAGGTTAATGTCAACCTCTGTTCCAACTGCATAGAGCTCAATTGTCTTATGCACTGAAGGGCAGTTCGATTGAAGAAGCACGCATGGATTAGTCTGCTCTTATGAAAACATCTCAAGACCGCTGAATGGCCTAATTTAGAGATTCATGACTTGTCTTCGGTCTGCTTGTCTGACGTTGTGTGGCTTTGTGCCATTCTTTTATTGCCATTAGAATGATCTGTTCTCACTTTCATTTTACAGAGTGTCATCCTGATAAATGAGATTCGCACTGGACTGACATGTGCTTTGTGTGCTCTTAATGGAACAGTTTGAGGTCAGCGCTTGAGATTCAGAGCTATTTTCAGACCTGTGCGTGATATCAAGAGAGAGATTTCAGCATTAGCACAAAAAGGAATATTTATCTGTGAGCATTTGTGACAGCGTGGAATCTTGATCTCATATAGGCACCTGGTTTTATCTTGTGTTGTATGGTCAAGAGTGCAACATTTTAGTTAATGGTTGTGCGACTGTACCGTCAGCAATGAGCGAAATGTTTGAGCAAATGTTGCTTTGATGTTGCGATCGTGTATCTTTCTTAGGAGAAGAAAACATGGAAAGCTTTGTTAATAAAATGTGAGAACATGGAAATAAAATAAGCCAGAATGCCAATTTGCACACAACTGAGGGACATGAAAATGCAAGGGACCCATATGGTACCCTCAGGGATTTTGGTCTACACTTTGCCTTATGGACCGTTCCCTGATGACATCACTAAACTCAAACGGCCAATTTAAAATACAGCCGTTTTCTCTTTTGAAGAAATATGATTGATCTGAACGATAAGTTTAAACGCTGAAAAAGCTGCTGTGATCTCAGAGGAATGTTGTTATAAAGAGACAGATGATCTGACAGAGGTTTAGTGTGGTGTTTCCAAACATGTCTCAATAATCAACATTTTCTGCCAGATGCATCTAAGAACCAGATGTTGTTTTTAGTTTGATCTTTTTAGATAAAAAAGGGATTTCCTTAGTGAAATGATAAAATTTGATTAATCCCTTATGTTATAACAGCATGTGAGTGAGGCGGGGTAGACAATGACAGAATTTTACGTTTAATGCAAAGAAACGGCGGGGATGAAATCAGCAATCTTTAATGTGTGATTTGTGATTTTTTTAGCTTTAACAATGATGCACATTTATAAACTATCAATTATTATAAAAATGTATTTGATTTAGATGAGACATCATTATTCTTGAAGTCCGGAGTCAGAGACACAAGAGCGGCATAAAACTGTGTGCTTCCATCTCAAATATCCTCATAATGACTGTGCTTTCGATCAAACTAGACTTTATCTTTTGATTACATAGTAAATTAAGAATCTTTGTAAATAAATGACTCTTGTGACCTCTTAGTGTAAATGAGGTCTGTCTTCCTCTCATTAAGTCAGAGGCAGAGTGTTCAGATGATGTGAAGTGATGGCTGTCAACAGACAACTCGCTCTCCCTCTCTCTCTCTCTCTCTCTCTCTCTCTCTCTGAACTCTTCTAAGAGTTTCTCGCACCGTGAGGTGTGTTTTTCTGCAGGAGATGAAAGAAGTTTGAAAGGTAAAAAACATAAAGTGCCTTTCACTTTATTTTCCCTGAAAGATACTGCCGTTTTTGCATATCTTGTGTCACTCTTACACTTAAAATAATTTAAATGTCAAAAACAATCTTTAGGTTATATTACTTTTTTCAGTATCATTTTACACCACAAATATCGACCTTCTTTTTTGTGATTGCATTTAATGTAATTTAAACTACGATTATATACAGTTGCAAAAAAATAAGACAATATATTTTCATTCGATAAACATCTCTAGATTTATTGTGTTCATTCAGTGTCACAATCCTCAGGAGTGACAAAAAGTCATCCAACAGCAAAGTGAAAGACTGACAGCATGACAAGACACATGAAAACTGTGATACAAATCAAGGTTATCACATATCACTTTTTTACTTAATCCCAAATACAAATATTACTTAAAAGTGATCATTCTTGTTTTCTTTGCAGTAGATGAGGTCTGAAAAAATACAAAGCATATTTTCTGTTATTTTGAATCATCAACATTATATATTAATAATTTAACAACATTTTTTCCAAAGAATGAAACGAGCATTTCCCTGCTGGTTGTATATTCTCTATATAACTGTATGTGACAAATAAAATCTTGACTTTTGACATTCAGCAATTGCATATTTGATCAATATATGTATTCTCTTGAAAATAAAAACCTATGACCTTGTTTTTATCTCTATTTCCACCCTCCACCATATGAACTCCAGGAGGAGTATTTTGAGGCTTGTGTAATATTTTTCTAATTTTCAGTTTATTTTCTACTTTGCAGAGGATGAAGCACAAACCCAGAGAGGAGGAGAATCAGAATCAGAGAGAGAGCTCAGCCCTTTCACCAGCAAACAAGTCCCACCGACTGACATCCAACAGCTCACAACAGATACTGTGCCAAACCTCATAAACCTGAGACTGCTAAAGCTCCACGCGGCCCTGCTGACCAAGAGCTTTGAGGGGGATCAGAAGTTTTTTAAAGAGGTGGTACAAACCGTGCCAACCTCGCCTACCTCATCATCTGACAGTGAACTTTTGCATCCAGTGCCTGATGAAGACACCACTGAACCAACCACTGCGACCGTGAGTGCTGCCACTCCTTTGATGTCAGTCACTGGCAGCTCTGTGGGGCAAAAAAGACGCAGTAAAAGCCGAATGTTCAAGATGGTGTCAACAATCAGCACAGGTCAACAAGGTACTTTTACTACGGTAAAAGACAACCTTCGGCGTCAGAGAACATTGGACAGGGAGACCACTTTGTCACCAACGTCTCTGTCAACTTTACCTGAGAAAACCACAGGATATCATTTTGACACACCAGGTATATCTGTATATAATTGCATTTGATAAAAATTATTACATTAAACTTTTGCCCCCACTGCTTTACTTACATAGTTTGCAAGAAAATCTGTCAAACCCGTACGGTTACTCACATTCACTCCCTCTCTCCCTCTTTCTTAGCTGAGTGTAATATGAACTTCACTGAAGCCGAGGGTTATATTGAGATTCCCCCGGACGTCTCATTTGATTCCCACATAAATTGCACCTGCCTTGTTACTGTATATCTGGGCTATGGAGTTGAGATTCAGGTCAGTATTTTTCATCTAACGCATTTATGATATGCAGATTAGGACGACCATCTCAAATACGTTATTGTCTCTCAAGGGCAGCAGAGATTTGTGTGAATTCTTTGGCTTTACTACTGAATAGGAACACAGAAATGATAATGGTCCTGTATAGTCTCATTCTTACTTAAGTTGCTTTGTACCAGGGGTTTTCAAACTGGGGCCTCCAGAATGTTCTAAGATAAATAAAAAATAAAAGTATACTGAGGATTCCTAAAGTTTCATTTCTACGACCAATATGTCGTCTCTATAATATCACACTTACAATTTGTTTAAATACAGTTGAAATGCTTCTTTACACAGAAAAAGATATGTATTTTTTTGAAAGGGGGTCCTTCGCAAAAGGTTCCAAATATTTGGGGGTCCCTTGCTTTATAGAACAAAGAATTATCTCTAATGTCTATAATCAAAATCACATACATGTCAACAAGAAGTATAACTTCGGTACCACATACTGCATTTATTGACATACATAAGAATATCAAATATGGAACATCAGATATGCAATTTGCAAGACATTTTACACATTTCTGCATTTAAAGAAGGAATACTTTTGAGTATGGGTAAGGATAGCATTAGAAATAAAATTTAATCTAACGTCACAAACATATTTTTTTTGTTTGTTAGAATATAATTATCCAACTTTATTAGTCGAGCCACACAAAGAACAAAATCTTTATCCAGAGCCACTGATGCTCTGCAGAGAGGATGCTGCATGTATTGTGAGTTTTATCCAATCATACGGAACTTGTTTTCGTACCTCTCGGAGGTTCAGCTCGATACGGTTCTATTGACTGCACTGCAATTTCTCACAGCCCTAATTTTGCATTGATCAGCAGAGAGAGAATAGCATCCAAACAGATTCCGTCTCTTCTCTCTCTGAATACTGACGTTTGAAACGTTGTTCCGAAAGCATTTCCATCCGGATGTTCAATGTCCTTGACTGCTGTGCAGCTGTTGTTTCAAATAAAACAAACTCTATTCCAAAGATGCTACAGAGGAGATGTTGGTTTTCTCTGTGGAATAAGAAGAGAAGTTCTCCGTTTTTTAATGCAAAACTTATGCAGTAGCGTCCCACTGAGACTTTCATTCTGCTGGGTTCTGTGTTGAATCATAGATGTGAGCCTCACTTGACTTTTTGAGTATATGAGATGTGATGGCTCCATCAGGATATGTGCACTTTTGAAGCAGTGTTTACTGTATTCTCAATGCTGTTTTGCATTCGATGACAGTTTAGTTTCGAGTTATGATATGTTTGCAATATTTAGCAAAGTTTGACTTCTTTGATTTATTTGTAAAACTGAAGCTAAAGCTTTTTAACACGGTTTGAGTTTTTTTTTATCTAGGGAAAAGGAATTCACTATAGCAATGTACATTAACACCTGTCATGGACTCTTTGAATGAAATTGAATGTAAAAATAAAACGTAACGGACTGAATTTTTCCTAAGAGTTCACGTTTTAAAGATTGTTTTTCAGTTGTTTCCTCCTCAACTGCCTACCTGTTGTGTTTGTTTCTCCAAGTGACCAATTTTGAGCAAATGATTTTAAAATGCGCACCGTCTGGATGGGATGCTGTAGGCATTCTGGATGCATGTTTGTTTGAATATGGATGTTGTTCTCTGTGGGCTCCTCACAATATTGGAATTTTTTATGGTAATGGCTCATATCTGGGGGCTCATATTTTCATACATTTTCATACGTAGAAACAATTAAGACAATAGTTATCATGCAATGCTAGTATAAAGCTATAAAAATGATGTTGATAATTGATCACATAAGAATTTGATGAAAACTGTAGAGATTATATTGAATTTTAAATGCAGACTTGAACAATTTTGAGTCTAGTTTGAGACATTACCAGATCTCTTATTAAACTCTAGATGACACATGTGTACACATAAAGCTGAAGTTTGGATTTATTGTATTAATTTACAAGAAACTTAGACCAGTAAAGAAATCGTCTTGGTTACGGATGTAACCTCAGTTCCCTGATGGAGGGAACGAGATGTTGTGTCGAACCGTCAGATGGGATTCTCGAGGGCGAACCCCATCTGTCGCTTCGACACAACGTCGAGACACCAACAGAAAGGGAACTCTTTTGCAACACATCGTTTGCTGTAATTAGAAGCTAGGTGCCATCAGTGTTTACTCTCCAGGGTCTTGTGCCCTGACTGCTAGACTCTCATTAACTTTACAAAACCTGGTCTGCTGGAGACCAGACGGGCCCTGTGAAAGGTCACGAGTCATTAAGATTCCCGACTCTGTTTCATGTAATTGCTTGTTGACCTGACAACTGTCGTCTATTCAGAGGTCAGAGAACATCAACCCATGACATCTGATGGAGATTTTCAAGGGTTGAGGTCCAGGTCATCGGAATAAAGATGCGATGAAGGCCTTTAAATACCACTTCAAAGTTCAAGGTTTTCACATCATAGCAATGCCTTGCTTTTGACCCTATTTTCACTAATTTATTTTAAAATATATACATAGTGACTTGTTTTCATTAAAACCATCTTTACTTTACTCACTGAGCTCAATGTAAAGTTACTATTGAACTATATTTATTTTGAAAATTGCTGTACGATTTGAAAGATGTAGAAGATTTACGCCATTTTGTAGTATAAATTATGTGAGTAGTACGTTCACAATCGAAAATTCCCAAAAAGAAGTGAACTTTAAGAACCAGGATAAGGCACTCATTTAACCGAAAATAGGAAGTGTGGAACTCGACGCTCCACGTAATTGGTGACTGAAGTCATGCTGGGTAAATCAGATCGAAATTACATAAAATGTACAATGTACAAATTGATTTTATCGACACACATTGTGCTGTGCTATTGGCTTCATTTGCTGTCGTCTGGGAAACAGCATATACTTCCAGTTAGTAAAAGAAAAATTGTATTTCATTTTGGACTATACAACCCTTCCTAAATTCCCACACTAGATGGTTGGGTGTATAGTTTAAGTGCATAGTGTACACAGTATTACGTCATATGGGCCACGACAATAATTCATCTAATATAATGTGATCTTATGTTTCATCATATACTGTATATGAAAATATTTATGAAGGCCCATTCATATTGATATCCATATGAATGGGTGATTATACATGAAAATATACATTAAAAATAAATGAAGCTGGCTTTATATTTAAGGAAGTTACACACATTTGGGGATCGCTGGCATTATAAATTTTACATGCAGCAAACTGTGAGTATTTGGGTTAGCTCTTCAGGTTTTTTACCGTTTAAAATACTGGGATCTCTGGGGACAGACAAAACTGAATTAATAGATGTCACAAGTGTCAAAATTACCCACAATCCCTATTTTCAGTTTTAATCACTGTTCTGTCTTTAGCACTTCCCTGCTGTGTGCGTCAGGGCTCATTTGAATTCTCATGAGATCTTATTGAAATAAATGTGATAATAATAGCTACAGTTTCAAGCTATAGCCATCCAGAAGCCGGGTGTTAAAGTCTGTGAGTTGGGGAAATATGGACTGATCACTGTCGCAGTTCTTTAAAGATTTGGAATCCAAAATTAATATATTAATAATTGTCAATTTTACGGATTTGCACAACAAAACACACAAAAGACAGATCAGCCTGCAATACGCCTTAAAGGCACAGTAAGATGATGATACAGAACCTCGGATGTTTGGCACATGTTTGCATTTTTTTTTACATTGACTGTTTTCTTCTGTTGCAGGTGTTGAATGTGAGTGTGGAGGACGGGGTGGAGGTTTTTCTGGAGGATCTGGGTGGATCTGTGCCCTCTGTCCTGGCCAACAGCTCTATGTTATCTAGAGGTCTGGTGTTACGGAGCTCCAGTAACCAAATCTCTGTACGCTTCAGCAGCGAACAGGCTAATCGATCTAGTTTATTGCTCTTGCGCTACAGAGGTGATGATCAGTTTAAATCTCTCCTAAAACAATAATTTTTCTATATTGCAAAAATTTTAAAGCAAAATTGTGTGAAAGAATAATGTTTTTAAAGAATACATCATCATCATTGGCAAATAGTCCTTTTTTTAAGTAGACATCCCAAATTCTGTATTTAGCCAGTGGGGGAAATATGATTTATATTGAGTCACAGGTTAACGGACAGGTCATATAATAATTCCATGAAAAACCATGACAGAAATAAAAATTGTTTGTGATGGAGTAATCCAAGCCTTTGATACAGTTCTCCTAAGTGAAAGCATCCTTCTTTTACATTTACATTTATGCATTTGACAGACACTTTTATTCAAAGCGACTAACATTGCATTATCCTATACATTTATACATAGGTATTTGCTCACGTAAGTATGTAGACACGTGGCAGGCCCGCGCAAACAGGGAGGCACATTTTTCATTGAGATGAAAATAGTTAAATTTTAAAGAGTGGTGCGCACATGCATCATGGCATGAGTCATTTGACTAGAGAAAACGGCACGGCTCACGTTTTCTGCCCAGTGTTAGAGGGGAAATGTGAATCGGCCCTTATACAACATTAATATTTTCACTGAGTAGAAGCCATCACACTGGCTGTCTTTGAATACAAACAAACTGACATTATCAATATACAGTATAAAACAGTTTGAATCTTCTTGTTCTTCGTTAAAGTATATATATATAGTAATTTATCATTTCAGTTCAGAAATTATGGTCCCATAAAACAAATTAAGAAGTCACTTTAATACACATCCTAATAACATCCTTAGACATCCCAGCGTCCTTTGATTTTGGCAGCCACATCATTTAGAGAGTTTAAGGCCAAACGCCTGTTGAGTTTTAATGCATCTGAAGCACACGTGAACTCTACTAAAGAGATCAATAGCGCTTCTTTCAGAGAGATTAAACCAGAGAGAGTCATAATGCATCGCGGTGCTCTATTGATATTTATGTGCTGCAGTTAAATGGTTCTTTCAAGCGGTCAAGGGCTCAATAAATTCTATTAAAGTCAGAGAGACGAAGCTCTGGGCTACGAAGAGCACTGACACGCTCACCAAAGCAGTCAAATTAATGAAGCGATTGGCACGTGGTGCCATCTCCATGATGGCAGCATTTTAACAGGCTAAAACAAGGTGCAATCTAAAGGACAAATTCATGAACCCGCTGCTCAAGTTTAGAGTTTCGCAGTGTTTGAAAGGGCATCTTTATTAACCTGAATTAATTTAGCAACAGCGCAAACTGCATAACATTCGGTGCCATACAGCAACTCTTCACTAACTTACTGATACTGATAAACAGGTGAGATTTGATGCTTCAATACGTATTGGCAATTTTTGACATTTAAGTCTCCAGTTTTTTTTTTAAAAGTCAGTTTGTTCTGCACACACATTATTTTATTCTTACAGCAGTTTATAAAATTGCAAATCTCTCTTATGCAGAGATCAGCAAAAGGAAATGCATCGACTTTCAAAAGCAGACCTCTATCACAGACCATTACGTTTCTTATTGGACGACCCTGAGAGCTTTTATCCCCTGTGATTTTAAATCTCTGTAAAGTCTACCGGTGTCCCCCTGTTCGCTGATAGACAGATTGGATTAGCGTTATATAAAGTCCTTGCAGATCTGTTGGACGTAACCCTCAGCCACAGATCTGCCCTGCTGTGCTTGAACTGAGTCATTTTTATTAGTAATAGCTAAACAATTGGGCATTATGGAACACTAATCGCCATGGAAACAGTGATGGGGGCTGGCCGGATGTTAAATGTAGTTTCAGCACAGTCAGCCAGCACTTTAACAATTGAGCACAAGACGAAAGAAGTCTATCTCAGATTTGAGCATCTTTTATTATCAACCTCTCATGGGAAAATGTTATGCTCAGAGTTTTCTCTTTCATAGTTCGGGAAAGTTGATGGAGTTCATTTGTGTTTCATTTCAGCTTGTTTCTCCTAGAATTACTAAGGAGAAATAAAAACACAAACAAATAAGACAATTGTTATACAGTGCATGCAGGGATGGAGGTGTAAAATAAATGTTCTCTGTATCTCTATCTTCAGCTTTTGTTCTTAGTTGTGTCTCTCCACTGACTCCTATTAATGGCGACATATCAGTCACTAGTCTCCAGGTAGGGGGCGTGGCTTATTTCTTCTGTCTGAATGGCTATCAGCTCCAGGGTTCCGCCTCCCTCACCTGCAAAAATGCCAGCACGCCATTCTGGAACGGCAGAGAGCCCACATGCCGAGGTATGAGATCAACCCAAACCTTGAAGTTCACTTTCACTTTAAAGCAGTTTATCAATGTTTCGCCTCGAGAATTCTTCACGTCAGAAGGTTCATTTAAATGAACCGTTGTGACTCCTCCAGTCTCATTAGTTTTTGACAATCTGTTGGCAATTTGTGTCAATGCATAATGAAATAAATGGAAATTAATGCAGAAAATTCACAGCAGTTCCTCTCTGTCTCTTGTCTAGTTGCTTGCGGGGGAACGTTGAAGAATGCCACTCAGGGTCGGATCATCTCTCCGGGGTTTCCTGGAAACTACAGCAACAATCTGACGTGCCACTGGGTACTGGAGGCCCCGGAGGGCCATCGGCTACATGTTCACTTTGAGAAAGTTGCACTGGCAGAGGACGATGACAGGCACGTGCTCTGTGTGTGTTTTCTTTGTACTTTGAAAACAGAATTTTCCCCGGACATTAAATCTAACCTCTGACAAAGCCCCCTATCGAAGACATCTGGGAATGTCAATTGGATGAAACAATTCATAAATAAAGTGAATGGTGATTTTTACATGAAAGAAATGCAAAAGTATGGTTTGAATTGAAGTTGGCCTGTTGTCATTATTATTAAAATAACAAAGTCTATTCATCTTTTAATAATAGAAACATACATTGTGGGATGATGTCTGTTGTTACAGTAACAATGAAATTGTATACATCATATTTGAATGATCAGTATTGCATGACTTCGAGGTTTTGTTGTTCTCAGGCTGTTGATAAAGGACGGGATGAACATCGAATCTCCTCCCCTCTATGACTCGTATGCAGTGGAGTATCTGCCCACCGAAGGGGTGACCAGCAATGCCAGGCATCTGTTTGTGGAATTCACCAGCGACGAATCGGGCACGTGCACTGGCACAGCCATCAGATATGAAGGTACGAGGACCCATATAGATTTTATGAAGGCACGGACATGATCAAAGTAATGCACAGTTTTATTTTTTGCCTGTGAGGCATAATAATAACAAATTGAGATTTTAAATGTTAACACTGAGGTGTGTCCTACAGCATTTGCAGAAGGCAGCTGCTACGAGCCGTTTGTGAATTATGGAAATTTCTCCACGAGCGATCCGGTGTTTAATGTCGGGTCTGTGGTGGAGTTTTCCTGTGAACCGGGTTACACACTGGAGCAGGGCGCTGTTATTTTAGAATGCGTCGACCCTGACAATCCCCAGTGGAACGAGACAGAACCGGCCTGCCGAGGTAACCGTGCATGTGCAGCTTACAGAATTAAAGCCAATTTTTTATTTCGTTCATTTGTGACCACAAAAAGTCGAACAAGCAAAAGCTAAACTTTGGGTCTTATGTGTTTTACAGCTGTGTGCAGTGGAGAAATAAGCGATTCGGGCGGCTTGGTGCTCTCACCGAACTGGCCTGAAGCATATGACAAAGGTCAAGACTGTATCTGGGGTCTGCACGTGGACGAAGACAAAAGAATTATGCTAGACGTCCAGGTGTGAGTATCAGACCTTAAGCATCAGGTAGTGGAAGAAGTCCATACAGCGATTGAACAAAGAAAGTACAAATGTGATTCACTTCACGGTTGACAGAAATGCAATATAATATGCATAACTAGGTCTTCAGAGGTGTATTAACATCTTATATAATGAAGCGTTATGTTATTTCTTAGAATGTGCTATTTCTATCTTCATACACCTTGGGTACCCTTTGGAATTCAGCATGTTGTTTCTACAGCAGTCCTAAATTGACAAACTGCTCTACAGAGCACATTCCGTATATATGATATCTCCTTCAGCAAAAAGGCAAAAACGTGATGACATCTTTGGCCTGTGAGAGCCACCGTAGTGCATCAAAAGAGTGGGGGGGAGTGAGCCGCTGGTTGCAATTCGCAACGTCACTGCTAGATGGTGCTAAAATCTCCACATTGCTCCTTTAATATGTGACCTGCTCTTCTTTAAACATCCTGATCCATTATGACAAGTGTTTCTGATAAAGTTTTTTTTTAAACCTGATAGACATTATTTGCATGTCTGTGTGTATTGACAGATGGCTGGCTGTGTATTTTCAACCAGACTGTTTATTGTTTTGTGGTAACCTGTTTTTCCTCTAATGAGAATGCTTTCGCTTCTCCATTAGAATTCGGTGCAGTTCACCAGCTTTCAATTACAGAGGAACGGTGTGCATAATTACAGCAGATTAATTGATTTAACACAGACATCGAGGACACCCCCGGACTCATTAACACTGAGCGGTAATGGGCCGGCACAAAGGTGACAGACTGTGCACTTGCGCGGACGGCATCACACCTGCACATGGTCCTCCATGAGAGCGAGGCTTTCTTAGAGGGATAATTCACTCTAAAATCATTCATTTACCCTCATGTTGTATACCTGTATAAGACTCCTCTTTCTTCAGTGGAACACAAAAGATAATTGGAGAAATGTGGTTTGTGTCAATATAATGGAAGTCAATGGGGGACAATGTTTTTCTTTGAAGTAATGAAAAGAAAAAACAGCATATTTGTATTGTTCAGACATTCAATCCCCTCTAAAAGTTAAATCCAGGCATGTAACTCTAGTCACTAAGCCTAAGCTACCCAAAGCCTCTATGTCCCAGCATGCATCATTAGCACAGATGTACTGGCTTCAACACAACAGCATCTTCTAACACACCTGACAGACGTGTCCTTCAGCTTAATTGTTATAGGTCCAGTGTGATATTTTTTGGAGGATCTATTGACAGAAATGCATAACTACGTCTTCAGATGTGTTTAAAGACCTGGCATAATAAAGCGTAATGTTTTTGTTACATTAGAAGGAGATATTTCTATCTACAGATACAGCGGGTATCATTGCATGGAATTTACCATGTTGCCCTAAATGGACAGACTGCTCAACAGAGCACATTATGTAAATATGTTATCTCCTTCAGCAAGGAACGCAATCATATTGATATCTTAGTCCTGTGTCAGCCACCGTAGTGCTTTCAAAGGGAGGGGGGAGTGAGCCGTGTGTTGCAATTCGCAACTTCATCACTCAATGCCGCTAAATTAAAAAAACTGGACCTTTATGTGTGAAAGCACCTGGCCATCTCAAATGTTGATCATCTTTCTTGTTTAATTCACACGGTTTGAATCCCTCTTCATTCCTTGAGAGAATCAGGCTTGTCTTTTCAGGATTTCTGCCTCTGCTTTCCTCCCCACTACATTAAATATATCTCGTTTCTTTGCAGAATGTCACCAAACGGCTAAACGCAGGCCCCCGTTAGATGAGCGAATCTAAACGTTGTCCTTTATTGCCATTTAGCATGACAGAATTCAAAACATGATTGATTCTCGGCGTGAAGACTGCATAATTTGTTTTTCCATTGCATTAGTCATGTTTGTTTGGAAATGAAGATGAATTGCAAGAGGACATCGACAAACCATCTGGAGAGAATGGGGCTGGTCACATGATGCCAGATTCTGTTAGAAATGCCTCATACCTCTTTATTTAAGGGATAGTTCACCCAAAAATGAAATGTACTTTTCAGTCTATACCAGAATGATTTTTTCCTTTGTTTGGAACGCTAAGATAATGGGTTTGATTCCCAAGGATCACAACTGAGAAAACTGTTTACCTTGTAAGTCAGTGTATAAATGCATATTTTGTGAATAAGAACAGGAGCGGCAAAGCTTTAGAAAGCACAAATACTGTTAACGCCAAGTCTTATTATGCTCAGCCACCCGGGTACAAGTATAAACACAACGTGTTAAATAATATACATGCATCTGTGTTTCTATTAGTCTTCGTCTGGGAAGGAACGACCTGCTCACCTTTTATGACGGGGACGACCTGACGGCCAACATCTTGGGTCAGTACAGCGGTTTCCTTCCTCGATTTAGACTCTTCACCTCAACAGCCGATGTGACCATCCAGTTTCAGTCTGATCCGGCTTCTAACATCTACGGATACAACAACGGCTTTGTGGTACATTTCTTTGGTAAGTAACACTATAAAGACACTTCTTGGGAAAAGCATGATTGACATGTCTGTTTAGCCAGTGCTTGTATTTCCCTAAATGAATCATGTCTGAAAAGAGGGATGGGCACTCGATGATGAGCCCCCAGTGTAATGGAGATGCCAACATGCTTGGCAGTGCCCATCACTGGCACAGACTCTGATGGATAACTGTTGTCTCACAGCAGCTTTATTTAGATGCAGAGCTGAAAAAATGTGTTCAAAGCATTTTTGCATATTGTTCTCTCCCCATTACCCGAATATTAGAAGTGCCACGTAACGACACCTGCACAGAGCTTCCCGAAATGCCTAATGGCTGGAAGAGCACGTCTCATCCTGACCTGAGCCACGGAACCGTGATCACCTACCAGTGTTACCCAGGGTTCCATCTGCAGGGCTCAGAGATCCTGATGTGCCAGTGGGATCTAACATGGAGTGGAGACGTACCCTTCTGTGAGAAAAGTGAGAGTTAACAATACATTTAAAGGTCTCGCCAGATCAATAGTGCCTCATTCATACTGGGAAGAAATCTTAATGATGTGATTTTAATTGCTGCATACAATTACAAGCAGTTTAAATGCCACCTATTGGTGAAATGCGGTAATAACAGCTCATTTTTAGAATAGATGCTTAAATACATACACTTGGCATCATACACTGCATCAATATCATGACATGCTTCCCAACATGCCTTTAATTGTTTTAATAATATTACATCATAAATTTGATCTCATAATCTTTAGAAAACTCTTGCAATTTGTACGATTGAAGAGTTTGGTTCCAAAATGAGATAACTCCGTTTTTTTAAATCATGTATTCATTATTGTGCATTCCAATTAATATCAATCAAAGTGCAGTTGGTTTGCTTTGATTTAAGTCATAATCACAAAAAATACATTTAGCTAACACAATAAAAAACAATAAAAACATGAAACCATAATAAAAAACATGATTTTTGAAAAATAATTTTACTTTAATTTTACCCTCCAAATGACCTTTATGCAAGTCACATAAATCTAAGCCTCTTGGACCCTTATAAGGAGTTTATTGGGTCTTGTGTTCTTTCTAAATGTTTAACAGTATTGGGTAGGGCTAATTTATGAGTTTTATGATATGTTTTTGTTTATGATGTCAGTTATGTCATGTGAGGATCCAGGGCTGTTGGCGAACAGTCGCAGGCTAGTGAGCGGCTCTCCTTTTGCAGTCGGGTCTTCGGTTGAATATATCTGTAATAAAGGTTACTCACTTTCTGGCCCTGGAGTTCTCACCTGCTACAGTCGAAATATAGCAGACCCCAAGTGGAGTGAAAGACTGCCCAAATGTGTTCGTAAGTGAATGTAACGTGGCATACACACTTATTAGTGCTGTATTAAACAATGCTATGTGGTTGTACAAAGTCTAATCCAGCTCAGAAGCCTAAACAACCTAGACTTTATTTTTCCAACTTCACTTTTTATATTTTACTGCCATCTAGTGGACTTTAGGACTTTGAGGATACATGTTTCTTTTCTAGCTGAGCGATATGAACCCTGCAGTAACCCGGGTGCCCCCTCCACGGCTATCCAGAGCACAGAGAAAGCTTTCTTCCAGGCGGGAGAGACTCTGAGTTTCACCTGCCGTAAAGGCTTTGAACTTCAGGGTGAATCTACAATTCACTGCCTCCCTGGACATCCCTCTCAATGGAGCAGTGCGCCCCCTATGTGCAGAGGTATAAAGTGCACTCGTTTAAATCCTCAGGTCATCCTTAATAATTCCCAATTATGAAAGTGAATCTTGTAGGAGATTTCATCTCTCCTTGTAAATGATAATGTGTTCCTAACCTTTTATTTGTATTGGTCCTTGTTATTGCTGTTTTGCAGCATCGTCTGGAAACACAGATGAATACAAACTAAATGGTAAACGGTTTTTATTTTCATATTTAGTACTATCCATTGATTTAAAAATAAATCACATCCTTTAATCTCTCAAATTAAGTAGATCATAATTAAAACCTTTGGTGTCATTTTCACTCTATAGACGCTGCAGCAGAATTTGGGGTGGAGGGCATCAACATTGCCATCGCGGTTCTGATTCCTGTAGCTGTTGTGCTAATACTTCTCCTGGGCGTTTTCTTCTGCGTCTCAATGTATGATCCAATTTAGGTTTCAAAGAACAGAGCAGTTCGATTTTTGGCTTGATTTTGGTAATGAGGTTGTCTTTGTCTCTAGAACTCAAAGCAAGACCCTTCAACTCCCTGGGTCTTCATCTCCACCGTATGACAACATGACTGAAGAATCAGCATTTGACAACCCAGTTTATGAGACAGGAGTAAGTATGGACGACATGTACCTGAGAGATGTGGGCTCACACAACACCATCGTCCTGTCTTGATCAGCCCTGCATGCCATTCTGTCATTCACCAGCAGAGGAAGCCATTCTGTCATTAACCACCAGAGGGAGCCATTCTGTCACACTGCCCTACCATTCCGTCATATACCGTCCTGATTCTCCTCTCTGTGGAACCAATTGTGAGAAACAAAAGAACAACATTTCAAACAGTTAGATGGCTAAACAGAATACACAGAAAAAAAGTTTAGTCTGGTCTTTGTTGCTATTCTGTGAATTATCTGATAACACTACGTGATCATAGTTTCAGTGTTATATAAAAACAAACAACTTAAGGGAACTCTATATTTATAAAATATGTATGAGAATGTCCTTTCATTTCTTAATGTTGTTCCTTTGTTTTCAGTTTTTGGGCTTTTAATTATTTTTCCAAATAAAAAGCTACAAAATACTGTATTGTAAACATTTTAAATTTGCAGTAAAATAAATCTGTAAAGCAGATGCTGTATATTTCTCAACATACCCTTTACCAAGGTTGAAGATCCTCCTTAAATAACGGGACTAGATTTGTATCTTCAGGATGTTTTCTCTCACCTAAATATTATTTTCTAAATGTCAAATTCCATTTGGAATCAACATAATTTTCTCATTTAAACTCAATTTATGTTTGCACATTTCATTATCATTAATTTTTATTCATATGATAATACAATGCAGATTTTTATGTTTATGAATATGAAGTAGAAATATGTATTATTTCACCCTAAATATTTTATTTATCTGCCAAATACGTAAATGTAAGAGTATTTACACTGTTCTGACAGCCGACTGTACACTGTACATAACTGGACAGTCGTGTAATAATTTGTTTATCTTTCAGGACTCAAGGCAAAACGAGGTGTGTATGTAATTCATCTGTCACTTGAAACCTCTCCTCGATGATAATATCTCTACGTTCCCTTTTCCTGCTGGCTCCTGTATTGTTTCTCTAGATGACTTTGGCCAGCACATAAAACATATTGGACAGTATGATGTTATTTCTGTAGCACATCGGAGACGGAGCCCTAATCTGTACCCTTTTCTTGTTTGGTAAAACAGCCCAAGGCTCACGCTTTGAGGTTGGACATTATCAGAGTGTGCTGGGTTCTTTGTTTCACATTGGGGGACAACGAAGGTGAAACCTGTTTTTATGCACATGCAGCAAAACCCTTGGGACTCTGGAGGGGGTGTGGCTAGAGGTTCAGGATGGTGATAAAGCCATTGGAGGATAACACTAGCACTGATGATTGTAACTGCATGGGGACTTCTTGCAGAAATCTTTGTAAATAAACTTTCAAATTACAAGATTTCTGGTGTTTGTTTATTATGCAATTTTGAATGCAGCCATTATAATACCTTAGAGGCAACAAGTCAATGTGATCTTTTTTATATTCTGCTCCTAGTTGTATAACACTATATCGCATTGTCAGTTTGGAATAATAGAGTAAAAATACTTGATTATTTATATAAAGAAATTAAGATAAAGAATGGACATGAATGAATGAACCTTATGATCTCTAATGGTTTTAAGCATATATTTTGTAACTAGTCCAGTAAAAAAATGAATGATAAACACAACCGTTTTAAGCTTTGCATGCATGCATCTGCTTCAAATTTTGCTCGATTTCCTCCCTTTTGCGTATTGGTTCATATCCCACCGGTAACGACACGAGCCAATCAGAAGCTAGAAAACACCACAACACAAAGAAGCTCGAACGTATAAACAACCTGGACAACTACCTCTGTTTTCAATCATCGCCGGCTGACTTGTTAAAATTTGCCTTCATTTCATATAAACGGGACATCACAAGTGTCCAGAAAACATCGACCCTGCTGATAGATGAACATGAATTTAAAACGGAGAAAATACGCAAGATGGCTCCGCTGCTGACTGGTCGAGTAATGACGTCTGGCTCGCGAATGAGTCGTTGTTCAGAATCGGCTCTTTTTAATGATTCGTTCTGATCAAAACTCTCACATCTGTATGGTTTACCATTAATGTAAATGTTAAAAAATTAGGTTTAAAAAAATAAAGTGCCAATATAAGGAATAACACGAAATTGAAAAAGTAATACATTCATTTTATGCTTAACTATGTTTCTTCAAAAAGTTTAATTTGTCAACCGAATCTTTTGAATCATACCGGTTCACTGAAACAAACCGTCCAAATGAATCAACTCAGAGTCCAAACTCTTCTGAGTGGGCGACGCATGCGCACACAGCTTCGTGCGTCGGTTAGCGCGAGCGTTTCTTCATCACAACAGAGACGCTCCTCCGTTAAATCCGCTCTTTCACCGGGAGAAAACGGTGCTTTTCTGCCGCTGCCAGCTCTTTGGAGGAGTCGTTCTTTGTTTCGCTTGATGCTTGACGTTCTCACATCATGGGTTCGATGAACCATTACGTGTTTTTATTATTCTGTCTCGTAACGGGCCGGAGTCTCGCTCAGCACCGGAGATAGAGGCCTCTCCGCGCCTGCTCGATTAACGGAGAGCCCGCGCGGAGCGACGAGACGCACGGCGGGAATTCTGAGGCGATTATTTGAGACTCTACTCGTCTGACAGGAGTCTTAAAGGCCCCGGTAACGTAAGACTGTGTGGAACGACCAAAAGAGTCGGAACCGAATCGCCGGGCCGGTGTTGATGTGGGGTAAAATGGAGACCCCGACGATCATATACGATCTGGATACCTCCGGCGGGCTGATGGAGGTAAGAAACGCACATAAAACTCGATTATTTCTTTCCTCAAGTGCTTCTATCAACAGGTTTAACGGTTAACATAACGCTTTGTAACCGTTAGCTTGCTGTTGCTCCGAGTCCGTAATGTCATCCATAGATGCCCCTCACATCGGCTGTCATATCACTGTGAACCCAAACCGGAATTTCCGTTGTAACGTATGGCGCGCGCCCAGGCCCCAACAATTGCTCGAGAGCCTGGTTGATGTGATGATGCCAGGCGCGTGCATATGTTCACTAATGACTTTCTGAATCTCCCGCAGCAAATCCAGACTCTTCTGGCACCGCCCAAATCTGAGGATGGAGAAAAGCGGAGCAGGAAACCGGACAGGAGCACCAGGAGAGCCGGCAGGGCCACCAATCACGACACCTGCGACAGCTGCAGGGAAGGAGGAGACCTCCTGTGCTGCGACCACTGCCCCGCTGCTTTCCATCTGCAGTGCTGGTGTGTGTGATGTTATGTCGGTTTGTGGGTGATGCTTATGGCAGGCTGGTGCGTGTTTCTTGAATGAATTCCTGTAGGTTCGTTGAACCACAAGGGATAGAGCATTTTCTCAGCATAACAAAGGTTACGGTTTTGATCCCAAAGACCACGAAAACTTATGCAGCTTGAATACACTGTAAATCGCTTTGGCTAAAAGAATCTGGCAGTTGCATAAATGGAAATGATAATGGAGAAGGGTTTTGCTCTGGATAGGAGCTGATTAATAAACATAGCATGCTGTATGCCGTCACAATATACAACTATGGACAATTACTATCCTACTAAAACCCATCATTATCGATATTGTGGTAATTATACACTTATTATGATATGGTTAACAATTCAGCCCCCATTTAATGCTTTGCCTTAAAGGGAAAGTTCATACCAAAATGAAAATTGTGTTAATATTTACTCGCATGTTCAACATGTTTTTAGACTTCCCGGCGTCTTTGGAACACAAATAAAGATATTTTAGGTGACATCCGAGAGATTTCCAGGTTTCCTCATAAGCATTATGGTCATAGTTGTTGTAAAGGTCACTAAAGACATCGTTAAATTGAGCCACTATGAGCGGATGGACTAATTTAACGATGTCTTTAGTGACCTTAACAACAACTATGACCATGATGCTTATAAAGGAGGAGACCTGGAAAAGTCAAAAGCTTCAATAGTCACTATGAGCGAATGGACCAATTTAACAATGTCTTTAGTACTTTTCTGGACCTGGACAATAACTATTGTAACCATGATGCGGCTCGTAACCATGATGTCTATGAGGAGGTCTTGAAATAATCTCGGATGTCTCCTTAAATATCCTATTTGTTTTTCGAATACACTTTGAGGTCTTAAAAGATGTTGAATGTCATTTTGGGTGAAAAATAACTCAATTTTGAGATAAGCTTTTCCTTTAAGAGCCTCAGTGGTTACAAACTCTCTTTTTCTCATTCTTACTCCAGTATTTTATGTTATTTGTTTTGTACACAAAATTAAAGGTGAATTTTAACTGATATAATTATTTGTTCACTTTAAACAAACATTTACATAGATACTGTGATAATATTGTTACCGTGTATTAATATGGCTCTGATAAGTTTGAGGTGAAAAATCTGATTATGTGAGTGCGCGTTTATAGTCCGTAGTCATTTTGTCATTCGGAACGGCTTCATCCGAACTTGAATTTCATGTTGAAGTTTCATCCATATATATTTCCTCATTGCTTATTCTGTTCTGTGTTTGGGAGCTAAAATGATTCCATGTGTGTTTGAGGGTAAAGGCATGCAGCTGATGCTGTGCGGTCAATGGGTTTGTAGAGTCTCACGATAATCGGTTCTTGGATTGGCCTTATTTGAGAAAGTAGCTACAATGTTTGTGGTCTGTTTGGACCATTTGGTGAATATTGCATTGTGGGAAAAGTTGCATTGTATAAACTGTAGGAACAATTTTCTTTGTTTATGATGTTTAGTTACAGAGAATATATCTGTTGATCAGATTTTGCTACCCTCGCATTGCTTTTCTTTTCTTTTGAAGAAATTAGGAGATGGGAAGACCAAAAGTGCTTTGTGCATAGAGCATGTGTGCATACTATAGTGCATTAGAAAACAAAGTTGCCTTTCTTATAGGGTGGGGTATTGATTTACCCTTTGAAACAGTTAAAGTGCTACTTCCTCTTTGCTAAAGTAGGCCTGACTTTTGAAGCTGTCACATAAAAAGTAGTTTTTCTCATTCATAATATGGAATATAAAGACTGTCTGCTGTTTATCTACTCGTGTGTTCACTTCTTGTTACATTCAATTGCTTTTCTTGCCACTGTGTAAATGTGTTAGCCGAAGCATGTAACCTCTGACTTTGTTTACATTTCCTCAGTAACCCGCCATTGAGCAGAGAAATGCTGCCCCCTGGTGACTGGATGTGTCATCGCTGCTCTGTTCGCAAGAAGGTTGGTGCATTTATGTAACAACTATTTTGATTGTTCTAGATTGCAGAAAGATTTTTATTTTAATGCTTACATTTTGAATTGGACTTCTTTCTACAGAAAAGGGAACAAAAGAAGGAGCAGATAAATGGTCTTTTAGAACGTCAATTGTCAAAGCAGTCGCCGTCTCCAGAGCCAGACTGTGGTATGTTGCCCCTAGACCCCACCTTGGGTTCTGGCGGCACTGGATTACGGGCCGCCGTGGCTCAGGTTCGACTCCTAGAAAGACCAAGCAGTCGACCCGCAACCCCCAACTCTAACTCTTCTTCAACTGACACACCCACACCGTCCGAGCAGAACGACATGGAGGAAGACCTGCTAGACGTGGATGACGAGGCTCAGGGTTCTGATCCAGAGCTCTCCACTACGCCAGTTACCCTCAAGAGACCTTTTGACCTCCTAATCGCAGCTGCCATGCAGAGGAACCCCACGCAGTTCCAACTTCCCAATGACCTCACCTGCACAACTGCACTTCCAGGTATAGGAGAGGCTGATTTGACTGAGGAAAAGGGAAGCTGATCGTCAGTGATGTGTGATGGCTGCATGTGTTTTTTTTAGGCACCAGCAAAAGAAGACGGAAAGATGAGTTTTCGGGAAGAAACGTGAAACGGTCGCAGCATGAGCTGGACCATTATGGACTGGTTCCACTGCCAGTAAAAGTGTGCCACACATGCAACAGGTACAAACTAAGCTTAAACTTAATATGGGGGTAATGTAAGGGTAACCGTTGCCTTAGGGTTAGAGAGTCGGAATTCTCAGGGCCGGCGGGTAACTACTGAGGTGTCCTTGAGCAAGGCACCTTGACCTTACCCCCACTTGCTCCACGGGTGCTGCAGTGATTGCTGCCCACTGCTCCAGGTGTATGTATGTTCACGACTTGCTATGCGTGTGTTCACTACTCACTGGATGGGTTAAATGCTGAGGTCACATTTTGGGTATGGGTCACCATATCTGACAAATAGGTCACTTTCTTTCATATACTGACTCTATTCATTCTTTTGGTTCGACCTTAAAAATAAGTAAAAAAGTTATATATATTTTAATACAAAATAAATATTGAATATTGTAAAAGTCAAATAGTAGTGGTTGGTTTACAGAATGTGCATCCACAGTCTTTCAGCTTTAGGTCAGATGATTGGTGTTATTTCATTTTGAGAAAATGTGTTTAAAATGTACAAAGCAAAACGTTGTGTAAAAACAAACAGTATACACTAATTTTCTCTTTTTCCCAGGAGCTGCAGGTTGGCTCCATTGGTCCAGTGTGATTATTGCCCTCTCTTGTTCCACATGGACTGTTTGGACCCGCCTCTCACTGCCTACCCTACAGGCAGGTGGATGTGTCCCAACCACATCCAGCACCTGGTAGTAAGGAAACTTTGCATAGCTGTTCTGTATAGTGATCTTTCACACTTCGATTGTAATATTTTTACACAACAAATAGTCTGAACTAACATTTTCACACAAGCACACACCTCATTCATTCTGTGTTTCTACTGCTCACAGATGAACCAGAGGAGCCTGACCCTTAGCAACCGCTGCCAGCTCTTTGACCAGTTTCAGGACTGTATATCCCAGCATGCAGTGAAGCTCGACTTTCTGCAACGGGTACATCGCCAACACCCACCAATTCCCCGAACGGGTCACGCTCAAAGCAGGAGGACTCTAAAGGTCATATAGGTTCTTATAAATGTATCGTATATTTTTAGTGAGGAACAGCAGTGAATGCTCAATTAGATTTTCTGCTGATTTTTTTTAGGTTCCGGATGCTATAAAGTCACAGTACCAGAACCCACCGGTCTTAACGCCAACCACGGGGATTCGTGATGGGGAAATGATCTGTGCTGGTATACCAGACACTGTTGTCCCACAACATGTAGCCAGTGAAGACGAACAGCGTCAGGTGCGTCAATGTTTTCAGATTTAGTATTATTTCTAAACTTTTTGTCTGATTGCTGTATGTGACGTTGATGGAATATTTTGTAATGCTTTGGTGCAGTGGCTCACAGACGTCATCTCGCTGCAGTGCAGCATCATGAGACATTTATGGAACAAGCAAACAACTCACTGGGATTCGGAACAGACGGAAAAGACTAACGACAGAGACTCTTGTCAGAGCACGCAAAACCTCGGGCCCAAAGCAGTTTGTAGCTCGTGTACTGACGGACATTGTCAGAACTGTCGGACAACCAATGGCCCTGTAGACAGTTTGGTCAAGCCCAATGGGATGCAATGTCTTGTTAGAACTTCAGATAAAACCACCTCTGCTCCACCCAACCACGCCAGCTCCAATACTTCTATTAGGTCAGAGGTTTCCATTTTAAAATCCTGTAAGGCAAAAGACGTTGTAATATCTGACCCCACCACTCCACCATGTGACCACAAGAAAACTCCGGCACCCTCGGACACCCCTTCATTAGAAAAACTCACAGCCTCTTCTGTAAGTTCAGGAGCACATGATGTAAAGCCGACGAAAACGACCGCAGACACTGGTTCTGGCCACCAGAAATCTTCATCTTGTGGTGAGGACATCCTTGAGTCATTTTTTTTAATTCACCTCCCACTAAACGTAAAGAAATACTGAAGTGCTGTTGTCTTTCCTCAGATGGAAAGACTGGTTTCAATTCAGCAATAGCAGGAGATAAGGAAGTGTTTTCTTGCACCGATCTACCTAACGTGTCAGAGCTGTCAAGCTGGATTAAAAACACCATGCAGGGCAGCAGAGGTGTGTGTTTAAGAGAAAGCATTTCTGTTTGACATTTCAGATTCAGTCAAATCTCTTGGCTGCAGCATTCTGATTATTTTAAAACCCTCATTGTTGCAGAAGTTGAACTCGGCTCTTTGGATGATAAGTTTGTAAAGCTCTTGGCCTGGCAGCGGATTCAGCAACTCTTTGATTCCAAATCCTCTCCCGTTCAGAGTAATTCTACGCTGTCTGTGTCACACGCTCATAAAAAACACAGTGAAGGTATGAAGCCACCAGTCTGCTTACAACTGCTTTTCTACTCTGTACATTGTCTTGAAATAATTATAAGGTTGCTATACAGGTATAGTGTTAGCTGTGTGGTTCAGATACAGTGTATTTGTTTTAGGGTTAGGGTTAGGGTTTGACCAATCAGATTGACCAAAAATTTTTGAATGTTTTTGTGTTTAGCACAAAATAAGGAGGTGCAGGCGAGAGCTTCATTTTGCTCAGTTTCGGGAAAGGGAGCAGCTGTCAAAATGTGCTACAGGAGTCTGTACATCGGGACAGGTGAGAATTATTCTTTGACGCACTTAAGTGCTGCAGGAGATGCTTCAACTTCACAGTGTTTGCTTTTCTCTCCCAAGGTGCTGATATGGACGTGTGCCTTACAAACTACGGTCATTGTTACTATGTTTCAGGAAAACATGCCTGTATTTTTTATGATGAGGTATATGTTTAACATTAAACTGATCTAAATAAGGGGGGTAATTGTTTTTCAGTTATAAAAAATGTATTTCTCTTTTAGAATACAAAGCAGTATGAATTGCTGAACTACAGCGAACACGGGACGACTGTCGACAATGTATTATATTCCTGTGACTTCTCTGAGAAGACGAGCCAAAACCCATCCAGCAGTCTGCTGGCCAAAGTACAGAACATCATTCGTAAGTTTTTGTTTTTAACTAATTGTTGATCAAAGATCATGAATATACAGAATAGTAGGCAGTAGTCAGTGCATACTGTGCAGTAAGTTACATTATAATATGGTCATTAATGCATGTGCGTTTGCAGGCCGCTGCCGAAAAAAAGAGCAGCAAGACTCTGAGATGGGCGTGACCTCTGCGGCAGAGGGCGGAGTTATGAGGTGCCAGTCCCATGATGCTCCCATTCCTCCATGTAACTGTAAAAACAGTGGCTCCAGTTTTATCGGAGGTAGCAGTGCCGGATGGGAAGGTACTGCGCTCCTCCATCACGGAAGCCACATCAAAATGGGCTGCTTGCAATTTGTCTTTAGCATCACAGAGTTTGCCAACAATCTGCCCAAAGGAGAAATCACCACATGCAGCCTCGCTCCCACATCTGTCCAACAGGGAGAGCACCTGAGCAAAGCCACTCTACTCCAACACAAGCTTGTAGCTTAAACCCCTAAAGCACCTACCAGCCTCTTCCGCAACCTGTACATGATGTAAACGGTGTGCTAATTATTTAATTGTTTATACACTTGCATGAAATTAAGTTTTTTTATATATAACTGTGTATATATATATATCATTTCGTTTGGCAGGTTGCACATAGATTTTGTGTTTATTTCAATTATGAAGTTATTGTATCTTGTGTTTTTAAAGGGAGACTATCATCACTATCTATGCCCGCAGAACCAGAGCCGTTTTCATGTGTAAAAGAATTCTATTTTGTGCCAGTAACGATAGTGTTTTATATGAACAGGCAATTTTTCCATGAAACTGAAGCTTTTATTTATGTACTCTATCGGGAGTATAGTCATGCAAAGTCACACGTGTAAATAGGTGTATGTATCCTTGTAAATAACATGAGAACCACGTGACCCTGTGACATAAGTGCACCAGTTTGTATTATTTCTGTAAGTGCGTCATTTGAGCTGATGTCCAGATTTGTATAATTGTTTAATGTGCCGTGTAAATACAATTTTCACCAGGTTCTTGTGTCAAACCATGTAAATACAAAACAGATTTTAAATAACATACTTAAGAAATGCACTCGCCTGGTTCATGTTCATTCAAACTTCTAAAACTAAATCATTTTAAGTAAAGAATTGCCATTGTTTTTACTATTTTAGGGCACTTCTTACACTTTTCTTCAAGTATTAAATGTCGGTGCATCATATGACTTAACTGGTGGGTGAAAAATCAATTCGATTCAAATTAAAGGAGGGACCAGAAGTAACCACGAGAGTAATATATAATCGTGGGCGTTTTCTTCACAACAGTGCAGATATGTATCAATAACGAACAGCAGTTGAAGTTGGGCGAGTTTGCATTGGCTTGAGCTTTTTCGTGTTTCGGTCGGGATTTTCTCAAGTAGATTTAACGTTTAGATATCCATTTTAATACAATGCTTTTACTTATTTGCGGAGGAGTCGTCGCCGTTTACCTGCTGTTATGCCTTACGGTTTTAAAAATACCTAAATGTAAAAGCACGGCCAAACTGCACGGGAAGACGGTTATTGTGACAGGTAGGTGCTTCTGTTTATTCTTGTCAAACCGGCTCCTGCCTTCGTTTACTAAAAAGAATGTGTTTTTAAGGAACTTTAGTAAATCATTACAGATCTCGTCAACAGAAGTGTTGCACATCGCACAAGTAACTTAATTAGATAGCAAATTACCTCAAATTAAGCTCATGCATTCGTGATAATCTGAACAGATCACATGTTTTAGGTGCGAACACGGGTATCGGCAAGGCCACAGCGTTGGATCTGGCGAGGAGAGGAGCTCGGGTGATATTAGCGTGCAGGAATGAAAGCAAAGCCCAGTCTGCGGTCGCGGACATACAAAGGGTAGAACCAAAGACTTAAAGCTGTGTCTGATTTTGCCCTCTATCTCCTATATTGTGCACTATATTGGCGCTCCGCTCTTTTGTAGTATTACCCGAATTCAGAAGCTGTGTCCCAATTCGGGGGCTGCAACGGCAAATTTATAAAGTCGCGGACCTTACAACGAGGACTTTGTCTTCATAGGACACAGCCTCAAAAGTCCAAGAAGCGAACTGACATGAGACGGCCTAGACTCGCGGAGGATTTACCAATTGCGTCACCTGCTGCTCGTGTTGAGTGGCGACAGCAGAGAGTTTTCCGACTTTATTAAACAAATGCTGAGCCAGAAAAATGATATTTTATTTGAGAGAATATGACACGTTTATGTAGATTAAAACCGCCCGACAGTATTTACAAATAATTTTACAACACCATAATGCACCAATAATGTTATCGAACGACAGCATTTATTAAATAAACCACTGAAATTGACCGTTTATTTAATTACATACTTTTTTTTAACTAAAGTGTTGAATGTTTATTTAAATATTTACAGACACGCAATGAATCTCTATCCTTAATGTAACTGTCACCGTGCCGTATACTGGACAACTAAGTTTGCGTCAATATTGTGCATGTAATTTCTAATCGAATCATGCTAACTATAGATCATTGAAAAGGTCTAAGACTCTAGAATACAGATTTCTTTGGTGTTTTTCAAATAATTTATGTAGGAAGAGTAATTGTTTCTTTTTTATAATAACTTTGGGATGTCAGCGAGAGGCTATGCGGTTTATAAAAATATGTGCTTTAGTTCTTTTGCGAAGTGTTTGTCCCGAGTCGCAACAGCTATGCCCCAAAAATTGTGCATATCCATATAAGGGCTTTCCACGAAACCTCCACACACATCTATTTGTTATTGTGAAATGTGAAAGTGTCTTTGCATTCTCTAAAGATGAATTTGAGGGCGAATGCAATGTCTACAAATAGTGAAATGGTCGTTTTTTTCAAAACCACTTATACAAACAGAATGTCTTAAATAAAGTCAGACTATGCTTAGATTTTTTATGTCCTTTCACTTGTCACCGTATTCGGGACACCCACGTTTGCTTCCATATTTTTGTGAAGATTCTGATCCATTCATGACACTATATAGACCTATCGTTGAAAAAGTATGAGACTCTAAAATACATTCTCAACAGTGTTTTATGAAATAAAGTATGAAGGAATTGATTCATAAATGACAAGAGTTTGTATTCAATTTAAATACAAGCTGCGGAACACCTACATTTACTTCAATACTTTGCATGTAAATTCTTATCTAATCATGACAAACATTATATTGTTGGAAAAGTCTAAGACTCTAGAATACAAATTTTATCGGTGTTTCAAAGAATAATCTATTTAGGAAGAGAAATTGATTCATGCATCATATTTGATTCATAAATTTGTGTGCATCAAAAGTATAGTTTCATCCATATTGTCTGTTGTGGTCAAATTTCAGACCAAGGGTTAAAACCAATGGGCCCCCTAGAGGATTTTGGTGAAAGAGCGGATAAATAACTCAAAGAGCCTTCAAAATTGGGTGTATCATTCATGACACATTTGTTTTTTACAAAAAAACATTGTGCATTGGGACACAGCCCCATTGTGAGTCACACTGCTATAGGGGAGGGGCTTTGTTCAGGGGTGAATTGCGCAATTTGAACTTAAGAAACAGAATGTATGGCACAATTGTTGACAAGTTTAATTATTGTTCGATATCATGTTGTTTTAATGTGACCTTAGCAAGCAATTTTAGAGATATCGGTTTCCCCAATTTAACAAGATATGACTTGTCCTTGTATTAGTGAAATAAGGTGTTGCAAAAAGCCGCCGAGAGCGGATACCTTGCTCAGAGGGTCTTTGCTATTCGATGTATAACAACCGTTTCCAACACTAGAGCATAATTGAAATCCTTTTTGAAAGTTTGTAAAATCAAAGACCAGGTATTCTCTGTAAATAAATATATTAAATTAAATATTTGGTATCTTATATATAAATATCCTTATTAAAAATGACCATACTTGAGGCAACGTCTGGTCTAGTATTTTTAAATGCTTTGTAAATGCATTAATGTGAAATTACAAACATTACTGTGATAAATTTAAATTTAGTCATTTAGCAGACGGTATTGTCCAAAGCGACTAACAAGTTGGGTAAACAATGGGAGCAAATTGGGTCAAATATTAGGATAACAAAAAGCATAAGAGCAATAAAAAGAGCTTTGTGTGTCTCACAAAGCCTACTACAGTGTACAGAGCCAAGTTTAGTTTATCTAAGCTTAAATAAGCATGCATTTTTTTTTGATAATGTGGAAAAGAACAGTCAGGTGCAGACAGAAGAGATGTGTTTTCAGCCGATTCTTAAAGATGGCAACAGAATCTGCTTATCTTGTAGCAGCAGGCAGATCATTCCACAAATGTTGAACCGATCCAGGGAAGGTTCATGAGAGCGATTAATGCATTTGATTTGATGTGCACATAGGAAACAGGAAACAAAGAGGTGTTGTATATGCACTTGGATCTGGAAAGTCTGCAGTCTGTGAGGGCATTTGCTGAGAGCTTTCTTAAGAAAGAATCCAGATTAGATATCCTCATCAACAATGCAGGTATCTGACTATTTTCATTTCAATGTCACGATACAATTACTATTATGTTTTGTAGCTTTTTTTCAATCATTTTTTAAACCGTCTTATTGTGTTTGTAGGACTTTTAATGGGCGGCAAGACAAAAGATGGCTTCGGAATGATCTTCGGTGTCAACCACCTCGGTCACTTTCTGTTAACTGTGCTGCTATTGGATCGTCTAAAAGAATGCGGCCCGAGCAGAGTTGTCACTGTTTCTTCATTGGCTCATCTGTGGGGGAAGGTTGACTTTAACTGCATCAACACTCATAGAGATCTTGGGCTAGGAAATTCTGATTTTGCCTTGTTGAGGATGTACAGTCACAGCAAGCTTTGCAATATCCTCTTTACTCACGAGCTGGCCAAGAGACTCAAAGGCACTAATGTCACCTGCTACAGTCTTCATCCAGGTTTACACTCTTAATATTTAACAAAGCACATTAAGTTTTTCTGTTTAAAGACTCATACTTCTCTAATGCTGTTTTATATTCAGGAGCCATCAAAACTGACATCAACAATAACAGCACCCTGTTGTGGCGGCTCATAATGACCCCAACTATGCTGCTCTTCTTTACCGATGTGGATTCTGGAGCTCAGACGTCTATTCATTGCGCAGTTCAAGAGGGTCTGGATCCCCTGAGCGGATGCTACTTCTCTAGCTGTGCCGTGGGTAAGGTTCCCGCTAAAGCCAGAGATGATGCCACGGCCAAAAAACTTTGGGAAGTCAGCGAGAGGCTCTGCGGTTTAGCATAGGCTTACTGTGTGCCACTTTATGCACATTTATTTAGAACTGAATTTATTTGGAGTTTCCTGTGTACATCTTCAATAAAAACAAACTTTAGGTCTCATTAGCTAATAATCGTGCACAAATTGCCTACTTAAGTCAGAGCGGTAGTCTAGTGGTTAGCACTCCAGACACGTATACATGAGCTGTCCACTGTCCTTTGGAGAAAATCCTCTACCTCCAAAATTAATATGTACTTAAGTTCTTCTGCGAATTATTTGTTCTTTCCACGAAACCTCCACACACATCTATTTGTTATTGTGAAGTGTGAACGTGTCGTTGCATTCTCTAAAGATGAATTTGAGGGCAAATGCAATGTCTACAAATAGTCAAATGGAAGTTTTTTTTAAAACCACTTATACAAACAGAATGTCTTTTATGAAGTCAATGCAGTTTTATGTTCATTTCAGTTTTATGCAGCAACTTGCAAAAAATTCAGATCAAGCTATGATGCATTCTTTTTCTCTGTTCATTTTGCAGGGTCATCTAATTTTGCGATTTCTGAAATACATGAATACATAAATATTTTGGTTAGTTCTGTGCTTCTGAGATCACATGAGGGGTTTATTTACTGTTGTTGTTTGTTCATAATATGAACTTCAATATATAGTTTTAAGCACTGAATACAGTTATTCAGTAGTGTTCAATAAAGGTTGTTTGCGTCTGACATCATGATATGTAAGTGAAAGTAAGTAACTAAGTGTGCTTTCTATTGTACTATTGAAAACCTTTACATACAGTGTGCTGCAGTACTTTTTGTTCAATAAAATTCAAGAAGGAGAAATGCTCTTTTGTCTTACACATTGTGTTCATATGACATGTAGCTTGATGAAAGTATTACAGTTCCTATAGTTTGTATTTTTAGATTCCCAATGCAACATCAAATGAGGTTATTGTCATACCGGAGTAGACGTCACAGTTATAGTTACTGTGCTTCATGCCACCTCTCCCTATCCAAGAATTAGATAATTATGGTGATCCACTTTGTAAGACAACCCATTTCTTCTGGGTTGCATGTCAAAGAATGCCAACAATTCATTGAATTACTCAATAATGCAAGACTGCAAATAATTTGGCTTTGAGTAATATTGTGATGTATGTTTATATGCATGTAAGAAAACATTCAAACAACATTTCATTATTAATATTCTTTTCATTTCTACAATATCTAATACGAATTAAACACTCTCACATACTTGAGTTTCTTAGAATAGTAAACTGTGGTAAATTGTAGAATACTACGTTAAAAAACGAATTGATAAAATTAATACCGTAGCACGCTTTTTCACATATTCACTAAGGCAAGGTTCAAAACAATATTGTTTCTAAAAATGTCACAACATTTAATTAATTGCTAATGCTCTATTATAAACAAAAGAATGCTACAGTTTTTTTAATCGGGCCACTAGCACCTACATTATTTTATGAATACCGTTAGTCATGTTGCATATAATAACTTTTAGTATAATATCGTGTTTTATTAATTATAAGATACCTGACATGCAGAACTTACAATCATAAAATAACTAGCTGAATTGACTACAATTGTGACATTCAATGCTAAGTAGGTGCAACGCTAGCCAAATTTTAATAGTAACCAATTTAGCGTCCTAATTCGTGGAAAGTGTTCTGAACACAAAAAACACCGAAAGACAAGACATCACTTGGCGGTCTTTTGTTCGCTCGAGCACGCGCAAACCGGTCCGGTGAGAGCGCGTGGCGTAATGGAGAAACCGTCGACCGGTTTATCAGGCTTTGAGTCAGACGGAGCGCATAAGAAGGGCTCGCGGATTGGTCACTGACTCTTGCAGCAGACAACAGCCATGCTTCATCTCATCATCGCCGCCGCTCTTTTCGGAGTACTTTATGTCGTTTTGGTGGAGACTCTGTTTAAGAAATCGAAATGTAAAGGGACCGCCGATGTCACCGGAAAAACGGCTATTATTACAGGTGAGAATTTAAATAAACTTTATTTAAAAGCCAAAATCACAACACACCTGTTCCGGTGCGCGTGCGTTTGTCACGCTGACTTGTCCCATGTTTTATTAACAAAGCTCAAAAATCAATGATCGTTGAACCTGTTTGTTTATAGCTTATGTTACATTTCATTTTCGTTTTGTTGTTTTAGGTGGTAATACAGGTATTGGTAAGGCCACGGCCATGGATCTGGCTGGCCGTGGAATGAGAGTGATACTGGCTTGTAGAAACCAGCAGAAGGCCGAAGCCGCAATAAACGATATTAAGAAGGTGAACAAAGCATTTCATCACGCTGTATGTTTGATAATATAAAGTATAGGATGTTTGTTGTCATTGTGATAATATTAAGTATTGGCTGTTTGTTGACATGGTGATAATATTAAGTATTGGCTGTTTGTTGACATCGTGTTTGTTGTTCAGGCCACATGCAGCAACGACATCGTGTATATGGAGCTTGATCTCGGGAGCCTAAAATCTGTGCGATCTTTTGCGGAGACTTTCCTCAAGACTGAGTCTAAACTGGATCTGCTCATCAATAACGCAGGTCAGCCAAACCTTACGCTTTATATAAGAACTGTCCTGCGAAAAACATGACAAATTCTAATGATCTCCATTTAACTGGTAGAACATCAGCTTGTCTATTAAAACCAATACAAAATACCTTTATTTAGTGCATCTTGGGCATTAATTATTCCAGATAACATCCCACTAACAAAACCCATCGCATTAGACTATAGAAACCAATACACCCAACCAGAACTACTGTGATGGTTTCTGTTGTTAACATAATCCTTGGCTTTTTCTGTGTAGGTCTGGTGGCTGATGGTAAAACCACGGATGGCTTTGGAATAGAGTTTGGCGTCAACCATCTTGGTCATTTTCTTCTCACCTGTCTTTTGTTGGATCGTCTGAAGGAGAGTCCTGCGTCCCGAGTCATCACGCTGGCCTCCATGGCTTATCGCTGGGGCAAGATTGATTTTGATTCTCTTATTTCCACCAAAGATCTCGGATCAGGACGATACAGTTGGCAGTTTTTCCAGGCATACTGCAACAGCAAACTGTGCAATGTCTTATTCACTCATGAGCTGGCCAACAGGCTGAAGGGTTCGAATGTGACTTGCTACAGTGTTCATCCAGGTAAACCACATTTATGTGACAATGTCATATTAGAACACAAACGTCTGAAGACGTTTCCTGTTTTTACAGTTTGTGTTGCTGTATTTCTGTTCAAGTATTCTCTATTAAGGAGGTTAATCACAATTTATGTTTTGGGATTAAAGGCGTGTACAAATTTTAGATGTCGAAACAAGGTTTGCGCTCTTAAAAGTGCTTATTCCCTTTAATCTAATATGTGGCAACATGCTGCGTTTTGCTTTAGTCAAAAAGGAATTTTTCTGTGCAATACATATTTGAAGAAAAGCTGTAGAAAACCATAAGATGGTCCAGTAACTTAGCAGGGTTGTTATTTTATGATACATACCAAACACAAATTTACTATAAATATCTCAAAAAAAATGTTTTGTTTAAATATTGATGTACATTTGTTGACTATTATTGAGTTACTCTTCTATTTTTCTTACACATTTGAAGCTACACGAAAGCATCTAACTGAATCATCTTTGAACCCCTGTGCAGGTGTCGTGAAGACTGAGCTGTCCCGCCATGTGAGTCTCTGGCAGAAGGTGTTTATTGAGCCGATTGCTAGACTTCTTTTCCTGGATCCAAAGACCGGAGCCCAGACGACCCTGCATTGTGCCGTTCAGGAAGGAATCGAACATCTAAGTGGGCGTTATTTCTCATGCTGTTCTGTGGAGGAAGTCTTTGCCAATGCCAAAGATGATGCAGTGGCCAAGAAACTCTGGGACGTGAGTGAACAACTCTGTGGACTGTCGTGAACCTGTCGAAAGCATTTTAATTCTTGTGGATGGAGACCCTGTTCACAAATGTACTCTTGAAAAATCCAAGTATGAAGTAATGAAACCGATTTACAATATTCTGTCTATAGTGACACAATTGTTATTTACAAAGTTTACAGTGTTTTAATGTACTTGTATAGATGTTGTGTTGCCGTTTTTTTATATTGTATTAAAGCATGTGATGGAATCATCACTATCCTTTATCTTTAATTTTAAAAGTATAAAAACTGGAAGGATACAACTTCAGTCTCGCTTGTATGCGTAAAACCGGGTAATATACAAAATCCACTTAACAAGTAAAAAATCTACATTAGATTGTCTCTCAAACGGGTCTTTCCAGATTTACTATTACCATGCAATCTCTTTCCAAACTAATCCCCACGAGCTGTTGACTGGTGAATTCTGCATGTCAGCAGGTTTATGAAACGCATGTCACACTACGTGTGGAATGAAAACATTTCTTAAAGTTGAAAGATTTGCATGCTGTAGGATTGACAGTGTCTGAGCGTGCACGTACCATCCATTTAATTTTCCATTTATAGTTTCTTTGTTTTTCCATCGAAGCTACTAATTTCCCAAACATTTATTAATTTTATTACTTTGAGTGTTTGGATTGTAACAATGCTGAAGATGGACATTGCAGTTTTTGAACAACACTGATAAACAAGACCTAGAAATCTGACAATACGGAAAATTGTAAGCATCGTCCTGAGCAAGTGGGAAAAAGTAAATCTCTGAACTTTATGACGTATAAAATAACACCCAAAATGCACACTGTAGAATTATAAAGGTTTTCTGTCTATTATGGACCGAATAAATTACATCAAATAAGAAAGTGAAAAAATTAAGCACACTTCATGAACTAAACGATTAACTAAGTGCTTGTGTTTTGCATCCTGGATCATTCGACAACAAAACGGGAAAATATTTCTTTAAATGAGAAGATTTGAAAGATCTGAATGGCTCGTGTAAAATACTGATTCCTGTGTAACAAACAACTTTATACTACATATATATTGTATAAGTGCTTGCATAAAACTTTGCAAGAAAGAATTCATAATATGTATACATTCTAAAATGTCTATGTTGCTATTTTAAAATTGCCACTTCCCTTATAAAGCCAACGTTTCCAAGGGCTTTTTGTTTATATCTGCCCAAAGTCAAACGGTCTGAAGTGTTAAGCGGTATAAACATCTCCACGTCATGGCGAAAGCTGGGTTGTCTTCAGAGAATTTACCTTGCATCAAGTATCTTTCATCTGAATTGCAACAAAATCAAATTCAAGCATTCTAGCATGTCATCCTTGTGAAATCCGCCATTAGGGCGGCGCTCACACCAGTGTAATCTCCACCTCTTCTCTCTTCTGCACCTGGCCCTGCGCCTGCTGTTTCGGTGGCAGAGGTGCAACTCGTACCTGGAGAGGGCAAAAATATCCATAAGACCTCATACCAAACTACACCTCAGCATCATAAAGTCTGAGTATTCTTACGGGTCTCAGAGTGCCTTGCCTGCCTTCTGCTGGAGATCTGTCTGATAGTGTGTGGGCGTGGCCTGCGGAGAAGACAACAGATATGATTGGAGGAGCTACAGACTCCAGTGATGCATTCTTTGCTGTCTTTTATGTGCTTACTATGCCTTGAGACGTCTGGGGTTTGGAAACCATTTAAAGTGTGTGTGGTAGCAAGGGTAGACAGCGAGTGGGATACTGGGCTACAGGTTGGAAATGGTGGACAGGGTGGAGGATCCTGAACTGATGGAGACACCTAAGAAAAAATTACAAAAAAGACATTAAGCATTAAACATTTTAGAAGATTTCTATGATTCTTCCTTGAAAACCAGCAGAACCTTTACACTTAAGCTCCGGTGTGTCCGTGGACACTCTTGTCCACACGTGTCCTCCACTAACACCGCAGGAAAGACGCCCACCTCACCATTAAACTCGCCCTCCCAAAACCCATCATCCTCCTGGTTGTGTTTGCTGAGGATACGAATAACAGCACCTTCAGGAAATGACAACTCATCCTCGGTCTGGGCTTTGTAGGTGTATAGAGCCCTCGCCAGGTTTATAGCTGTGTAGCAGAGCAATAAAGCAGAACATTTTAGGAACACTGAGTTTAAGGCATAAAGAGATAACTTGATAATTTTCTGTGTGTGTGGGTGGTCTCACCGCTGGCGGGACTATTTGGGCAGCTCAGGTTGAGTGTCTCTAACTCTGGCTCGGGGTCCGCAGAGGTGCCGGAGGTCTGTGACTGGGCGTCCATACTGGAGAGAGACTGGAGCATGCTCAGTACAGAGTTGGAGGAGGGAAGCTGCAAGTACTTCTCAGGCACATACCCAACCTGCCCTGCTCCATTCCTAGCCTGAAAAACGCAAACTGGTCTAATATACGACAACAACGTGACAACGAATATGTGTGTTTGGATGCAAACGTCTACTAAATGAAGAAATGTGAATGAACCTTAACCCAGTCCTCCATGTCACCATCATCAATAAGCTCCAGTACTTCCTGTCCCTGGATAGTGAGCTCATCAGGTTGGGACGCCTGTGGAACAGCTCAAGTTAATGACAGAATGATGAATAAGAATACCATGATGGTAGTGGGTCTTGCGTGACCGTGAGAGCGAACTGTACCTGATAAGAGTAAAGCACAGAGCAGGTTAGGGGGTAGGTCCTGTGAGTGCTGGAGGGGCTTGAACTGCTGTCATCCAGGGTCTCTGTGTCCTCTTCATCTTCTCTGTCATGATTTACAGAGGGCTGCAAAAACAAGACATGAAAAGTTGTTCTATAGAACCTAACATACAATATAATATAATATAATAATTACTATTCAACTGTGGTTGACGTGTACTGAGTTACAGAAAATGAAGCATCATGGGTATTGAGAGTAGCCCATTTCTCATTCTCCAGCTCCTCCATCACTTGGTTCATGGCGCTCTTGAGCCAGACGTCTACAGCCACGCCCACGTCTCTGAGCTGGTTCAGACGAGCCTCTGCTTTCAGTTTCACTGTCTACAAGGAGTGAACACATCAACTTGTTGCTTTAAACCTGTATGATGTTTGTTTGGATCCTTCCAGCAGATGTACGGCAAATTCAGATCTACCAAAATGTAAATTGGATAGATATACCAAAATGTAAACACAATTCACCTCTGATTTACGAATGGATTCTCTCGCATCGTCCATTTTTATTTCCAGCTCGTTGTTATTCTGGTCTTGCTGATGTGATTCTTCATAGTTTGACAGAGTCTAAAATACCACCAAACACATCAGGTTACACTAAACAACCACATCTTCAACAATACATGCTGCATGGCAAGACAATCCAGTTTTCAAGTAAGATTCTCTACATAAGTGAATCGACATTCTTGACCACAGTTTGCAGTGACCTCTCACCTTCTGCGTGAGGATGATGTTCTTGTGTTCTCTCGCCACACGTGTGGCCCATTTCCGTGCTTCTTTATTCAAACCATGCTCTTCGACCGTGCCAGTCTCACTTATAAGCTCAGTAACCTAATGAGAGAGAGAGAATATTGAAGTTTTTTTACACATGAAGTTAAGTTCTGTTTTGCCGTGTTCGATCACGTCTTCTCATGTATATGCATTGATGCATGTCCTAAGTAAGATAAAAAGCAAGACTTACAGTATTATGTCTGTAAATATTGAGCAAGTTAATGAATTTTAAAGTGATGTCAACTCTTGAATAAACTGATGTGGGTTTATAGAACAGCCCCTGTTCACCAGACACTGAATGTTACGACTATTTCTGGAGGAAATGGGTTCAGCGTTATACAAATTACTAAAGCACCACATCATCCATCTCACTTGAAACACAGAAATACGCTTGTTAAACACAGCACGCATAGCAGCTCACAGTCATAAAAATACATCGTCCTTTACTGGTGTAGTACTGCAACACAAAGATCATGGGTTCGGTTCTCACTGAACACATAAACTAATACAATCAATAGAAGACCAAATGTAAAAAGAATAGAAATCACAATTACTTTTGCAAATAAAGCTAAGATTTAACTTTGTTCCTCAATTGGTACAGCGTTGGGTTTGTACAAAGATTGTGATTATTGTAAATTGTATTAAGATCAAGTATTTCCTGTTTTTAAAGCTTTACATTTTTAAGGACAGGGGAATGTTTCAGAGGGGTGTGGGCAGGGTCACTTCTCAATGCCCTCTTTTCATAGGGCGTGCTGCTTCCTGTCCGTTTTTTCTCAGCCCTTCCGCCTCACCAGCGCCGAGGGCTGCATCTCTAATGTTTTTATTAGAAACAGACTAATGCTTGTTTGACGAGGAAAAACCAAAAGAAAGCAAACAAAATAGCCCCTGTGCTGGTGAGCTGAAGAGCGAGAGCAAACATGAGCAGCGGGTGGCGCTGTTGCACAGCTGAAAAAAAACAATGGCACAGTCATAAAAAGTCTCTTTATTTTTATCATTTTTCTTCATTCTGTTTTTACCTAGTATATACTTTTGCTTAATTTTCTTTTAAAATTTTTGGTCGAGGTTAATCATAAACTTTGTATTGTTTGACTGCAAACATCATTGCAGTCATACAGTAAATTTCTTGTGATGTTCACATTTGTAAGTTTTGGATTGGCGTCTCCTAAATGATTAGAAATAAATCTGTGTGTAAATATGTGAAGGTAATACGTCTTGGGTTAGGACTGTATGTTTTGTTAACATAAGTAAATATTTATTTATATATTTACATTTTTACTCACCAGTCTGTCAGATTTAAAAAAAGCATGTATTATGAGAATAGGCTATTGATGTGTATTAGAGATGTGTGTGCATTTCATTTTTTGTGCAACTCTTTCAAAGGTTGCTCTGTTGAAAGCAACATACCGAATCGTTTTCACAGGGCTGGTACTGGAAAGGGGCGGCTTTCTGAAACACAGAATTCTCTTGAATGAAGAGCTCCTGGTGAATATCCTGAGTCACCTACAGACGGGCCACACAAACACACACAAAATGACTTTAATACTTAAGATGTGATAGTAACACAATATTATAATCTCTTAACTGAAGTCAAATCAAATTCATGAACAGTCTGTGTGTGTGTGTGTGTGTGTGTGTGTAATGTGTGCTGTAACTTGACGCTGAACTAGAGACATTTAACCTGAGACAGCGTCTCAAGAGGGTGAACGGAAACATTGTGAGAATCATCAAATTACAACAACAACACAACACCACAAACAGACCTAAACATTTCCGTTTTTAGCAACACACTTTTTAAGGATGCTCTTTTTTCCTGATTGACATATTTATGCAAACTAATGTCAATTTTTAATTGATAAATGTAGCATCCTTACAATATTTTCACCTCAATGAAGCTTAAAAGGCCATCTCACTAACACGAAGGTCTCTAAGGAATCTTTTAAAGCGCAACAGAGCAGGTAAATTTCTCTTTTTCTAGCTCTGTATTGAATGCTTGAGCTGGGATTTGATCAAATAACCCTCCAGTGGCAGATCATATTACCTGCGTCACATTTGGCTGCTGTGGTTCAAGTGTTTTTCCACAGCGGTGTATACTCAAATGTGTGTGTGACTCACTCCACTAGACGTCCCCAGCAGACACTGGAAAGTGTCCCGAATGCTTTGAGATGTCTCAAGCTCCATCTGACACAGCGAGATCAGAAAACTCTGTACGTGATCGTAGAAACCTCCATCTAGAACCTCAAGACGAACACAAGTTATTCTTAGACATCATGGAAAACCAAAGTTTTGCTTGAAACCAAAGTTGAAGAATGTTGAGGTTCTACCTTGATGCAGTTGATCAGATCTGTCTGATAATATCTGTTTTGATGTGCGTTAGCTGCCGCCAGCGTTAGCAGATAGTCATTCCTCGCTTGAGTGGCTTTGGATTTCCATTCGTTTCTCTTTGTTTTGAGCTAAAATCCATAAAAAATGCATGCGTGTGTTGCCAAATTATGCAAGATACCTATGTATAAAATTCAGCGGCATGTGGTGGTGAGGTTGCGAACTGAAACCAACGGCTCACTCCAGCGCTCCCTTTCGAAGCACTACGGTGGCAGAACTAGGATGTCGTTACGTTTTCGCTTCTTTGCCGAACGTATTTACGAAATGCGTAATGTAGAGCAGTTTGTCCATATAGGGCTACTGTAGAAAAACATGGCGCCTTTCATGCAAGGGGACCTGCGGTGTATTTAGATAGGAAAAGCTCCTTTTAATGTAAAAAAACATAAGGCTCCATTATGCAAGGTCTTGATATACCTCTGAAGACAAAGCTATGTTATATTATATTGAATATCAATATAAATCACACATTGGACCTTTAAATAATAACCTTAATCATATCATACTTTTCATTTCCACTTTTTGTGTTTTGCACAAGTCATTTGGAAATGTTTTGGTGCTAAAACTGACAGTATGTTTTCGTAGTTTACAGTATGTAGCAGAAATACATTTTGTCGGTCATTAGGTTTTGATTTTAGCGGTTTTGCGCTGGGTAACCACACCAACACCAACTCATGTTGTGTTTGTTTTGGACACGCGTAGCTCTTACCTTCACGCTAGCTCTCTTCAAACTGGACCGTGATTGGAACAGGCTGAGCTTAGACCTTGCAGGAAATAGCATGAAAAAAAGAAAACATCTTTAAGACTCTGCCCTGTTTTTGGGACAAGTGACATCACTTACTGTGCAGGTCAGCGAGTACATACTTGGCTTCCATGTCAGCTTTCTCTCTCACGACCTGCGCTGTCTGTTCTGCCTCCTGGTAGGTCTTTCTGGTCTTTGTCAGGTCTCTGATGGTGACCTGCAGATCGGCCTGAGCTCTGGCCAGCTGTTCACAGCACTGAGCGACGGAGCGCAGATGAACAAACATTTTCATGCACTGGGAAAACTGTAGGGTCTTTCAGCTCTGTACATCTGAGGTCTGTTTACCTTTTTCAGTTGTAGATCTTTCTGCACTCGCAGAGTTTTTACAGGATCTGAGATTTGGTTTCGGTAGTTATCACATCCGATGATACGAGACTGGCTCACTTTCATCACACCCTCCAGGTAGGACCTCCATAGGGCCCAAACCTTTCTGTACACACAAACACACTTGTTAAGGAACAAACTCAGATAAGTTCGGTAAAATAGCTGAAAACCTAAGCGCTAAGGTTATGGGTTTGATTCCCAGGGAACAAAAATCCTGATTTAAAATGCATTAATTGAATTGAAAAACTGCCATTCCCTTTAGATAAATCTGACAAATGCATAAATAAAATGTTATTTACTCTTTCTTTTTGTTGAGTTGTTTGGTCAGGTCCCCATTTATAAAATGTTAGTCTGACCAACAAATCGAGACTCACAAAAGCTAAAGCACTGCAAACGTGAATTTCTGACTAAGCATGTTCGTCTTGTTCTAAGTACAAATATCTAAAAAGCCTTAAATCAACAAACATAAACATGACAAGGAATGTGACCTACGACATAAAACAAGTCTTGTTTTATGAAAGAAAATATATATTTTTTAAAAGCACCATAAAATACCAACAAATGGAATAAGGGAACCTTGAGAAAAGATTAAAACTAAAAGATTGGCATATTGTTTTGATTTTTTTAAATATAAACTTAATTCTTATATTTTATTTTAAAAAACAAGACAAAATATTGGGTTTGAGTAAATGTATCTTGACTTAAGATTTTTTTATATTTGTACTAGAAAACATTACTTAAATGCTTCAGAAAAAAATCATTCATCTTTGAGTCAAGTAAATACGTGCTTATAATTGATTCATTTTAGTTTGCATTGTTGCAGTTTTCAGACCTGATGTCTCTTGGCTCTTCTGAAGGGGCTCCGGACCACTCACGCTTCAAATACTGAGAAGCAAGCTTATGCAGTCCCTGAAAATAAATAAAACATAACACATATATCAATATCATATACATCCATATGTCATGTCATACATCTTGATTTCTGGTCGGGGGATAATATTAGTAAAAATATAGATTTAAAGCCTCCCACTAGTATTTTACATTTTCACTCCCACCACCGCAGCTGTTCAGTACAATCACGACTGAACAAAAACAGAAGTGAAAATGGAAACAGAGCCAAAACTTTCTGTAACATATCTTGTCTAGAACGCTTTTTATTTTTAAAATCTGAAATCTTCAGAAGTACCTCTGTCTGGCTGTTTGATGCTTGAATCTGACACATACCAGACAGACAGCAGTGCCAAAGTGCAATTTTATAAGTGAGTAAGCAAAGATTGCATGTAAGGCCAAAGAAATGCACACTATTCACAACAAACCAGCAAATCACACATTATTTGACTGATCCACAAAATTCATTCAAAGCACTTCTGCAAACCAATTCTGTTTTTCTATTCTGGACCATTGTAACTAGGTTGCTTATAGGAATGCAAATATCCTTCTTGGACATGCCTAAAACCTTTTAATGCCTGATAAGTGACAATGCTGTTGCTGCAAATACACAAATTTTTTAATGCGAAACCCGCAATCAGCACAAATTAGCATCTGTATGGTGTTGTGAGTCAACCACAGTCTACTAACAACCTTCAGCAAACTTTAAAGATGAACAAATATCCTTAAAATCCCCGAGTTTCAGAAATGACTCAAAGGAAAGACAGCGACTATGATTCTCTAACACACAGAGAACGCCGAATCCGGATGCCTCCTGACCCATACACCACAAGTTGGCATTGTCACACAAACCTATGGGCTGCCAGCTCTACTGATTCGACTCAATGACTCTGAGGAAGAGAGACTCATTCCTGTTTTCACGAGCCAATCAGCACGCAGCAGCCCTGCAGGTGCACAAGATTCAGATCCAAGAGCAAAGAATCTCTCTCTCTCTCTCTCTCTCTCTCTCTCTCTCTTTCAGACAGCTGGCCTCGCTCACTGATCTCAATGATCTCAATGATCTTTTGAGTATATTTCTAAAATGCTCCATCAGCATATTAACCTGCAAGTACAAACCCTAGGTTTAAAATTTCTCACATGCCATAATAATATTTTATTAATTATGTAAATCAGGGTTTGCCATATGTTAATTTGCTGTATAAATATGGTTTTAAAAGGATGTTTTAGAAGTAAATTTCAGTTTACATGCAAAATAAACATCAAAACACAAATAAATGTGGTCAACACTTACCTGAGAATAATCTTTCTCTATCAGAGCTTTCTTCTGGCTGTAAATCCTGGAGGTGACACAGTAAAACTGCATCAGATTAGACACTCAAGGAGTTAAAGGACACATATGACTAGATCTGAATACACGTTTAAATATTTTTAGATGGATATGTCAACTAGGCTGAAAGATAAACACTTAAATAATTCAAGCTTTGTACAGATTTACCTCAAATCTTCTAGAAATTCCCAGTCTGTTTGATGTTTGAGTTGTAGTCTGTTCAGCTGCTCTGTGTGAGTTTGTTTGACCTCCTGTGTGACTTTTGCCTGCAATACACACAATCACACAACATCCTACAATTGATTCTGATCCACATCTATCCGTCCATCCCTCCCTCCATCCACCCATCCATCTATGTGTGTGTTTATTAAACAAGTAAGCAAGCCTTCTGGCTTATAAACAAATATATTTACAAAAGACAAGAGATATTTTAGTATTGCATTATTAACATACAAAATCGACCTACCTTTCTTGGAGGAGGAGGCTGCATGTCTACTTTTAGATATAAACTGGAGAAAAGTTTTGGACATCTGCAGGTCGGAAAAACTGAGTGCGAGTACTGCTCTTAGAAACAGAGAAGAGACAGCTGAACGTGTCGGTCGACCCAGCCGCGTACACGCACTTTAGTGTAACTTCACTTTAGCGAAGCACAATAAAGCAGAACATCGCCATCTAGTGGCTGGATTAGAATATATCAGTTTTATAATTTTTTCCTATTGATTTGGTGCAATTCTTATTAAAACAACATTAGCGGATTACATCAGCTATATCGCTAAACATTTTGAAGCGCTATACCTTTTTTTGCAACACAAAAACACCCGTGGCTACTTTCGGGAGATGAACTTTAGGGTGTAGTCAGCTGTGTGAGTGGTTCTGTTTGAAATACTTGATGAATTGCTCTTATTATTTTGTTTATATTAAGCATGATTCGATAAATGCACCAAAGCAAATGAGAAAAATGTAAATGCACTCCATTATCAAGACATCTCATTATGTATATTGGTGAGACGACGCCCTCTAATGGTAAACAAAGGGCTCCTTGGGAAAGAGTACATGCCCGGTTTTACAGTTTTTCCCAATCGCTTTGGCTCATCTGTCGAAACTGTAAGTTCAATCGTCACAACTGTTTGCTGGAACATCAAAACTCTATTGCATGTCTATAAAATTCCTCGACCTTAAAGGTTGCAGCCCCTGAATTGGACACAGCTATTGAATGCTGCTAAAAGGTTACACCACATCTATCAATTTATTTTATTGATATATTCAGTATGAAAACGCTGCTGTCTTTATAGTAGAAGTAATTTATACAGACAGATGAAAGCTACAGAAAAGAGAAGCAAACAAGACACTGTGGTTTACAGAAACAACTGGAAGCTAATAACTGACAACTGGATTTACAGTTAACATTCTTGTCAGATATTTGAAGTATTGTAATAAGACCATACCCAGTTTTAAATATTGCCTTGACTAATGTTACTATTGTGTGACTGTATATCCAGGTTTTGGTTATTAGCGTCCAGTTGTTTCTGTAAATCACAGTGTCTTGTCATCTGTATGTATAAACATCTACTAAAGAGACAGCAGCGTTTTCATGCTATGATAGAAGTAAATGCAAATACTGCACTCATCTGCACACAATTGACAAATTGAAAAAAAAAAACGTGAATGGGAACATGGCTAGTGTCAGTAAAACCTTTAGCTAAAGATTAGATCTTAAAAAGGCTCTTACTTTTCCTCTTATATTGAAAACAAGCATTTTGTCTCGCTTAACACAATGACTTATCATTCTGATGGCACTGAGAATTACAGGAATCTTTACTTTTGAGCACATAGTCAGCTGTGTGTGTGATACTGTTTGTACGAATTACCTGAGAAAATGCTGTCAGTAATTTGCTTATATTAATGATAATTCTAAAAATGCCCCTAAGCAAATGAGAAAAATTGAAATGCTCTCCATCAAGAGATCTCATGATGTATATATGCTAACTACACCCGGAAATTCACTTCCACCATTATAACGGCAGTTTATATTCCACCGGATGCTGATGCCAAGCTTGCTATGAAATAACTTCATGCAGCCATCAATAAACAACAGACTGCTCACCCGGAGGCTTATTGTTGCGGGAGATTTTAATCACTCTAACTTAAAGACAGTGCTCCCTAAATTTCACCAGCATGTTTCCTGCCACAGAAGAGGAAATACTTGTATATGTGTAATAACAATAAAGTTGAATCTAATCATTTAATCTAAAAAAATGTAGGACTGGTTTTATTGATGTGGTGATTTCGATTTAGTATCTTGAGATAAGACAGTCCCTTGGAAATTCGTCCGAAAGAGCTAAAAAGGATTTATGGTATTCAGCCTCACGCAAGCAACAATAATACATCATGCACCAAGATCGCACATCTTTTCTTACAGCTTATACAGCTAATGTAAACAATAACTCACTGTACAAAATATTTTCAATATTCACAATTAATTAATGTGGCAATACTGACACATTTCAGAGGAGTTTGTGAGACTACGTGGTACACTGAGCATGTTTTGAGCTTTACAGGTAATTAATAGCATTGTAGACATGTGCAATCCATAGGAACTATATGCACCAGCATGCCATTTACCCAGACATTAATGCGGCTGGTATCTTATTCCACAGTTCAAGAGCATGATTTCACAATGAAATTATACAGAAACAGTTTTGTGATTGGTTGTTCCGTGATATAGGGTCAGGCTGGACCAAGCTCCCAATTGGTTGTGCAGGGCTAAACCTGGTCCTCCTTGGATCCCAGCCTGATAAATAGACACTACTCAGCAGCTCTAACAGATTCCGGCACAAGCATTTTATTACCTCTAGTTAGATAAGTTACATATTTCTTTAAGTCAATGATTTAGGCACAACCAGCACTCAGGGAACTGTGTGGCTGAAGGCATTTTGGATCAACGCTGTTGCACAGGTGAGCACAGGTGAGCACACTGAAACTCTTTTTACCTCCGTCTCATCTCTGTCTCCAGTGGGTGTTTCTGTGAATAAAAGAGCCTTAAAGGATTTCATGAGTACCCTGATATTGAATAATGTAAAACCTTTAAAATAATATCTTTATTTCTCTTATTTTTTTCTGTAGTATTATATGAAAAGTGCATGACCCACTGATAAATCAATTTCTTTAAATAAAATTAGAGATCAAAATCAATAATAGACTATACAATAGATAGACTACTGCAAAAATGGCACATTGGATAGACTAATAAAATAATGGATTAAGTTGCTTTAAGCAATTTTTAAGTATCCCAAGATTTGTTTATTCCAAAGAAAAACTCATGGCTGACAAAAGCTATATTTTCTTTAGGTCCAAAGAACTCACAATAATATACTTAAATGATTGGTTTGTTCAACAAATCAAAACTAAAACTGTAGTTTTTCGGGCAATCATTTCATTATTAAATAAGCCATATCGATCTATCCAATTATTTAGCGAATATTTAATAAAAATAAATTTATTGTTTAAAACATGTACAATTTTTTTTTTTCATAAAACTTTCTTAATAATAGGCTGAATTTCAAAATGCAGGATTTTTAATGAAACAGTTAAGTAATTTTATTAAACTTCTATTTTAACTTTAGAATTTTATTTGTAGACTGCGATGAAAAAAAGCTTTTTTTCACAGTGTGTGGACTCTTAACAGTGGTAAGATATGAAAGTGAAGTGAAGTGAAAGTGACCTATTTGTCAGATATGGTGACCCATACCCGAAATGTGACCTCTGCTTTTAACCCATCCAGTGACTAGTGAACATACGCACAGCAAGTGGTGAACACACGTACACCCGGAGCAGTGGGCAGCTATCAGTGCAGCGCCCGGGGAGCGTGTAGGGGTTAGGTGCCTTGCTCAAGGGCACCGCAATCGTTACCTGCCGGCCCTGAGGATCGAACCGGCAACCTTCTGGTCACGAGTCCGACTCTCTAACCATTAGGCCACGATTGCCCCTAACTGTTGGCCATATAGACCAACCTTCCGAACGTATGACTTACAGTACTTAACTAAGAACGTTTCGGGAAACACATATTAAGGATAAGGCACAAAGAATCCAAGTAACTAGATTAACGTAAATTAACTATGGTATTTTATACAAAAAATGTATTACAGTCGGCATTACTAAACAAGTGTTTGACTGGTCAACATAACAATGTTGAGTAAAACGCAAAACCCTATAATATTGTGTCATGATTCAACCTCACCATGTCAGGCATTACTTGGTCTTGAGGCGGAATCAGACAGGATCTCTTGTTTTATGTTGGAGAGATTATTTTGGCTCTTATTTGCTGCCATACTCTCTCTCTCCCCGGTCTTGTCATTGTTCCTGCCCTCCTGTTTCCTAGTTAGTGTTAATTAGTTTATCCCCTGCACCCGCTCCCTCTTGATTTGGTTCCCTATATCTTGACCTCGTGTCTCTTGTCTTGTGCTGGTTCATTGTTTGTCTCTTGTGTGTGCCATGTGGGTGAGTTCTTGTTCCTTGGAGTTATATTAGTCTAGTTTATTGTAGTTTAATGTCAAGTGTTGTTATGAGTTTAGTCTAGTTAGTCCATGTTCCTTTTGTCATGTTTTGTTATGTTACCCCCTCGTGGGTGTTTGTTTTGAATTTTATAATTTATTAAAGTCTTGCCTTAGCTCCCTGTCTGCACTTGGGTCCTCTGTCTCTCACCTCACCCACCCTGTGGTTTCATGATAGAACCTTCAGGCTATGCCATGACTCCACTCCAAGAACAAGAATGAACATGACGTGATAGTGGAATCATGACATAAAAAATATTTGGGACTTAACACCGCCGGAACTGGGACCACCGGTTGCTGGGCAGGGCTGGGCGCCGGTCGGAAGGCCGGCTGGACAGGGCTTGACGCTGGTAGGAAGGCCGGACAACACTGATATAGGGGTGTCGGCTGCACAGGACTCAACACTGGTTGCACTGCCGACTGGATGTGGCGAGGACCGGACACTGGCGGCTAACTCCCTGGAGGGGAGTCCGGCGGGTTCAAGCCTGGATGGGAAACCGGTGAGTTCAACCCTGGAGGGGAAACCGACAGCCTCGACTTCGAGGGAAATCCGACGCTCTCGACCCTGAAGGGGAACCCAGCAGCCTCAACCTTCGAGGGGAACCCGACAGTCTCATTCATTCTTTCATGATCTGGCAGGAGACATGGCAGGAGAACCCAATTGCAGGCAGACTCAGGTTTGACGGGTTGAACAGAGGTATTTATTTAACAATAAACAAGACAAAAGGCAAAACAAAACCCACTAGGGGGAAAACAGGACAGGATAATATATATATAAATAAAGAAAAGGACACTGACTTACTTAACTAAGAAAACAAACACTGGAAACAAACACTAAACTACACTTACTTGACAAGGGAAAACAGGAAACAGGAACAAGGTCTTAGCATACAGCTACAACAACAAGTACAAGACGACAGCATACAGCAACATAATCTCATACAAGCGAGGTAGGACGTACAATGAACGAGCACAGGACAATGAACACGAGGGTGTTTTAAAGGGTGACAAACACAGGACAATTAACGAGGAACAGGTGCTGGGGAGAAAGCACTAGGGAGAGGCTGACGAGGAACGAACGAGGAATGCCATGACTCCACTCCAAGAACAAGAATAAACATGACATGATAGTGGAATCATGACATGTTTGACCTATTGTTGAGTTTACTTAATATGAACAAGTTAATTCAACACGACTTGTTGAGGGGGGTTTAAGTTCTTTCCTGAAAAGTTCCCAGCATGCTTTGCGTAAGACTGCATTTAGGCAGGAAATTTCAATATTTAGTGTTATATTAAGTGTTTTTCAGGAAAGATAAAGATTTGTTTGTGCTTAATGTTCATTTATCTTTGAGGTTAAAAATAGTTTTTTGTACTTTTGAGTTTAGGGTTACCATTATTTAGAAGAGTGGTACATGTGCTTAGTGTGTAAGAGGTTTAAATGCGGGTAGTGATGTCTAATGCATCATTCAATTGAGTAGTATTGATTGTGTTTTGACTTGTATGTAGAAAGTCTTTTATACACATTTTATGTATGACCATAAAAAGTACCATTGAGAAGGATAAATATTGAGTTTAATTAACTTAAAATTACTGTTACAATCTGAATGGTTTGGATTTACTCAAAAACTTTACTCTTATTTCTTTTGTTTATACAACTAAATTGTTAATTGTAGAAACTACTCAAGATATTTGCTTGGAACCACTTGACACTACTTTTTTATGTTATTCCACCCCAAAAAAAAATTAGTATAGCCTACAGCAGGGGTCTTCAACTAGTTTTCTTTGAGGACCAATTCCAAAAGTATAAACGGATGCGGGCCAGTTTCCATATCATAATTTCTTGTTATTTTGTATTTCCGTTATTTATTGCATTTTGTTCCTCGTGTCTCTAAATCTTTGCTAGAGACGAAACATCCAATTTTAGCTATATTTCTCAAATGGAAGTACGTTTATTTGCTTATTGCTTTGACATGACTGCTGAAACTAAGGTCAGACTCAAGATGGCATCAAGATTTTTTACTTTATTATGTGTCTTTAGACCTTTCTTTAGAAGTCAAGGTATGTGTTTACCATTGTTAGATTCATACTTGTTACCAAATACAATGACTTCAGTTATGACTTTATTTAACTGAAGGTTGTTTTTTAACACATCCCGCTGTCAATTTCATTAATGCACTTGCAAATGGATTCAATAGGGCTGAAGTCATTTGGTGAGAGGCATAAGTAGATCTGAGTGTCATCTGCATAGCTGTGCTAACCAATTTGGTTCTTTTTTTCATTATTTGGCCAAATGGGAGCGTATACAAATTGAACAGGAGCAGAGCAAGAATTGAGTCCTGTGGAACACCACATATCATGGACGTCCACTCAGATTAATGGTTGCCTATGTTCACATAGGAACCCCCCCTTAAGGGTAAGACCTGAACCATTTTAGAACCAACTCAGAATGCCCTACCCGGTTTTCCAGCCTATGTAGGAGTATGGTGGGATCTACCGTGTGAAAGGGAGCACTGAGATCTAGTAATACCAGAAATGATATCTTCCCTGATTCAGAATATAAACGAATATCATTTATTATCTTTATGCATCACTGAATCTGTGCTGTGATGAAAACCAGACTGATAACTGTCCAGATAGCCATATGAGAATGAGATATTAAGAATTTGGCCAGCTGATTGAAAACAACTTTCAATGATCTTGCCTATAAAAGGAAGATTTGAAATTGGTTAGACAGTAAGGATTTTTCTAGATTGCTCTTTTTTAGTAGGGACTTGACAACTACAGTTTCTATGGAATCTGGGAAATAGTAGGGGTGTTAAAATTTGATATTGTGAAATATTTTTAACTATAATTACAATAATTTTTAACAATGTATTTATATATTTATGTAAAAATGATAGAAATGTGTATTTACATTTTGAGGATACTTTCGTTCTCCATAAGATTCAACCAGGCCCTTTTAAGGAAACCACTTGGCCTGCCATTGGATGGGTTTTCTTGGTGAAAGGCACCTTGGCACAATACCAAATTTTGTTAAGATTAGAATTATAGTTTTACAAAAAATTTATTTCTAATATCTTACCACACTTTGCAGTCTTTAAATTTGCAGGTTATAATTAATGCTCTTCTAGTTTCCATTTTCCAAACAATATTAAATACTGAAAATTGTTTAATGTTTTACATTTAGTCATTTAGCATGTAAATGTAATGTTTTAATGTAACAGAAAATCCTGAATAATGGGTGTCCAGGTTTCAGTCGTGAATCGAACTCCTTATGCTTGGCACTATGACAATCAGGAGAGAAGAGGGGTAAGAACTGTTGCTGCATTCCCTAAACAAGATACATTATAAAATTCTATATTAATAATATAATATAAATATAATTATATACTTATTTCCTAGCATGTCTCTAATTATTTCAGTGGTTTTACTATAAAAACTGATGTAGCCAATAATTCTGCTCTCCAGTACACACGTGTCAATCCTGGGGCCACACTGACTTACAAGGAAAACAAAGAAATCCATCGCTACATCTACATCAAATATGAACATCACACATGGGATAGTTTTAAGTATGAGTTCAACACCTATAAAGGCGACACCTCCTTTATCTTGAGGGAAACCTTTGACCGTTCCCAGATTCAGATGCACTGCACATCTGAGGGTGGCACTCATTACTGTTCCAACTATGGTAAGTTCCTGCTTATCAGTTCTGCACCACACTACACAGCCAAAAGTTGTAACCATGGTTTAAAAGCTTGGTGTTTGTGCTTTTGTGAATTTTGTTTAACTTACTCTTTTTTCCAAAATACTCTTTTATTTTATTGTGTCCCTTTTAAGTAAACATATTGATGCAGCTATTAGGCTACTCGTTTCAAAGCATACCAAAATAAATATGTCATTAAGATATCGCTGTTCCCATAACTAAATTGAGTAGATATGATATATTTACAGTTTAGTATATTAAGTTCACACACAGTCTTATGGCTGCACTACAACATGTTCTTCAACAGAGAGTGAGAGAAATAGAAAGACCACCGATACTGGAAATAGAAAAGAAAGTAGAAAAAAAGGAATAGAAGTCATTATCTTATTGGTCAGGTGCTGACAGGAGAGATGTGTTTTTAGCCGCTTCTTAATGATGACTACAAAATGTGCTGATCTTGTAGCAGCGGGCAGATCATTCCACAATTGTGGAAAGGTCCAGAGAATGAGTGTGATTTTACCCCTTTTGGGATCGCACCAGAAGACGTTGTTTGTTTTAAGAGCGCAGGGATCCGGCGGGTACATACTGTAAGTCTGTATTAGCTTGTGAAGATACGGGGTTGCCGAATCAGAGGTGGTCTTGTAGGCCAAGAGCAGAGTTTTTAATTTGCCGCGAGCGACCATAAGGAGCCAATGTAACCTAACGAAGAGAGGAGACACGTGTGATTTCTTCGGCTTATTGAACACTATACTCTTGCTGCCATATTCTGGAGAGGCTTAGTTGTACGAGACAGAAGTCCAGCCAGGAGGTCATTCTAATAGTCCAGTCTGGACAGGACTAGAGCCTGAACGAGGATTTGTATAGCATGCTTGGACAAGGAAGGTCTAATTTTACTAATGTTGTAATGTAGACGATGAATCCACAGGACAGGATGGTGCTGGCAAAATGAAGTTTAGCTGATCATCAACTACCACTCCAAGGTTTCTGGCCGTTCTGGAAGGTGTGATGGTGGATTAAACTTGTTGAATGGAAAGTTTGTGATGAAATCTTGGGTCAGAAGACATTATAAGCAGATCTGATTTTGCTAGGTTCAGCTGCAGGTGATGGTCTTTCATCCAGAGTGAAATGTCACTCCAAGAATGCGTGCAGAAACAGTCGTATCGTTAGGCTGAAATGACAAGAGGATTTGTCTGTCATCTTCATAGCAGTGAATAGCCATGTCTCCAAATCACAGAACCTAGGCATGTCATGTATATGGAAAAGAGCAGTGGTCCGGAACTGAGACCTAACTGTGCATTCACACAGACAGCTGTAACTGATGGGAGAAGGATGACGGGAGCTCCACTTATTTGAAAATGACCGCTCTTGAAACCAGACTGGTTGCTGTCCAGGGCTGCGTTTACCAAAAGCATTGTATGGCTAAATCCATCGTAAAACCAATCGTATGAATCATCTTAGATTTACGTACCGTTTCCCAAAAGCACATGCAAATAGGGGGACATATTTCTATGAGCGTCTGCGCCACATCAAGATAGGAATAGTTCAAATTTTCTTAGAACCTTGCACTCACCCCGGGTCATTTGAAGAGAGAAAGAGGCACGGCTGGCATTTTTCCGCGCCGTTTTAGATGCGAAATGTGATTTGGACCTTACAAACTTTCATTAAAATATCTTTGTTTGTGTTCTGCAAAACAAAGAAATGTATAGGCCTACAGGTTTGTAACAAAGGGAGAGCAAATGATTAGGGCTGTAACGATTCCCTCATCTCACAATTCGATTCACAATTGTGAACTATTCCTTGACTTTTACTTAGCAGTAACAAAAATTTGCAATTACAAGCTTATCATAACTTTCTTAAATAATGCTCAATAATGCCAGGTCAGACGCAATAGATGTATTGTTGTTACCAAGTTAATATCTTCTGATCAAAGCTACATTCCAAATAGTTTCAGTTAATCTGTTCCAAGGAGATTATCTAGTCTTCAACACAATGGTAACCTCGTACAAACATAACACAAACTTCAATACAAACACATCCAAACTAAATACTAAGTATCAATAGGCCTTGCTGGCAAAACCACAAATTAAAAAGCATTTTCCAACTAACAATTAAGGCTTACACCAACTGTTCCATAACTTTTGTTTCTTAAGCTTGAATTTAAATTAAAAATTGGTTGTAAGTCGCCTTGGATAAAAGCGTCTGGTAAATGACTAAATGTAAATGGATGTGCTAGCCGTGCCTCTTTCTCTCGTCAAATGACCCGGGGTGAGTGCGTGGCTCTCAGTTAACTATGTCCTAAAAATGTAAATGTATTTTGCTAAAAAGGTTTCTAATGTCTGATGATGTCCTTTAACAGGAAAAATGGCAGAGGATGAAAAACGGAGACAGCAAGAGGAGGAGGCAATGACGTCTTGAACGTTTGGAACGTGAGCAAAGAATTCAACAGGAGCTGGAGAGAGAAATGGAATCGTCCGGACAAAAGCTTTCTCGAGCAACCAAGCTCCTTCTTGAAAAACAGAGCTTTAGAGGTCACCAGCAACATCATGAACGCACACAAGCTCTCCATCAGCAAATAGAAGATGATTCTGCTGCGAAGAACCATCGAGTGCTCTAAACAATTGTGACTATTATTTATTGAAAACATTAGACTGTTTCATCGGATGCACACGCCTGGCCCAAATCTATCTGTCTAGTGGCTGTTTGCTTTCCTGTAGCTCGGTGGTAAGAGCATTGCATTAACAACACAAGGTTATGGGTCCGATCCCAGGGGAATGCTCATACTTAGAAACAAATGTATAGGATAATGCAATGTTAGTCGCTTAGGATAAAAGCGTCTGTCAAATTCATAAAAGTAAATGTACAAAATGTAGTAATATAACAATATATACTATATTTAATTTATTTGTACATACATTTCTATCAATATTTTATTGTATGTTTATTGTTTAAATAAGTAAAAATTGAATTTTAAATTAATTGTTTTACATTTAGTCATTTAGCATGCGCTTTTATCCAAAGTTAAGGGAACAATAAGCGATATATGTCATACAGGAGTAATAATACAATATGTTCGAAAAAAATATTCTAGGTTAAATAAACAATTTAATTTGTTGAATGGGTCTTGAAACCTCGTCTTATTTAAGTTTAAACGAGTGACAGTTCTTCTTCTGGTAACCCCCAAAATAATGGCAGGCCTATGTAATTGAATTGTTATTTATTTTGCTTGTTATTAGAAATAATCTACATGGATTCTATTCTTTGTGGATGTGTAACGGAAGTTAAATTTGGGCCACAAAAGGGTGCATGCACATTGACGCTTTGAAACCACCTATTCCTTCTTTTACCCACATATTTTAATATAATAATAATAAACACTGCTGCAGTCAAAGTTTGAGAAGGATGAATCAATGCAGAATCAGCTGAATTTAAATTATTTATATAGGTTTACAATAAGTTAAAATGACAATATGTATGCTTCATTACTTTTAAATGCTTTATATATTGAAGTTTGTTTTTATACGAATATAGTTATTTTAAATGCTATGTTTAATATCAATAATTAATATTGATCAACTCATATATTAATTATATGAATGTGTATTCAATGATTATCAATAATATTAATATACAACTTTAATAAACACTTAAGCCTGGCTCAGACTATAGGAGTTTTAAAATGCACCGGCTTACTTTCACACCCTCCTGCACTCCTACATCCCATCAAGATCCCTGCGTTCAGCAAACCAGCGACGTCTTGTATTGCCTTCTCATAAGGACAGTAAATTGTTTCCCCGCTCATTCTGCTTCACAACTCCTTCCTGGTGGAAGATTCTCCTGTATGACATATCGCTTGTTGCTCCCTAACTCTTTGTAAGTTGCTTTGGATAAAAGCGTCTGCTAAATGACTAAATGTAAATGTAAAATCCTGACAGATTTTAAATTCTGGTTGCAGCACACACATAAGGAGAATCTTAACAGCTCCTTATTATAAATCTTAAACCTGGCTTAGACTACAGGAGTTTTAAAATCATGAAAGATTAAAAATCTGGTTGCAGCCAGTGTTGGGTGTAAGTTTCTAAGTAACTAGTTACTGTAATTTAATTACTTTTCCCTTGAAAAAGTAAAGTAAGGAATTACTCATATGTTTTCTGTAATTTAATTACAGTTACTTTTGATGTAATTAAACTAAATACTTTGGTCAGTTAATAATATTATTTATTTGAATTAATTAAATAAGCCGTTTCATGTCTATCCTTGAATCCCTTAACTAATCAAGGTCGATGTAGGATATAGAAAGTAATTAGTAATGAGTAACTAAATACTTTTTGGACAGAGTAATTTGGACAGTAATCTAAATACACTTTTGAATATGTAATGAGTAACGAGTAATTAATTACTTTTTCAGAGTAACTTACCCAACACTTGCAGCACACACATAAAAAGAATCTTGGCAGATTATCTTATTTAAATTCTTACACAAGCTCACACTCATCAGTGTACAAGTAAATGTGGATATGGATATAAATTGAAAAAATAAAAAGACTAGAGATGTTCTAGAGATGTGTTACGAAGCTCAAGGGGTAATCCTCTTTCTCACAGTGCTATTATAGTACAGTAATGGTGACTCCAGGGTGACTTCACCTATAGAGATTCTAATAACACAGCTATTTTCAAAAGCTGAAATAATGACCTATTTTTAGTTAAAATAGGTCACAATCAATATTTTAATGAATTGCAAAAACTGAATAATCGATCAAAAATGACTGATTAATCTGCAAAATAGTTGATGATTACATTTACATTTAGTCATTTAGCAGATGCTTTTATCCAAAGCGACTTACAAGTGGGGTAGGTAATGGAAGCAATTAGGACAGCATAAGTACAACAAGAGCATAAGTGCAATCAAAAAGAAGACTGGTTGTCAGGATCGGGGATCGAACTCGGGTCGAGACGAGTCCCCGAATCCACCACTGAGCCACGGGAGAGACACGTGAGACACAGCGGGAAAACCCAAATGCAGGCACGCACAGACGTAGGGGTAAACAGGGATATTTATTATATATATAAACACTAACAAACAGGGAGGGAAAACAGGACAGGAATAATATATAACTTTGACAACAAACAAGAGCACGGACTAACTAAACTCGAACCATAACACTAGAAACAAACACTAAACTAAAACTTACTAGACAACTCGAGGACACCAGGAACAAGGAATGAACATAAAGCTGAGGCACTGGAAAACATCAAGCAGGCGAGGTAAGACGTACAACGTACAATGAACCAGCACAAGACAATGAACACGAGGATGTTTTATAGGGAAGGTAATTAACACAAACTAGGAAACAGGAGGGTAGGAACGATGACGCGACTCGGGGAGAGCATGGAAAGCCACAAGGTCCAAAACGTCTGTCCCCACATGAAACAGAGGATCCTGTATGATTCCACCTCTAGACTAAGAAATACCTGACAAGATGAGGTGGAATCATGACACTGGTTTCATATAGCCTAACACAGTATACAGAAACATTCATTCATACATTTTTGTTTTTTTGTTTGTTTTTTGTTTTTTTAGAGTAGAGAAGAAACGAGTAGAGAAGAAACTTGAGTCAGAACAGAACAGTAAGATGTTGGCGGAAGAGATGGGTTTTCAGGCGTTTCTTAAAGATGGCTACAGAATCTGCAGATCTTATAGCAGCAGGCAGATCATTCCACATAGGTGGAACAGATCCGGAGAAGGTGCGCGAGAGAGATTTTCTACCTTTATGGGATGGCACCACAAGACGCCATTCGTTTGCAGAGCGTAGGGATCTGGCGGGTACATATGTCTGCATTAGTGAGTGAAGATAAGGTGGTGCCAAACCAGTGGTGGTCTTGTAGGCCAGGAGCAGAGTCTTGAATTTGATGCGAGCGACTATAGGGAGCCAATGTAGCTTAATGAGTAGAGGAGTGACGTGTGCTCTCTTTGGTTCATTAAAGATGACTCTTGCCGCAGCATTCTGGATCATCTGTAGAGGTTTGGTTGTGCAAGCTGGAAGTCCTCCCAGTAGTGCATTGCAGTAGTCCAGTCTGGACAGGACTAGAGCCTGTACTAGGAGTTGCGTAGCATGCTCTGATAGGAAGGGTCTAATTTTCCTGATATTGTAGAGGATGAATCTACAGGACCGGGCGGTGCTGGCAACTTGATCTGTGAAGTTGAGCTGATCATCGATCACCACTCCCAGGTTTCTTGCCTTTCTGGAAGGTGTGATGGTTGATGAGCCCAGTTGAATGGAAAGGTTGTGATGAGTCTTTATATCAGCCGGGATTACAAGCAGTTCTGTTTTTGAAAGGTTCAGCTGCAGGTGATTGTCATTCATCCAGAGTGAGATGTCGGCTAGGCAAGCTGAGATGCGTGCAGAGACAGTCGGATCGTCAGGGCGATCGTCGAATAACCGTTCTAATAATCGATATTATTCGATAATCAAAATAATCGTTTGTTGAAGCTCTACCTGAAACTGAAAACCAGCCACTAAATCATCTGCAGTCATTATTGGAAATATCTGCCGCTTTTGACACCTTTAACCACCACATCTTCCCGTCGACCCTCAGGGCTATCGGTGTCTCTGGAACTGTAATACAATGGTTCAAGTCTTACCTCTCAGGTAGATCATTTAGGTGGTGTTTACTTTAACCCGTTGTAGTACAAAGACGGCGTTTTAAAATGAAAACAATCCTCGTTTATACTTCCATTTCAACCTGCGTTTTAGAAAAAAATCTGCTTTTACACTACACTATAGATAACATGTCACATGACCATTCAGACACGCTGGGCATGCGCACTAAATGTAAACATTTGTATTGGGATACATAAATCGGTTGTTAATGACAGTTGGGTAAATTACGCAAAATAACAAACTGAGTTGAAATCATTTGTTGACAGTTTGGTCCCCCCCAGTTAAAAGATCCCATCTGCACCCCAGTCAGCATAATCTCATCAACTTCAACCAGAAACTGACCAAAATAGTTAAGAATTGAGCTGAAGAAAGTTATTTCTATTGTGACCATAATCATTTTTAATTAAGAGATTAAATTGAATCTTACACCCTGACAACAAACTGTGCAATCTAAACTTTTCTTTTGACCGAGTTAAACTCTGAATGCCCAGAGAGAATATTCCAGCACAGACTCACCCAGACCTATAATCTGAGATTACTGGTGAAGTGAAGCTGTTCACATGATTAGAGATTAGAGAAAGAGTCATCAAACTCTTCCAGTACTTCAGACTGCTGAGACTCTCACAAGCAAACTCACCAGCTTTGCCTTCTCATCAGCAAACACACCAAGATCGGGAATATTATTCCAAATTTTCTTGGACCAGTTGGCTGGTCAGACCGATGGCTTTGCTGAAATCTGGCTGGCTCTGGAGACAATGTAAGTTTCAGAAACAGGTATTTAAACATAGGATAACATAACCTATAAGAGTAATGCGATAACAGAAACACCACTTTAACTTCCGCTTAACCAGTGAATTTACACATAACAAAATAATGAGTAAAATAATGAGTTATTGATACGGATAGTTTCAAACATACTACAGTAGTGAATCAGCAATACCAAAAAGATGAGTGGATGTACATATGAAATGAAAAAATAAAAAGACTAGAGATGATCTAGAGATGTGTTACGAAACTCAAGGCCTGACACTGTTTACGGTAATCCTCTTACTCACAGTGTTATTATAGTACAGTATTGGTGACTCAAGGGTGACTTCACCTAATGAGACTCTAATAACACAAAAGAAGAGAGAGTTGTTCCTGTAGCTTTCTTGGTAGAGGATTACACTAGCATGGCAAAAGTCATGCGTTCGATTCCATGAAAATGCAATGTAAGTCCCTTTGGATAAAACTGTCTGCCAAGTCCGTAATGTAAATAAGATGCATTTTTAAAAAAGTGTTCAATTTTGCCATGATACAAGACATGGTATTAAAACAGTAGTTTCACAATGACCAATGGAAAGAGGCAATGAATCATTTTATGAGTTTGTGAATAAACCGTGTTCATAACAATGTAACAATCGAACAAATGTCCTCCCTTAGCTTCAGTTCTCAAACGCTGGAAACTAAACTGGTGTGACCTGTGGTTAGACGGAAGCTTCATGTTTTACAAATCTGAAAACAGAAGAGACTTTGAGACCAGAGTGAGTCTGAAGACCAGCTGTGTGAATGTAAAGTCTGGACTAGAGTGTGCAGGTGGGTGATTTCAGAATCAATCCTTTGTAGCTGCACAAGAAACAGGTGCTTAAAGAAATAGTTCACCAACTACACCTTCAATATAAAAGTTATGTTATTATGTACATAACCTCTTTTCATTTCAAACCTGTATGAATTTCTTTCTCATCCAGTACACAAAAGAAGGTATTTTGAAAAAATGTCTGGTACCATTGGTCTTTTATTGCTTTTGTGTCCACACATTAGAAGTCGATGGGGACCGACACCAACATTTTTCAAAATATCTTCTTTTGTGTTTTGCAGGAGAAAGAAAATCACACAGGTTTAAATGGACAACATCGGTGGGTAAATGATGACAGATTTTGACGGCGAACTATTCCTTTAAAACACAAAATTAGCTATTTGATCATGTCCCTTTTATTTGTGAGATAAAAAAAGGAAAAAACATCCAGCATATTTTCCATGAAGTACGTTAATAAAACGTAACGTGTTGATGAGTTAATATAAAGTTGACATTTTCTGTGGCCAGGTGTATGTCCACCTGAGACTCATCCCAGCGAGAATCTGCTAGTGGTGTGCCTGAAGAATGGGTTTACTCTAACCCTGTGTGCCAATAGTGAAGATGAGGCCCTGTAAGTTTTGACTATTGGCTTTCTAACCTAACCCCTCCCACCATGAGTGAAGCCCCACCCAATCTAGAGTAATTGATTTCCGTCCTTTTAATTTTTTAGAGCCTGGAAACTCACACTTCTGGAAGCCAGAAGAAACACTGTAAGTAATATGTGGTTTGTGCATTGGTAGAACATGACTTTTGAAACATCAGGGTCATACTTTCAGTTCTCGGGAAACACAATGTAAACAGTGAATCACTTTGAATACAATCTTACTGTACTTTTTTTGGGCCGCAGGTTTTCACTTACAATCCCTCTGACGATACGTACCAGACCGTTCCTATTGACAGCCACAATGCAGTTTACGCCATGCCAGGAACAGGTTGTGGAGGTAAAACACTATACTGTCAAACAAACACACACACACACACATAAAATGTATATTTATTCTGTTTTGAAAAGCAATTGTCAATAAATGTAACTGCAAGCCACACATCTTTATTCCACACATAAATAGTTTGTGTGATCTCCTCATATTGTAAATGTTGCCTAAAAGGTGCTCCGTGATTTTTTGGAGGATTTATTGACAGAAACGCAATATAATATACATAACTATGTCTACAGAGGTGTATAAAGTACTTACAAAAACGTTATGTTTTATTACCTTAGAATGAGCTCTTTTCTATCGACATACACTGCGGGTCAGAATTAAACATGTTTCTATAGTAGCCCTAAACGTACAAACTTCTTTCCAGAAGACGTTTTGTAAATACATTATCTCCTTCAGCAAGAAGCAAAAGCGTGATTACATCTTATAGTTCTTTGTCAACCGTGAAGGGGTGGAGTGAGCCGTTGGTTGCAATTCGCAACCGCACCGCTAGAAGCCACTACTGGACCTTTGAGTACCAAAACCTTTCACCTGGTCTGAATTGACCCTCAAAATGTGATTTGCTTCTTTGCAGGGATTCAGCATGTGTGGGTGCACAGAGACACTTACAACGAAGGCATTGGAGAACAGATCGCACTGGGTCTCCTGACTGGAATGGCTGCAGGTGCAGCGATGCGCTCACTTCTATGGATGCCCTTCTGTTTCTGCTGAAGGCCAATCAGACCAAACCGAATCATCACTGATGTACCAATAGCCCCAAAAGACAAGAACAAACCCCAGTGACAGTAAACTCCCGTCTTCCTGAATATAAACATGACGTTTAAACGCAGTAAACATCACGGCCAACTAATGTTTTTATGATGATGATTTAGATTAATAAAAAAATACAGTCGTGGTGAAGAAGGAGCTGAGCCGCAAGGCGAAGCTCTCGATTTACCGGTCAATCTACGTTCCTACTCTCACCTATGGTCATGAGCTGTGGGTCATGACCGAAAGGACAAGATCCCGGATACAGGCGGCCGAAAGGTGTTCCGGGCATGTCCCACCGGGAGAAGACCCCGGGGAAGACCTAGGACACGCTGGAGGGAGTATGTCTCCCGGCTGGCCTGGGAACGCCTCGGTGTCCCCCTGGAAGAGCTGGAGGAAGTGTCAAGGGAGAGAGAAGTCTGGGCATCCCTGCTTAGATTGCTGCCCCCGCGACCCGGCCCCGGATAAGCGGAAGAAAATGGATGGATGGACAGTACATTAAAAGTACAAATACGGTAAAACAATTGTAATAATTATGTTGTCAAAATGTATGTTTTGTACGTAGCACACGACTAAATACAGAATTAACATTGTCCTGCTGCTATTATACTTTTTTGTGTATAATTTATATATAGTTATGTGTCATTATATTATGTTGCTAAGTATTAAGATTAAAATAGGTCCAGGAATTTTCAAGTTATAAAAAATATAAATTGTTTATATAAATATATATAAATATAAATGTTTATAGCATGAAGTTTGGGGATAGCTACCACACCTTTGATTGCTCTTTAAACGTAAGATTTAAAGTTTTCTAACTACAAGAAATTGAGAAATGTGTTTGAGCTGCTTAGGAAATTTGTTCTCAGGATTGACCACTAGAGGGGGGCAGAGCAGCGTCGAGACTGCACTACTGAGTTTGCAGTTTCAAACTTTTAAGCACCTTCAGTCTGTTTAAATAAATGAAAGCTGCTTGACATACACAAGTTTCAAAGATTGCATTTCCTATCTATCCTATAAACAGACTTTTGACCAAGTACACACAATACATACAATATCCATATGTAGAATTTTATTATAGTTGACTCTGAATGCGGAGTTGACTTTTAGCAGTGCAAATAGTTAGTGTATGTGTCAAGCACAACAGTTCAGTTAAAATCCATCTGAAATGCATCAGACAGCTTAACAAAACAATGTTGAATGTTCTCTGGTAGAAAGAAATGAAAAAGAAAACACAAACTGCATTTGTCAAACCTTTTGAGAAACATATCAGAGTATGTTTAAAATAAGCAGCTGTTTTGGGCCAGAATATCTAACATGTCTGTATTTATGATTTACAGTATGCAAACTATACAGTGTTTAAAAATAAAACCAGACAGAAAACATATAAATAGTAGCGTTCTTGATCAATTCAACAAATCATAAAGAAAAACAAGCTACATCTAGTTTATCACAAATCAAACTTTACATTACTAATCAACAAAACAAAGCCAGTGGAAGCCCAATAAAACAAAACCTTCAAGGAATGTCTGCATTATAACTGCTAAACTGGATCTGATAAAACCCTCAATATACATAATATGTCTTTGTAGTAAAGTTTTTTCTTTTAGACTAGGCTATAAGCTTTCTAATTTTCAAAATCAAAAAGATAATAATCTTGATAAAAACGGCATCCAAGATAAAGAAAAACAGCCGTTAGAAACCAAATGCTTTAAAGGAAAAGAAAGCTAAAATCAGCTTTCCTAAACTTAACATTGGTTTCTACACTTTCCTTTCATCTGTCTCATGACGAGACATTGCATCTTTAACGGATTGAACGCAGCCGTATGTATAAAATCTAAACCTGGATAGTCCAAAACATGCTGTAAACATCTCTGCACTGAGAATGTAGTGGCTGTGTCTCACATATTTGAATCTAGATATCATGTCCAGATTAGTTGTGTATTTATTATTTATTTAGCTCAACTTGTTCCTATTCACATCATGGTTACATTAATATAAGTGTTATTTTAGTTTACATAAAACAAAACGTGGATCTCTGCAGATGCAGAAGAATAAACACAAACAACACTTTACAAAAAGTGTTTCGAGTGTCAACAAAAACACCACAAAAGGTGCAAGAATAACGGAAACAATCAATTAATAGAAAAAATAAAAATGTTCACACAGATGACAGACATAGTTATGTTATATTATATTAAATATCTATCTAATGCACACATTGGACCTTTAAATAATAACCTTAATCATATCATACTTTTAATTTCCACTTTTTGTGTTTTGCACAAGTCATTTGGAAATGTTTTGGTGCTAAAATTGACAGTTTGTTTTTGTAGTATACAGTATGTAGCAGAAATACATTTTGTCGGTCATTAGGTTTTGATTTTTGCGGTTTTGCGCTGGGTAACCTCACCCACACCAAATCATGTGTGTTTGTTTTGGACACGTGTAACTCTTACCTTCACGCTAGCTCTCTTCAAACTGGACCGTGATTGGAACAGGCTGAGCTTAGACCTTGCAGGAAATAGCATGAAAAAAATGAAAAAGAAAACATCTTTAAGACTCTGCCCTGATTTTGGGACAAGTGACATCACTTACTGTGCAGGTCAGCGAGTACATACTTGGCTTCCATGTCAGCTTTCTCTCTCACGACCTGCGCTGTCTGTTCTGCCTCCTGGTAGGTCTTTCTTGTCTTTGTCAGGTCTCTGATGGTGACCTGCAGATCGGCCTGAGCTCTGGCCAGCTGTTCACAGCACTGAGCGACGGAGCGCAGATGAACAAACATTTTCATGCACTGGGAAAACTGTAGGGTCTTTCAGCTCTGTACATCTGAGGTCTGTTTACCTTTTTCAGTTGTAGATCTTTCTGCACTCGCAGAGTTTTTACAGGATCTGAGATTTGGTTTCTGTAGTTATCACATCCGCTGATACGAGACTGGCTCACTTTCATCACACCCTCCAGGTAGGACCTCCATAGGGCCCAAACCTTTCTGTACACATAAACACACTTGTGAAGGAACAAACTCAGATAAGTTCGCTAAAATTAACTGAAAACCTAAGCGCTAAGGTTATGGGTTTGATTCCCAGGGAACACAAATCCTGATTTCAAATGCATCAATTGAATTGAAAAACTGAAATTCCCTTTAGATAAATCTGACAATTGCATAAATAAAATGTTATTTACTCTTTCTTTTTGTAGAGTTGTTAGGTCAGGTCCCCATTTATAAAATGTTAGTCTGACCAACAAATCGAGACTCACAGAAGCTAAAGCACTGCAAACGTAAATTTCTTACTAAGCATGTTTGTCTTGTTCTTAGTACAAATATCTAAAAAGCCTTAAATCAACATACATAAACTTGACAAGGAATGTGACCTACGACATAAAACAAGTCTTGTTTCATGAAAGAAAATATGTATTTTTTAAATGCACCATAAAAGACCAACAAATGGAATAAGGGAACCTTAAGGGTAAAACTAAAAGATTGGCAGATTGTTTTGATTGTTTTAAATAAAAAATGAATTCTTAATTCAAAATGTTGGGTGTAAAGTAAATGTATCTTGACTTAAGATTTTGTACTAGAAAACAATACTTTAATGGTTCAGAAAAAAAATCATTCATCTTAGAGTCAAGAAATGTACACTCACTTTCCCTTCAAAACAAACCAACAAATCACACAATATTTGACTGATCCACGAAATTCATGCAAAGCATTTCTGCAAACCACTTTTGTTTTTCTATTCTGGACCATAATAACTAGGTTGCTATCAGGAATGCAAATATCCTTCTTTGACATGCCTAAAACCTTTAAATGCCAGATAAGTGACAATGCTGCAAATACAGTTGGTACAACCACAGTCAACCACAGTCTACTAAAAACCTTCAGCAAACTTTAAAGATGAACAAAGATCCTGAAAATCCCAGAGTTTCAGAAATGACTAAAAGGAAAGATTAGGATTCTCTAACACACAGAGAAGGCCGAATCCGGATGCCTCCTGACCCATACACCACAAGTTGGCATTGTCACATAAATCTATGGGCTGCCAGCTCTACTGATTCGACTCAATGACTCAGAGGAAGAGAGACGGATTCCTGTTTTCACGAGCCAATCAGCACGCAGCAGCCCTGCAGGTGCACAAGATTCAGATCCAACAGCAAAGAATCTCTCTCTCTCTCTCCCTCTCTCTCTCTCTCTCTCTCTCTCTTTCAGACAGCTGGCCTCGGTTACTGATCTCATTGATCTTTTGAGTATAGTTCTAAAATGCTCCATCAGCATATTAACCTGCAAGTACAAACCCTACGTTTAAAATTGCCCACATGCCATATTAATATTTTATAAATTATGTAAATCAGGGTTTGCCGTATGTTCATTTACTGTATAAATATGTTTTTTCAAAAGGATGTTTGAGAAGTAAGCTTCAGTTCACATCCAAAAATGAACATCAAAACACAAATAAATGTGGTCAACAAATACCTGAGAATAATCTTTCTCTATCAGAGCTTTCTTCTGGCTGTAAATCCTGGAGGTGACACAATAAAACTGCATCAGATTAGACACTATAGCAGTTTAAGGACACATATGACTAAATCTGAATACACGTTTGAATAGTTTTAGATGGATATGCCAACTAGGCTGAAAGGTAAACAGTCGAATATTTCAAGCTTTGTACGGATTTACCTCAAATCTTCTAGAAATTCCCAGTCTGTTTGATGTTTAAGTTGCAGTCTGTTCAGCTGCTCTGTGTGAGTTTGTTTGACCTCCTGTGTGACTTTTGCCTGCAATACACACAATCACACAACATCCTACAATTGATTATGATCTATACATCCCTCCCTCCATCCATCCCTCCATCCATGTGTGCGTTTAATTAAATAAGTAAGCAAGGATTCTGGCTTATAAACAAATATATTTACAGAAGACAAGAGATATTTTAGTATTGTATTATATACATACAAAATCCACCAACCTTTCTTGGAGGAGGAGGCTGCATGTCTACTTTTAGATATAAACTGGAGAAAAGTTTTAGACATCTGCAGGTCGGAAAAACTGAGTGCGAGTACTGCTCTTAGAAACAGAGAAGAGACAGCTGAACGTGTCGGTCGACCCAGCCGCGTACACGCACTTTAGTGAAGCACAATAAAGCAGAACAGCGCCGTCCAGGGGCTGGTTTAGAATATATCAGTATTTTTAGTTTACTCTATTGCTTTAGTGCAAATCTTGTTAAAGAGACATTTTACGATTACATCAGCTATATCGCTGAACATTTTGAAGCCCTATATCTTTTTTTGCAACACAAAAACACCCGTGGCTACTTTCGGGAGATGAACTTTAGCGTGTAGTCAGCTGTGTGCGTGGTTCTGTTTGAATTACTCGAGAAATTGCTCTTATTATTTTGTATATATCAAGCATGATTCGATAAATGCACCAAAGCAAATGAGAAAAATGTAAATTCTTTACATTACCAAGAGATCTCGTTGTGTATCATGGTGAGACGACGCCCTCTAGTGGTAAACAAAGGGCTCCTTGGGAAAGAGTACATGCCCGGTTTTACAGTTTTTCTCAATCGCTTTGGCTCATCTCTCGAAACTGTAAGTTCAATCGTCACAACTGTTTGCTGGAACATCAAAACTCTATTGCATGTCTGCAAAATTCCGCGAGCTTAAAGGTTGCAGCCCCTGAATTGGACACAGCTATTGAATGCTGCTAAAAGGTTACACCACATCTATCAATTTATTTTATTGATATATTCAGTATGAAAACGCTGCTGTCTTTATAGTAGAAGTAATTTATACAGACAGATGAAAGCTACAGAAAAGAGAAGCAAACAAGACACTGTGATTTAGAGAAACAACTGGAAGTTAATAACCGACACCTGGATTTACAGTTAACATTCTTGTCATGCATGTAAAGTATTGTAATAAAACCATACCCAGTTTTATATATTGCATTGACAACTGTTACTATTGTGTGACTGTATATCCAGGTATTGGTTATTAGCGTCCAGTTGTTTCTCTAAATCAGGGCCGGCACTAGCATTTTGGGGGCCCTAAACGGATGACAAAATGAGGCCCCCCATCATCTAATGTACACAACATACTAACCTTAGACAGCTTATATCACAGTGACAATCTGACAATGTCAAATTAACAACACAATATTATCACTTCACAGCCTTCCTGTAGCTCAGTGGTTACAGCATAGTTCTAGCAATGCCGAGATCATGGGTTCGATCCCAGGGATTGCACATACACAGAATGTATAGTATAATGCAATTAATGTAAGTTGCTTTGCAAAAAAGCATCTGGCAAATGCATAAATGTAAATTCTGATTTGTAAAAACACACAACATAACTTAGAAAGCTTATAGTGTGCAATCAGTTTATTCAAAAGAAATAGGTTAAGAGTAGAACAACAAAAGTAATAACGTGCACTACATTCAGTTTAACTGTATTTGTGAACAAGTAAATTAATCTTTCAAATAAAATTCTAAGGACACTGGAGGATGTGGTGGAGGCAACAGATAAGCTGGAAGCAATGGCAATGTAGGCTGAGACAGGGCCAAGACTGTCATGTGAGGAAAAACAGAAGTAAATTTGATAGCTCGTTATGATAATTTAGTTTTTTTGTGTTAATTGTAATATTTTTTATAATATGTTTTACTAATAAACCTTTGTACATGTAGTTTTGTTAATGTAAAAAGGCTATTTTAGTTGTAATTCAGTTAAGTGATATCTACAGTATAAGAAAGTTATTTAACTGACCTGCATTTTCACCTGCTGTAAGTTTATCCTTTGGAAAATACTTCATAAATGCCCCTAAGGTGCAAAACACACGCACGCGCACGCACACGCACGCACGCACGGAGACAAACACAAGACGCACACACATTGTTCAAATTATTCTGTCCCCTTCCGCACCAACCCTCACAGAACACATTAAGCATATTTTATTTAAAAATATAACGCCATTTCTTATGTTTACTGAGCTGATAGTCCTTGTACAGAACCTTTACAAGTACACACAGCTTATTTTCAACAATGTTTTATATACAGTGTCTTGTTAAAATTGACTACATTTTTAATTGAACACTTACCCTTTTCTTGATCCTATCTTTTCTCATCTTCTTTCCTCTCCTTTCTCTTCTCTGCAGCAGACTGATAGTGCCGCGTTTTCATTTCTAATCTTTGCACAGTTTAAAGCTAACGCACATGATTATTGACACTACGGAGTAAATTAAATTTTCACGCAGGGCAGGGGCCCCCTAGTGGTCACGGAGGCCCCATGCAACTGCCTATATCGCTTATTAGGTAGGGCCGGCACTGCTCTAAATCAGTGTCTTGTTTGCTTCTCTTTTCTGTAGCTTTCGTCTTTTTTATTGCATTGACTACACATTGACTTGTGTAACTGTAAAGTTTTTGTTAGTATTTATTAAAATATATATTTTGTGTCCATAAAATTCAGCTCTTTTCTGATCTGTGTGGATTATAAATTACTACAAGGTTTTGTTTTTACACTAAGTTACTGTTTTATTTATTGGTGATACTGGGGATTTTCACTTTTAATTTCCTATTCCCCAGAATTTCTTTTTATTAACAGATTGCCATAATTTCACGTCATTATACTGTCTCTCATCATAATAACTTGATACTAATGTTAAAACCTGAATAATTATTAAAAATTTACCATGGTTTTCACTTTGTAGCACTGTACTGTTCCGGATCATGAGTAATTACTTATTACTGATATGGTAAGACCTGAATAATTATTACAATGACTACAATGATGAGTAATAATTAATAATACCAAGAATTTCTTAATTGTTAAAATAAACACAACTCTTCAGCTATTATCCATCAGATTCATAATAAGCAACAAGGAGAGATATGTCACATATGTGAGTGAGGAAAGTTGACTAATGATGCAGTGAATATGAGGTGTATTGCTTAAGTTTCTTTCCTTTTAAATAAATAAAAATAGTAAATAGAATAAAGATTCATAACATTTATTTAATAGGTATGATTGAAAAATAAAAAATTGAAAGGGATAATATTTGACAATAAGCTGGTGAAATAAAATAATTACGTTAATTGAAAGTAAACAAAATTGGTTAAAATTAAAAAAATTATAGTATTCAAAGAACATATATAACCAGTTTATTGACATAAGTATTTTTAGCAGCATGTAATGTGTAGTTAATAGATATTTATTTTTAATGAGCCTCAGTTATTGTACAATTCTGCAGGAGATACAGAATTCAGTATTTATGAATGACTTTTAAATCAGTAATAAAGTAATTAGTTGTAACTTACCTTAAACATCTTGATGCAGTTACATACTGATAAGTTAATCTTTCTTTTTGATTAGTTATCAGTAATCACTACAGTGTTAAAGCAGCACTAACCATTTGTTCTGCATAACTACCTATTAAGTGTGAAACAGTATTATAAAGTGTTACAAAAAACTGTAAGGTATGCAATATACGATTTAATTTTACTACAGAAATAAGATTCATTGGTGTTAGAAAATGTTTCAAAAGGCTTTCTGATAGGCCTACTTGCTCCTCTGGCGCTGTTAACACAAAAGACCTGTGATTACAATGGCACATGCAATTGTTTACAAAACGAAATGTGTGTGTATAGAATGCAAAATTGGTCATTCACAATGAGAACATTTTTTGTTGACAAGAATATTGAACTATCATCTGTGCTGGTGGACTGTGCTCCGAAATGATGTTGAAAAAAACAATTTTGACTTTCACAGCTGTCAAATGTTGTACGAATAAAAAAAACGAACAAATCTGAATGTGGAGAGCCAGCAGGAGCATGTCTAAGTTATTTGCATGTTTTGCACTTGCGTTTTGAATTCTTTGGCTTCAGAAGGGTAATGATAAAGGTTAAGTTCCTCTTGTAGAGGCAGGTACTAGCATAGACGGAAAAAAATGATACTGTTCGTACGACTTTCCTGAGAAAAGGCTCTCAGTAATTTGCTTATATTAATGATAATTCTAAAAATGCACCTAATCAAATGAGAATAATTGAAATGCTCTCCATCAAGAGATCTCATGATGTATATACGCTTACTACACAGCTGGAAATGTTGTAGGACTGCACTGTTAATTATTTACCTGTTAAATAACAAGAAATTACTGGCAGCAGGGTTACCATTATTTGAACTGTCAATTCCTGTTAATGTCTTTTTACAGTGCACTTCCCGTAATGTTTTTCTACAGAAATTTCGAAATTTGGCTTTGCGCTGCGTTGTTGCAAGATAGGGCGCTAAACCTCAACATTAACAACTAAAATTCAGTTAAAAAGACTCAAAGGGCACTGTGACTCCTTGTCACATAAAAATGTTACGCATAGGCAGATTAATCACAAACAAATTGCATTTTCTCATGTTCATGGCTTAAAAAGTAACAAATACATTTTTAAACCCAAATACATTTTTCATTATAACAAAATACTGAACTTCATATACATGTAGTGTTACCTAAACCACTAAAATTCAACATGTATGAATACATTCAAACCAATAGTTAACACTTAATGGAACTCTTCATCAATAAAGAGCAATAGACAATAAAAACACTGTCACTGCTTAGACCACAAACCATTTTCTCAAAGCACACAATGAGGATCCTTTGCAAAGAGCATTGCAAAAGAGAGAGAGAGAGAGAGATATGATTTCCCTAATTTCAAATCTTTAATCCAAAATTATATCACATGGCTTGACCTAACAAAAGCTAATTTTAGAAACAGAGTGCAAAACAGACAGAATAACATAAAATAATAGAAAGTGTGATGAGTACAATTCATTGAAAGAACAAAAAAAAAGAATGGCATAAGAGCACGGAAGAGGAGTTCAGCATTCTAACTTTAAAAGGCAGTTGAGAATGAACATTCGAATCAATTTCCCCATTCCCCTGAGTCATTGCTGTTTGAACAAATGTGTAATGTATACATCTTACTCACCATTTTCAAATGAAATCCCACTGAAGGTCCTTTAACTTGCGCAAGAGGGTGGCGACGTGTGAATTGACAGTTCTTCTTTTTATTCCCCTTTGCAGCCTTTGTCCCCTTTTCTGGGTTTATACCCACAAAGCGTCTGAAAAATTATACACTGGTTAAAAATCTAGTAGTTCACACAGACTAACAGCAAAACAAAGACAACAAATGTTGTCACTCATCTCACGATTCGATTCACAATTGTGAACTATTCCTTGACCCTGACTTTTACTTAGCAGTAACAAAAATTTGCAATGACATGCTAATCATAACTTTCTTAAATAATGCTCAATAATGCCAGGTCAGACGCAATAGATTACCAAGGAAATGGCTTCTAATCAAAGCATTCCAAATAGTTTCAGTAAATCTGTTATAAGGAGATTATCTAGTCTTCAACACAATGGTAACCTCGTACAAACATAAAACAAACTTCAATACAGACACATCAAACTAAATACTAAATATCAATAGCCCTTGCTGGCAAATCCACAAATTAAAAAGTATTTTTCCAACTAACAATTAAGGCTTACACCAACTGTAACATAACTTTTGTTTCTTAAGCTTGAATTTAAATTGAAAATTGGTTGTAAGTCGCTTTGGATAAAAGCGTCTTCTAAATGACTTAATGTAAATGTATTTCGCTAAAAAGGTTTCTAATGTCTGATGATGTCCTTTAACAAGAAAAATTGCAGAGGATGAAAAACGGAGACAGCAAGAGGAGGAGGCATGACTTCTTTAACGTTTGGAACGTGAGCAAAGAATTCGACAGGAGCTGGAGAGAGAAAGGGAAACGTCCAGACAAAAGCTTTCTCGAGCAACCGAGCGTCTTCGCGAAAAACAGAGCTTTAGAGGTCACCAGCAACATCATGAACGCACACAAGCTCTCCACAAGCAAATAGAAGATGATGCTGCTGCGAAGAACCAACGAGTGCTCTAAACAATTGTAACTATTATTTATTGAAAAACATTAGACGGTTTCATCAGATGCACACGCCTTGCCCAAATCTATCTGTCTAGTGGCTATTAGCTTTCCTGTAGCTCGGTGGTAAGAGCATTGCGTTAACAACCCAAGGTTATGGGTCCGATCCCAGGGGATTGTACATACTTAGAAACAAATGTACGACCACCATTACTGCAGAAGCTGCACCGATACGTCTGTCAATCTCCCGTTCCATCCTTCCCTCACTCGTGAACAAGACCCACAGATACTTGAACTCCTCCACTTGAGGCAGGAACTCTCCACCCACCTGAAGTGGGCAAGCCACCCTTTTCCGACTGAGAACCATGGCCTCGGATTTGGAGGTGCTGATTCTCATCCCAGCCGCTTCACATTCGGCTGCAAACCGTCCCAGTGCATAGTGAAGGTTCTGGTCTGATAGGGACATCACGAAATAAAATATTTACGTTACTTGAAAGTAAACAAAATTAGTTAAAATTATAGTAATCAAGACCATATATAACCAGTTTATTGACATAAGTATTTTTAGCAGCAGTTAATGTTAAGGTAATAGATAATTATTTTAAATGAGCCTTAGTCATTGTACAATGCTGCAGGAGATACAGAATTCAGTATTTATGAATGACTTTCAAATCAGTAATAAGTATAGTTGTTACTTACATTAACATCTTGATGGAGTTATATAATGATTGGTTAATATTTCTTCCTTATTAGTTATCAGTGATCACTACAGTGTTAAAGCAGCACTAACCATTTGTTCTGCATAATTGCCTTTTAAGTGTGAAACAGTATTATAAAGTGTTACCAAAAACTGTAAGGTATGCAATATAAGATTTAATATTACTATAGAAATGATATTCATTGGTGTTAGAAAATGTTTCAAAAGGCTTTCAGATAGGCCTCATGCAAGGTCAGAAACAAACTTCTTTTAAGGCAAGGCAACTTACCCCTACATGCTCCTCGGGCGCTGTTCACACAAAAGAGCTGTGATTACAATGGCACATGCAATTGTTTACAAAAAAGAAATGTGTGTGTATAGAATGCAGAATTGGTCATTCACAACGACAACATTTTTTGTTTGACAAGAATATTGGACTATCATCTGTGCTGGTGGACTGTGCGCCGAAATGATGTTGAAAAATATATTTCGACTTTCACAGATGTCAAATGTTGTATGAATAAAAAAATGATAACGGTTAAGTTCCTCTTGTAGAGGCAGGTACTATCATAGAGGGAAAAAACAATTGGCAGGAGATTAAGCTATGATAGAAGTAAATGCAAATACTGCACTCATCTGCACACAATTGAAAAATTGAAAAAATGTGAATGGGAACATGGCTAGTGTCAGCAAAACCTGTAGCTAAAGATTAGATAATAAAAATTAGTGGTGGGCATAGATTAATTTTTTTAATCTAGATTAATCTAGATTAATCTTGGAATTAATCTAGATTAATCTAGATTAAAATGGCTCATTTGAATTCTGCCGAAGGCATTCAGAATATGTATGCTACCCAAATAATGACTAAAAGTAAGTCTTTGAGAACGGGTTTCTCAAGCCATGTGGCGCATTAGACCAGGGGCATGCATCTCAAACTGCTTGAGAAAGTTGTTCTACTATGATAATTGGTGATGAAAATTAAATTATGTTCAATAAGATGAACTTGTGTTTACTTCCGCATTAGCTAAGGGATGATTTGCGTTTAGGTGGTACTTGAGACTGGAAGAGCTGTTGAGAGAAAGTGTTTTTTTTTAAACCAATTCCGCATTGCACAAGGTGCAAACAACCTTAGTCTTGTCGATGTTTCCATTGGGAAGCTTCTTAAAATGAATATTCCCTGAAGCAAACCCGGCGGCTTCATAGCTGCATCCATGATAGCACGTCACGTTTGATGCGGTAATTTCACAGTAACGTTATGTTGTGTTCAGACCAAACGCGAATGGCCTGTCGAGCGCGAGTGATTTATATGTTAATGCAAAGAGGCAATAGACCTACTTGCTGCGCGAATCGCGCGAATGAAGCCCTGGTTATGAGATGATGAGGCGGCTTCTGCTTCCGCGAATGACGCGAATCACTCGAGTTGAAAAATCTCGTTCTCGCCCCGTACAGTGCAGTTAAGCTGGTATACATCCGCGCTAAAATATCAAGGTGAAAGTCATCATAGCTTGCGTAGTATAGACCCAGCTCCCAACCCAACTTTGAGAATAGATTAACGGCGACATTTTTTTTATCGCGCGATAAGAGTCTCACTGCCGTTAACGGCCCACCACTAATAAAAATGCTCTTACTTTTCTTCTTATATTGAAAACAAGCATTTTGTCTCGCTTGACACAATGACTTATCATTCTGATGGCACTGAGACTTACAGGAATCTTTTCGTTTGAGCACATGTCAGCTTTGTGTGTGTTTGTACGAATTACCTGAGAAAAGGCTCTCTGTAATTTGCTTATATTAATGATAGTTCTAAAAATGCACCTAATCAACTGAGAATAATTTAAATGCTCTCCATCAAGAGATCTCATGATGTATATACGCTTACTACACTCGGAAATGTTGTAGGACTGTATTTATTGATGTGTTGATTTCTATGAAGTATCATGAGATAAGACAGTACCTTGGAAATTCGTCCAAAAGAGTTAAAGGAGTTGATGGTATTCAGCCTCAGGCAAGTAACAATAATACATCATGCACCAAGATCACACATCTATCATACAGCTAATAATCTTAAATTACTCTAAACCAAAAATAGAACATGTGTTGCAGCTAAGCATCTTGTGTCTTCATTACAAAAAATGATAATGTAAACAATAACTCACTGTACAAAATATTTTCAATATTCACAATTAATTCATGGGGCAATACTGACACAATTCAGATGAGTTTGTGAGACGACGTGGTACACTGAGCGTGTTTTGAGCTGTACATGTAATTAATAATATCATAAACATATGCAATCCATAGGAACCATATGCACCAGCATGCCATATACCCAGACATTATGGCAGCAGCTATCTTATTCCAAAGTTCAAGAGCATGATTACACAATGAAATTATACAGAAACGGTTTTGTGAATAGTTTTTCCGTGGAATAGGGTCAGGCTGGAACAAGCTCCCAATTGGTTGTGCCAGGCTCAACCTGGTCCTCCTTGGATCCCAGCCTGATAAATAGACACTCCTCAGCAGCTCTAACAGATTCCAGCACAAGCATTTTATTACCTCTAGTTTGATTAGTTACAGATTTCTTTAAGTCAACGATTTAGGCACAACCAGCGCTCAGGGAACTGTGTGGCTGAAGGCATTTTGGATCAACGCTGTTGCACAGGTGAGCACACTGAAACTCTGTTAACCTCTGTCTCATCTCTGTCTCCAGTGGGTGTTTCTGTGAATAAAAGAGCCTTAAAGGATTTCATGAGTACCCTGATATTGAATTATGTAAAACCAATTTTTTTCTGTAGTATTATATGAAAAGTGCATGACCCACTGTTAAATCAATTTCTTTAAATAAAATTAGAGATCGAAATCAACAATATACAATAGATAGACTACTGCAAAATTGGCACATTGGATAAACTTATAAAATAAGCAATAAGTACTTTTAAGTAAGCAATTTTTAAGTATTCCAAGTTTTGTTTATTGCAAAGAAAAACTCATGGCTGACAAAAGCTATATTCTCTTTAGGTCCAAAGAACTCAAAAGAATATACTTAAATTATTGGTTAGTTCAACAAATAAAACTTAAACTGTATTTGGGCAATAATTTTATTATTTAATAATTCATATCGATCTATCCAATTATTTAGCAAATATTTAATAACAATACATTTATTGTTTGAAACATGTACAATTACTTTTTTTCAAAAAACATTTCATATTAATAGGCTGAATTTCAAAATGCAGACTTTTTAATGAAACAGTTAATTAACTTTATTAAACTTGTATTTTAACTTTAGAATTGTATTTGTAGACTGCGATGTAAAGAAGCTTTTTTTCACAGTGTGTGGACTCTTAACAGTGATAAGGTATAGACCAACCCTCCGAACGTATGACTAACAGAACTTAACTAAGAACGTTTCAGAAAACACATATTAACCATAAGGCACAAAGAATGCAAGTAACTAGATTAACGTAAATTAACTATGTTATTTATACTACAAATGTAGTACAGTCGGCTTTACTAAACAAGTGTTTGACTGGTCAACTTAACAATATTGATTAAAACGCAAAACCCTATATTATTGGACCTATTGTTAAGTTTCCTTAATATGAACAAGTTAATTCAATACGACTTGTTGAGGGGGGTTTTGGTTCCCAGCATGTTTTGCGTAAGACTGCATTTAGGCAGGAAATTTCAATATTTAATGTTGTAGTAAGTGTTTTTGAGGAAAGATAAAGATTTGTTTGTGCTTAGTGTTAATTTATCTTTTATCTTTTGAGTTTTAGGGTTACCATTATTTAAAAGAGTGGTACATGTGCTTAGTTTAAGTGCGGTAGTGATGTCTACTGCATCATTCAATTGAGTAGTATTGATTGTCTATTGACTTATATGCAGAAAGTCTTTTTATACATATTTTATGTATGACCATAAAATGACCATTGAGAAGGATAAATATTGAGTTTAATTAACTTAAAATTACTGGTACAATCTAAATGGTTTGGATTTACTCAAGAACTTTACTCTTATTTCCTTTATTTATACAACTAAATTGTTAACTACTCAACATATTTGTTTGGAACCACTTGACACCCCAAAAATGTTTTAGTATAGCCTTCAGCAGGGGTCTTCAACTACTTTTCTTTGAGGGCCAGATTCCAAATGAATAAAACGGATGCGGGGCAGTTTCCATATCAATTTTTTTTTGTTATTTTGTGTTTTCGTTATTTATTGCATTTTGTTCCTCGTGTCTCTAAATCTTTGCTTGAGACAAAACATCCGATTCTGGCTATATTTCTGAAATGGAAGTATGTTAATTTGCTTATTGCTTTGACATGACTGCCGAAACTAAGGTCATACTCTTAAGATGACACCAAGATTTGTTACTTTATTATGTGTCTTTAGACCTTTCTTTAGAAGTCAAGGTATGTGTTTTCCATTGTAAGTTTCATACTTGTTAACAAACACAATGACTTCAGTTTTGACTTTATTTAAGTGAATGTTGTTTTGAACACATCCCGCTCAATTTTATTAATGCACTGGCAAATGGATTCAATAGGGCTGTAGTCTTTGGGTGAGAGGCGTAAGTAGATCTGAGTGTCATCTTCATAGCTGTGGTAAGCAATGGTTATTTTTCATTATTCGGCCAAATGGGAGCATATACAAATTGAACAGGAGCAGAGCAAAAATTGAGTCCTGTGGAACACCACATATCATGGATGTCCACTCAGATTAATGGTTGCCTATGTTCACAGAGGAACCCCCCACCTTTAAGGTAAGACCTGAACCATTTAAGGACCAACTCAGAATGCCTCGACCGGTTTTCCAGACCCTATGTAGGAGTATGGTGTTATCTACCGTGTAAAAGGCAGCACTAAGATCTAGTAATACCAGAAATTATATCTTTTCTGATTCAAAATATAATCAAATATAATTTATTATCTTTATGCATCACTGTCGCTGTGATGCTGATGCAGACCAGACTGATAATTGTCCAGATAGCCAGGGACTATAGTATCAATATATTTAGTATCCCTATATCACTATATTTATTATTATATTTAGTATCCCTATAAGGATTTGACAACTGCAGTTTCTATGTGCTCTTGGAAATAGTAGGGGTTTTAAAAGTGGATATTGTGAAATATTTTTTTAACAATATTAACAATAATTTTTAACAATGTATTTATATATTTATGCAAAAATGATGAAAATGTATATTTACATTTTGAGGATACTCTCATTTCCATAAGATTCAACCAGCCTCTATTGAGAAAATCACTTGGCCTGCCATTATAGGCGTTTTCTTGGTGTAAGGCGCCTTGGCACAATACCAAATTTTGTTATGATGAGAATTATAGTTATATAGATATTTCTAATATCTTACCACACTGTGCAGTCTTTAAATTGGCAGGTTATAATTAATGCTCTTCTATTTTCCATCAATATTAAATACTGACAATTGTTTAATGTTTTAATATAACAGAACATCCTGAATAATGGGGGTCCAGGTTTCAGTCGTGAATCAAACTCCTTATGCTTGGTACTATGACAATCAGGAGAGAAGAGGGGTAAGAACTTTTCCTGCATCCACTAAACAAGATACATGATAAAATTCTATATTAATAATATAATATAATTATATACTTATTTCCTAGCATGTCTTTAATTTATTCACTGCTTTTACAATAAAAATTGATATAGCCAATAATTCTGCTCTCCAGTACACACGTGTCAATCCCGGGGCCACACTGACTTACGGCGACAACAGAGAAATCCATCGCTACATCTACATCAAATATGAACATCACACATGGGATAGTTTTACTTATCAGTTCAACACCCATAAAGGGGACTCCTCCTTTATCTTGAGGGAAACCTTTGACCGTTCCATGATTCAGATGCACTGCACATCTGAGGGTGGCACTCATTACTGTCCCAACTACGGTAAGTTCCTGCTTATCAGTTCTGCACCACACTACACAGCCAAAAGTTGTTACCATGGTTTAAAAGCTTGGTGTTTGTGCTTTTGTAAATTTTGTTTAACTTACTCTTTTTTTTCCAAAATACTCTTAATTTTATTTTATTCTGTCCCTTTTAAGGAACCATATTGATGCAGCTATTAGGCTACTCAATTCTAAGCATAGCAAAATAAATTTGTCATTAAGATATTGCTGTTCCCACAACTAAATTGAGTAGAAATAACATATTTACAGTTTAGTATATTAAGTTCACACACAGTCTTATGGCTGTACTTCAAGATGTTCTTTGACAGAGAGTGAGATAAATAGAAAGACCAGAAAAGAAAGTAGAAAAGAAAGTAGAAAAGAAGAAATACAAGTCAGTACTAATCGCTCAGATGCTGACAGGAGAGATGTGTTTTTAGCAGTTTTATTAAGGATGGTTACAGATTATGCTGATCTTGTAGCAGTGGGCAGATCATTTCACAGTGGTGGAACAGACCAAGAGAAGGTACGTGAGTGTGATTTTCCCCTTTTCGGGATGGCACCACAAGACGTTGTTCGTTTAAAGAGTGCAGGGATCTGGCGGGTACATACTGTAAGTCTGTATTAGCTAGTGAAGATACGGGGTTGCCGAATCAGAGGTGCTCTTATAGGCCAAGAGCAGAGTTTTGAATTTGATGCGAGCGACCATAATGAGCCAATGTAACCTAACGAAAAGAGGAGACACGTGTGATTTCTTCGGCTTATTGAACACTTTTCCTTTCCTGCCACATTCTGGATCATCTGTAGAGGCTTAGTAGTACAAGACGGAAGTCCAGCCAGTAGGTCATTGCAATAGTCCAGTTTGGACAGGACTAAAGCCTGGACGAGGACTTTTAAGCATGCTTGGACAAGATAGGTCTAATTTTCCTATGTTGTAATGCAGACGATGAATCCATAGAAGACGGTGGTCCTAGCAACATAAAGTACCACTCCAAGATTTCTGGGTGTTCCGGAAGGTGAGATGGTTGATGAACTTAGTTGAATGGAAAGGTTGTGATGAATCCTTGGATCGGCCGAGATCACAAGCAGTTCTGTTTTTGCAAGGTTTAGCTGCAGATGATGGTCTTTCATCCAGAGTGAAATGTCACTCAGGCAGGCCAAGAATCATATGGAGTTGTGTGGAGGAGTTGTGTGTCATTTGTATAGCAGTGATAGGAAGCCATGTCTCCAAAGGACAGAACCAAGGGATGTCATCTATATGGAAAAGAGCAGTGGCCCGGCAATGAGACCTTACTCACACAGCTGTAACTGATGGGAGAAGGATGACGTGAGCTCCACTGATTTTGAAATGACCGCTCTTGAAACCAGACTGGTTGCTGTCCAGGGCTGCGTTTAACAAAAGCATATTGTTAGGCTAAATGCATCGGAAAAACATATCGTGATTATCATCTTAGAGTCTCGTAACATTTCGAATTCATTCTCGAAATCTTGGATTTTTTTTATTTTTAACGTGGCACAAGACGCCGTCGTAGCCTCCATTTCTGCTTTAAGAAACAGACCGTTCTCTACCGCCGACACGCGCGCATTTCTTTTAAATTACTGCAAATTAGCGCCTGATTAAAAATGCGTTTAAAAAATATTCGTATTTTTTGAGAAATTTTGTTAATATTGAATATGATATTATCGACCCGCGACCCACCCGCAATTAATCAGAATCTATTTTTTTATTACCCGACCCACCCGACCCGCGGATCATCCGCAGCGCTCGCGGATTTAACTGCCATCCGCGCATCACTACAAGACCCAGACCCGACTCATATGATTCGTGATGACACGCCCCGCTTGGCCATCATTGGCTGCAGGTGATCACGCAACATCGCTTGGCCTATCTGTGCTGCAGGGAATTTGGTGCTCCCAGTAGTCGACTTGTGACTGTCGTGATGGTACGTCGTGTGATTTCTTTCCTAATATTTTAATCTCTTCATACTAACTATGTCTAGCAAAAAAAGAAAGTGGTCGGACGAATATGTACAATATGGATTCACATGTATAACGGCACGTGATGGGAGTCAGCGTCCTAACTGCATGATTTGCAATGCCAAGTTGAGCAATTCTTGTCTATCACCGGCAAAACTAAGAGAACACTTCCTGGTTTTGTTCTGTTTTGTTCTTTGAACACAGTGATGTTGATGCACGGTTCATTTTGTGCACCAGTAAAATATATACCTATGTTTTGAATTTGAAAAAAAATCATATTTTATTTTTCCAATTAAGAAGGGTTCGGTGAATGCGCATATGAAACTGGTGGGGTTCAGTACCTCCAACAAGGTTTAGAACCAGTGTCTTAGACTAACGTACCGTTTCCCAAAAGCTTCGTAACTTGAGTACTTGAACATTTTTGTAGATGTATGCTCGTAATCGTAAATCTTTTTTGCGTGTATATTCGTTATTTTAAATGTAGACGTGCGGCAGGCACACGCAAATAGGGGGACGTACATATTTCTAGGAGCGTCGGCGCCACGTCGAAATGGAAATAGTTTTGGAGAGCCACTCACTCACCCACGGTCATGTGAAGAGAGAAAGAGGCACGGCAAGCATGTCCCGCGCCGTTTAAGACGCGAAATGTGATTTGGGCATTAGAAACTTTCATTGAAATATCTTCGTTTTTGTTCAGCAAAACAAAGAAATGTTTTAAGCCTACAGGTTTGTAACAAAGGGTAAGCAAATGATTAGGGATGTAACGATTCACTCATCTCACGATTCGATGCGATTCATGATTGTGATCTCACAATGCGATTCCATTTTTTTAAAGAATGATTTGATGCAAATAAAAAAATTATAACTGCCCTTTCATTATTTCTCAAAAGCTGCAAATTTCTTTGTAAAATAAAAATAAATTTTATGTAAAAGAAAATCAAAAGAAAATGAATACTAGAAAAGTGTCTCTAATAAAAACAAACGGCTTTGTGTTCTTTTCCTAACTTTAACTTTTTTAAGAAATATCAGTATATCCACATATACAGAGTTTGCAGAAAGGCAGAGAACCCCCACTGTTCAAAACATGTACTGCGAATTTTCAAGCGGCTCACGGTGAAGCAGTAAATCCCTACAAATGAGGACAATTTTTGGGTGAACTATTCCTTGACCCTGACTTCTACCTAGATGCAACATACATTAGTAATTACATGGTAATCATAACTTTCTTAAACAATGCTCAATAATGCCAGGTCAGACGCAATGGATGTATTGTTGTTACCAAGGTAATGCCTTCTGACCAAAGCTACATTTCAAATTGTTTTCAGTAAATCTGTTATAAGGAGATGATCTAGTCTTCAACACAATGGTAACCTCCTACCAACATAACACAAACTTCAATACAAACACATCCAAACTAAATACTAAATATCAATAGGCCTTGCTGGCAAAACCACAAATTAAAAAGCATTTTTCCAACTAACAATTAAGGCTTACACCAAATGTTGTTTTCTAAGCTTAAATTTAAATTTAAAATTGGTTGTAAGTCGCTTTGGATAAAAGCAGTGCTTCTTTCTCTTGTCAAATGACCCAGGGTGTGTGTGTGGCTCTCCGAAAAGTTGAACTATTTCCATCTTTATGTGGTACAGACGCTCCTAAATGTAAATGTATTACGCTAAAAAGTAATGTCTGATGATGTCCTTAAACAGGAAAAATTGCAGAGGATGAAAAACTGAGACAGCAAGAAGAGGAGGCAAGACGTCTTGAACGCTTGGAACGTGAGCAAAGAATTCAACAGGAGTTGGACAGGGAAAGTGAATCGTCCAGACAAAAGCTTTCTCGAGCAACCGAGCGTCTTCGTGAAAAACAGAGCTTTAGAGGTCACCAGCAACATCATGAACGCACACAAGCTCTCCATCAGCAAATAGACGATGATGCTGCTGCGATCGAGTGGAACGAGGTATGGTTTTAATTAAGAGTGACCTATATTACAACATTACTTACATACAGCATGTTACAAAATATCACATTTTACAGAGCGCTATTTTTGCTTGGCATATTTATGTAGGTTACTGATGTTGAAGGAAAATTCAAAGAGCTTTTGTTAAAGTATGAGATCACAGAAGACAAAGAGATACAGAACCATCAGATTTGGGATAGGATTAAGACACTCCAGAACGAACTTGCAATTCAATATTGTAAAGAAAAAAACCTGCCATTATGGTCTCAGTTTACCTTTGATGATGCTGTGGGATACAATGAACTGTCTCTCACTGAGCAGCTCATAGTTCTTGAGGCATCTCTACAGTTTATTCTGTACAGTAACACTGAATATGCTAAAGATGATGGAGATCAGGCACTCGGCTGGGAGAAGAAGTACGACTTTCTTTTCGGTTTGGTGGAGCAGCTGCACACTGGAAATGCAACTTTGGCCGAACTCATTTTACTTAATGTACTTGACATGATTTCAGAGCTTTCACAACAAAGTAAAGAAATTTTGGGTCAAATGTTGTTCAACAAAATCTGGACACCAACAGAAATAATGCTCTTCATTTGCAAAAGTCCGGCTATCAAATGCGATCAACTCGACTCAGTTCTTCATACAGCACAAACCTACCACCTGAACTGCATCCTCGTTCTCTCTGCTCTTAGGAATGAAAACCCCTTAATGTTTCTTCAAGAACAAATAAAATATGACAAGGAAAAAGATGCTGATACAATTGTGAAGGAACTTTCTGACGCAAATTGTCCAGAAAAAGTCTTGCTGATGTTGAAAGATGTGCTTAGATACATGGAGTCCGAACTCCCAAAATGTGAATCGGTGGACCTTACCAAGGAACAACTCAACGACTTGAAAAAGAAGATAAAATCTCTTAATCTTGCAAACCCAGAAATAACCATTCTGAAAGATGTTTTAATCGGTATGTCAATAGCAGTGCAAGACTGCTCAACGATCATCACAAAAGACAACAAGAAGATTCAAGGTTATTTTCCAAGACGTACACAACTGGCATCATTGCTTTTGCTCCTCTTGGCACAGCTGACAGAAAATAAAGGATGTCTTCTAGAGATTGGTACAGGTGAGGGCAAGTCCTGTATCTTAGCCATGTTTGCAACAATTCTGGCCATACATGGAACAAAAGTGGACATTGTGACAAGTTCTCCAGTTCTTGCCCAACGAGACCAAGAAGACTGGAAGAAGTTTTTTGAAATGTTTGGTGTCACATCATCTGTAGTACCTCCGCGATACTCAAGCGCCCAGTCACCAGAGGAACAAGAGGAACTCCTTAGAAACGCTTACAGACAACAAATAGTATATGGCACAGTGGGAGTCTTCGCAGCAGACATACTTAAACAGGAATTTGAGAAGAGAACTACTCGTGATACAAGGCCATTTGAGCTTGTCATAGTGGACGAAGTAGACTATATGACTTTGGACAATGGAGTTCAAGTGACATTCTTGTCTCATGAATCTGGCGGATTTAGGCATGTGGAGCAAGTGCTTTCCAACATATGGGCAATGATTTCTAGTTGTCAACCAATAGAAATTTTTGAAACAGGTGAGATAAAATGGGCGACAAGGATACAGTACTTTCACAAAGCTGCGACATCAGCCATTATGGGACTGGAGACATCTGATAACTTTTCTGCAAATGAAATCTTGTTGCCTGGAGTGACGTTGGGGTTCTACAACGAGGAGGATGTTGAAATGATAAATCAAGCTCAGAGCAAGAAAGAAAATGAAGCTGATGATGCAATGTCTGAAGCATTATCTGAAATCATGAAGAAGCTTGGCATTACACAACAGTTTGATCTTCTGAGTATATTTGAGGAGGTGTTGGAGAACAGCGCAGTGTTTAAGTGCTATTCTTTAGAGAACAAGAAAGCCAAACGTTGTGAAGCTCGGGAAAAACAAGGCAACATTAATGTTGAAATGTTGCTGCTGGAAGGGGGACTGGCGTGTGAAATCATGTCTGAGAAATCACTCATTGATGCAACTGTAAGCACAATAAAATCATCTATCAGGTACTCTAATAACCTTCAAACTGCTAAAGAAGACAACAACTTCCTTGTCATTCCTGTTTTCTTGAAAAACTATGTTGAAAACCAGTTGCCGGTATTTGTGGAGAATGCACTAAAGGCTGTTCAGATGTTGCGAGGCCGAGAATACATGATCGACGCCTCATCGGCCTCTGAAAGAGATGCTTCTGCCAGTAATGACAAACACATGTATAATGCAGTAATTCCGGTGGACTTCAAAGCGAGCGGTGTTTTGGAGAAAAACAAGAAATGGGGTAATGGTCTACAGCAGTTTTTGGAGTTCAAGCACCAACTTGCGATATCACCAATATCCAACGTGACAAACTACATGTCCAATTTTCATTTTTTCAAAAGGTACCTCCGTGGAAGTGGTATATTTGGTGTTTCTGGTACATTAGGAGGTACGGCAGATTGGGACTTTCTGGAAAGACATTATAAAGCCAAGAGCTACAATGTACCTGAACATCGCCATAAAAGAATGGTGGAGCTTCCAGTCATCGAGGTGAAAGGTGGGAATCACCAATGGATCCAGACTATTTGTGAAACGACATGGAAAGTAGCAGAGAGAGGACAAGTTGTCTTGGTGATTTGTGAAGATGTTAAAACAGCAGATGAACTACATGGAAAAATGCAAGATGGAGGCCAAGTAAAAGCAGAACAGATCACTCTGTACACAATCAGTGAGAAGCACAACATTGAAAGAGAGAAATTCTGTGGAGGCAGAATCATCATTGCGACAAATCTCGGAGGACGAGGAACTGACATAAAAGTTGATGAAAGTGTGAACAAGCAGGGGGGTCTTTTTGTACTTCTTACTCACTTTCCAGACAACCGAAGAGTCGAGAAACAAATATTTGGTCGTACGTCTCGAAAAGGCAATCCTGGGATGGTCCAGATGGTTGTGAACTGTGATCATCTCGCACCAGCTTACCAAGGTCAGTCAGTGGAAATCATGCGCCAGCTGAGAGAGCACTATGAAATTAAACGAATCTCCGACATGGAAAGTGATGAGCTGGTTGAAATAAACCTCAAGGAAAATCTCTTCTCCACATTTTGTAGATTGTTGAAAGACTTCGATGGATGTTATACCCAAACAGAAAAATTGAATCCCATGCGAATGCAGCTCGAGAATATTCCTGATTGCTTTAATCGTCATCAGACTAAATTGGATTATCAGCCTGCCATTAACGCTTTGAAAGAATCTTGGGCCTTGTGGTTGACCCTACATGAGGATCACATCAATAGGCATGATGACTTCAATCAACTCGAAGCAGATCTTATCAAGACAATAAACGGAACAAGGGAAAAGCTGCTGCAAGGACAATCTGATAATTTCTATGATCACATCAGACAGGCAATTGTAAGAACGGATCTTCACTGCCGAAACAAATCCAGCAATTCCAATGGAGCTGAATCCTACTGGCAAAAAGTTGTCAACTCTGACCCTCACTACAAAGCGGTGGCTCTCTATAACCAGGCGTACATCACCATCAACCTTGGCAAGGGTGACTATAAAGCAGATGCCATGAAACTGCTGGGAGAAGCAAAGAAATCCATTGACGTCTACATCTCAGAAGTCTCAAACACCATGATCTCATGTAATTTATCAGTCACTGGTAACAAAGATCATAGCACAGACTACAACAACTTTCAGAATCAAATGGAGGCCAGAATGAACATCTTTAGTTGTTGGATGAAGTACGTTGATAATGCTATGCTGAAACTCAAAGAGCTGGAGAAAAGCAAAGATGATGCCATTACAGAGGAGTGTTCAGTCTACATGCTGTCTGAAGAAAAGAACTTCATCATCACTAATGAGCTGATGTCATTGTACGACTTCGGCCTCGGAATTGTGTTTGAGGTGAAAAAGAAGCCCAAGTTTTGCATCGATGCTTTGATATGTTTCATACTCGGCGTGGTTCAGGTTCTTGCAGGAATTCTTATTTGTGTGTTTACAGTTGGAACAGCCAGTCAGTTTGGAATGGGTCTGATTTCTGAAGGAGTGTCTGACATGATCAGTGGAATAGAAGGAATGGTAAAGGGCACATTCGATTGGGTGTCGTGGGCGATCTCCAAGAGCATCAGCATCGGGCTCGCTTTAATAACGGCTGGCTTTAGCGCTATCAAGAAAGCAGTTACTGCGGTATATAAAGTGACGAAAAGTCTCCTCAATGGTACAAAATCGTTCTCCTCTGTTGCATCTGAATTCATCAAATCAGGAAAGGCAGCATTTACTTCATTCAAAGGAAGCATCAAGTCTGGTTTATCGTCCGTCGGTAAGCAATCTTTTTCGTCTGCTATGAAAAACATGACTACTTCTGCAGCACTTAAACAGAACTTCAAACATGCCGCTAAATATGCCGTTCAGGAAATCGGGAAAAAGTCTCTGATCAGTATCATGAACTACGCAATTGATAAGGCACTTACGGAAGTTTTTAAAAACATTTTACAAAACAGTTTTAAGAATGTTGTTACTTTCTCAGTGAAGCAGAATATTAAACTGGATCAGACTCTTGTTGAGTTCATCAGCTCAGGCGTTCCAAAAGCTGCCTTAAAAAAAGAAAATTTCAAGATTGACTCAAAATATGAGAAGCAAATGAAAGAATCTGTTGGTTTGCTTAGTGAAGAGATCATTCCTGAGCTCATACTGGACTGTACCACAGCACAGGATGTTATCAGCAAACTCTCTGAGGTGTGTGACGCAGCAACAGAGCTCATGGAAAAAGCGAAACTCTCAGGTGTGCTTGAAACAGCAAAGCTGGTTCTGAAAGTAGCCGAGTACTCAACACGTCTCTGTGAAATATTGGGTGCCGTACCAACAAAGAAGATAATAGACCAGAAATTTGTTCCTCAATTTCTGCAGAGCATCAATGAGCTTCAGACAGAAATTACAAAGTATGACCAAGATGGACGACACCAATTAAATGATGTACAACGCCTTAAAGAAGAACTTCTACAGGAAATCGCTCAGAATGTTTCTGACAAATTCATCAGTTCCTGTTCTGATCATATGACTTCTTTAATGACCAGCTCGTTTAAGAGTCAGTTAACAAGTGCAACAGGAGAGGCAGTGGACAAAGTTACGCGCAGACAAAAAACTCAAAGTTTCTTTGATGACCAGAGAGCAAAACACAACAAGAAATCTGCGAGCCACAAAGAAGTGCAACAGCTGTCCGATGAGGATAAAACAAAACTGAAGCAGTACACAGAAGATATGTGCAAAGCCGATCGGCCGACTACAGCCCTCGATGTGTATGTGCTCACAAAAACTAACCTACTGGATGGAAAAGGAATTCGTCTTACTATCGTTGATGAAAACGGAAAACAACTGACTGAGGAACGTCACCCAGGAACCAACAAATCAGCAGGCGATATAAAACTGAGATTAACCAAATCTGCCAAAGACCAACATGCATTACAGTAAGAGATTATACATACACAAATAGAAATACATTTCAGTGTTGGTGCTTATGAACTTTGTGTATTGTTACCTTTTTACAAACAGAGCTGGATCACAGCTGTACAGTGGCCGTTTTGACATTGTACAGGATGACGGGAAGATAAATAAAGTCAACTCGGATGATCACAATGCACTTTATCATGCTGTAGCACAAGCAACAAGCAGCAAGACAGAAGAACCATCGACCAAAGCTTTAATGCTACGTGAGAAAGTGAAAAATGAGGTGAGTGCTCTTAACAATAATAACTATTATTTATTGAAAAACATTAGACGGTTTCATCGGCTGCGCACGCCTGGCCCAAATCTATCTGCCTAGTGGCTAGTAGCTTTCCTGTAGCTCAGTGGTAAAAGCATTGCGTTAACAATGCAAGATTCTGGGTCCGATCCCAGGGGATTGCACATACTTAGAAACAAATGTATAGGATAATGTAGTGTAAGTCGCTTTGGATAAAAGCGTCTGCCAAATTCATTAATGTAAATGTATAAAATGTACTAATATAACAATATACTATATTTAATTTATATTTACATTTACATACATTTCTTTTAATATTTTATTGTATATTAATAGTTTAAATTAAAAAATATATATATATTTTAAATTAATTGTTTTGCATTTAGTCATTTAGCAAGCGCTTATATCCAAAGTCCAGGGAACAATAAGCGATATGTCATACAGGAGCAATAATACAATAGGTGCTAATAAAATATTTAATATTTAATTTAATTTGTTGAATGGGTCTTGAATTTTACTATTATAACTATTTAAGTTTAGCCAAGTGACGGTTCTTCTACTGTTAACCCCAAAAATATTGGCAGGACATTTCTTTAACTATTTAATTGAATTGTTATTTATTTTGCTTGTTATTTGAAAAAAACATCTCGGATTCTGTTCTTTTCGGATGTTTACCGGCAGTTAAATTTGGGCCACAAAAGTGAGCATGCTTATTAACGTTTGTTTATGTTGTCGCTTTGAAACCGCATATACCTTCTTTTACCCACATTTTCTCTCTCTCTCTCTCTCTTAATAAGGAAAAATAACAGAGCTTGTCATATAGGGCTGCTCGATTATGACAACATGATTTCTCACTGTCTTTCGAAACAACTTAGAAAAATAAATAAAACAAACGTTAAAACAAAATGAATAGCACAGCAACACCGATGTAAAGGAAATAGGTGCGCTGTCATTTTATAACATAAGAAAGGAGTGTATTCTTTGCGAAATGGAATGAAGCACATTAGTTGTTCTATCTCGATTATTTTGTTTTAGTAATAGTTTGGGGCCGAATTGGCCATTACGAGGTTTTTCTTTTTAATTGCACAGCCTTATTGTCATATTACTGAGAAACTGTAAGTCTACAGTGTTTCCATATGGTGATTGTGTTTAATCTCACTCTTCATTTCTTCTTAGATCCAGACAAACCTTGAATCTTACACACCCCAACTTATTCTCCAGAGAGGATATGACCTTTCTCACAAAACCCCTAAAAAATACAGCCTGACTGGAGGAAGTAAAAATGAGACAAATACTGCACTGCAGGAATATTCACAAAGTGTTCAATTTATCAAAAGTGACGAACGAAACATCATCAAAACGTACCATCTTGGATTTGTTGGTGAATATACAAGGTAAAAAATCTGACTGCTGTGACTATCATCTGTCTTTTATTACAGCACTGTGTACGATCCGCTTCATCAGACTCACTTAAAATGGCGGTTCGTCAGCTGCAGCTCGGTAGTTCTAGCACTCCGCCCACTTTAAATGGGACGCAGAGATTGAATCAAATTATAACATTTAACATTATAACATTTATTGAGAGAGAGAGAGAGAGAGAGAGAGAGAGAGACAGAATCACCTGCACTAATTGATTCCTCGATTCCATTAATGGAATCAACTCCTCTTTAAGAGCCTTCATAAGCACAAACCCCGACCCATGCTGATGTCATAGGTCAACTAAATCACATTAGTTTCTTGTATAAAACAGTAAAGACTTCCGAAAAAACTAATGGAATAAATGGAACTGTGGAATGACTTAAAATCTAAATACAAAGCAAAACCTTTTTTTGCACACACTATGCAGATGTAACATGCATCTAGACATTTAACAAATCATTCTGTGCGTTTGACTTTTCAGAAGGCATTCTCGTACTCTCTACCGATGAGCTCAGTATGTGTGCAGAGAGAGTTGCATATACTATATAAAGCACAGTTTGCATTTATTATTACAAGAAAAGACAAGAAAGAGCAATAGCAAAAAACATGTGCGAGTCTATTAGTAAGGAGAAATAGAGCTAGGCTACATAGGCTACTCTAGGATCTCTAGATATACGTTGTCATTTACACTGTGTCTACACTGGAAGCGACGCGACACAACAAAAGACATTAGAAACGCATAAGGACCCAATTTAATTGTACATTTCGTCACAACGCGACAAACCCATTAAGAACAAGCAGGTTGTCGCATCCATTGTGTTACAAAATATGCTAAGTATATATCTATCTATATTCCGCAAAGTATTTTGTGTACAATGGATAACTTAGAAATAGATTATAGTAATACAACCTGTGCCTTATTTTGAAAACAGCTAGTATGTTATATTTCGATAGCACTTTATATACTCAAATATACTCAAAGTGCTTTACATGGAAGGGGGAATCTCCTCAAACACCACCAATGTGCAGCATCCACCTGGATGATGCGACGGCACCAATATTGCGCCAGAACGCCCACCACACACCAGCTCATTGGTGGAGAAGAGACAGAGTTACCAGGCCAATTGGCACATATGGGGATGATTAGGAGGCCATGTATGGAGGCAAACGGGCGAATTTGTAATTTAAATGAGCACAGAGAGTCCTCGGTTTAACACTTTATCCGAAGGAAGGTGCTTTTTGACAGCATAATGTACCCCTCACTATACAGGGGCATTAGAACCCACACAGACCGCAGGGTGAGCACACCCTGCTGGCTTAACTAACACTTCTTCAAGCAGCAACCTAGTTATCCCAGCAGGTCTCCCATCCGGGTACTAACCAGGCTCAGCCCTGCTTAGCTCCAGTGGGCAACCAGTCTTGGGTGATATGGCTGCTGGCTGAATTTTAGTAAATAAAACACCTGAGGAAGATTATTGATGATATTATGAATGATACAATGGAATTAATGAAGTGATGAAGATTTAATGAAGTTATTTAAGAACGAATCTCCAGGGCTGCTTTTCAAGCCTGTTTCACACATACCCCAGTGCAGCGATCGTTTTCGCATCGAGCCTATTTTTGCCGTACAGCACGGACTGATTTAAAGCGATAGCTGAGATGAAATGCAAGTCCTGGTCGCAGTGCAACGTTGACAACAAGTGCCTCTCTGCGAACGCTAACAGCGCAGGGTCAGATCTGTGTGTGACAACTACACATTGGAAAGTGCATTAATTTCGAACAACTACCTGTGCATTAAACGGTTTAAATGCAAACCTTAAAGCCAATCAGAATCAAGTAATCAGTCATTTTTTTGTAAAAATCTATCATTTTGTCTCTACAATGGATTTTTGGCTTTAACTTAAATTGTTCCTGTGCTACTTAAGACTAGTTTTCTGATCCAGGGTAACATTTATGAAAATTCCAATGTACATACTTCATTATTAAAGCAACACTGGGTTAAAAATCTGTTTTAAAATGCATAACAGAATGCTGTCCGTTATCTTTCTTCCAAGTGGAAAACAAAAATCTTTCCTAGTGGTGAAGCTTTAGGCGCTAGTCTATCATGTGTCTTAGTTTTACAACATATGTAACAAGAACATACCACTTTATCTGTGAAAGGAAGTGAAATTGAAAGCAGAGGATAGAACATCTCAGCATTGATACCTTACAAATGGCGGCGATACTCGGGATTGTGACGTCACCTAACAAAGATCGATAGCCTAAATAATTAGACCTCGTGTTAATTTCATACTAATAAATTGTCATTAATTCTGATTCTCTCTGGACAGTGTTGTAAGTGCTCGAATGTCGAGTGTAAAAAACACTGGGACTCTCAGCACCAGCCATATTCCACCCAAAGACTCCCTCAGACTAGCACAGACGTTCCTAGAAAACCCACAGTCAGCGAGCAAACTTCAAAATAAGGACCTGGAGCTTTATAAACTGATCAGCAGAATAAAGAGTGACAATAATGGAAAGAACCTGATTGCCATGGAGGTTCTGGGACAAGATCACAGACAAGCTTTAACTACGGGTCCAAGCAGCCGGTCACAGGTGGCGAGGTAACATTCGCACTTATGAACAAACTTCTCAACCCTCATGCTTAATAATAATACAGAATACCAATAATGCTATTCAAGTGTTAAGCCGCAGGTTTTCTTTAATAAAAGAAAAAGGCTAAATCTGCTTTCAACATATCTTTTTTAAAGGAAACTTCTAGCAGACACCATGATAAGTGGAGACGCAGAGCTTCTGCTGAAACACTGCATGATTCTACATCACCCGCTTACCTCACAAAAGCTCAGATCCGCTCTAGGTAAGAAACTCAGATGTGTTAATCAAGACAAAAGATAATAAACAGAAAGCAGAACTCAAAATCTAAGGGTAAGAGCTGCCATGCTACTGCATTTAATATTTTTGTTTAATTCCAGGTGAAAACATTCAATCTTCATATACTGTTTTGTCTGATGATGGTATAAGAGGCTACTACAAAGCAGGATACAGAAACCTGGTGTCAGAGTACAGTCGCATTGGAATCCTGGATCAGAACCAGCGTGAGCGTCTGGTTAAGTGGGTGTCACAGGATCAGCACGAGGAAACAAACACAGCAGAGTACAGCCAGGTTCTGGATGGACTAAAAAAGGAAGAATTAAAATGATAGGATTGTCATAATGATAACTGCTGAGGACATGATGTACGTATCTCACTGAAATTATTTTAACTGCAAAAAAAACTAATTTTAGCATGTAACATCTTGATCTATTAATAAATTGTTTGCTCACTTCTGAACTCCAAATCGTAATATGTAAAAAAAAGTATTCAAGGTACTTTATACTTTTTTTGCATAATAATAATGGTTTAGTGTGTGTGTCTTAATAGGTGAAGGGTTAATATATTGCAAGGTAAGCATCAGTGGTTTTGAATGGTGTTGGGCATATAAATTTCCAAATATACATTTAAAGAAATTAAATACAAAAACAATATTTCATTTATTTTCTCAGTACACACATTATAGCTCTTTATAGTGTAGAACAGAGATGCTCATATTTCATGTTTCTGTCTTTTTAAAGTTAAATTTGTAAACTCTTTGGTTTGGATAGTAATAATGGTTTAGTGTGTGTGTCTTAATAGGTGGAGGGTCAAAATATTACAGGGTAAGAAAGCATCAGTGGTTTTGAATGGTGTTGGGTATATACATTTTCAAATATAAAAAAAAAAAATACAAAAGCAATATTTTTTTCTCAGTATACACATTATAGCTCTTTTCAGTGTAGAACTGAGATATGCTCATATTTCAGTCATTTGAAGTCTAAATGTGTAAACTCTTTACGCATCTGCTGAATTTATAATCAAATAATTTTACACCATTAGTAAATGTAGAAGTGTTTTTAGGAGAGTTCTGAGAACATATTTTTACACAAATATTGTAAAAATGTCTGCATGATGCTGAAAAACAACTTCATACTTGTAGCTGATCTTGTTATAAGTTTTGCCAATAAAATGTTATCATTTTATTTTTGTGTCCGTCCTGTTTCCTAAATCCGCATAGTACAAAGACCGCATTTTAAAACGAAAACAACCCTTGTTTATACTTCCATTTCCACATGCGTTTTAGAAAAAAATCTGCGTTTACACTACACTACAAATAACATGTCACATGACCATTCAGACACGCTGGGCATGCGCACTTAATGTAAACATTTGTATAGGGATACATTTAATCGGTTGTTGATGAAAGTTGGATAAATTACGCAAAATAACTGAGTTGAAATCATTTGCTGACAGCTTGGTCCCCCCAGTTAAACAATCCCATCTGCACCCCAGTCAGCATAATCTCATCAACCTCAACCAGAAACTGACCAATATAGTTAAGAACTGATCTGAAGAAAGTTATTTATATTGTTACTTTAATACTGTTTAATAAAGAGATTAAATTTAATATTACACCCTGACAACAAACTGTGAAATTTAAACTGTTCTTGACCGATTTAAACTCTGAATGCCCAGAGAGAATATTCCAGCGCAGACTCACCCAGACCTATAATCTGAGATTACTGGTGAAGTGAAGCTGTTCACATGATTAGAGATTAGAGAAAGAGTCATCAAACTCTTCCAGTACTTCAGACTGCTGAGACTCTCACAAACAAACTCACCAGCTTTGCCTTCTCATCAGCAAACACACCAAGATCGGGAATATTATTCCAAATTTTCTTGGACCAGTTGGCTGGTCAGAACGATGGCTTTGCTGAAATCTGGCTGGCTCTGGAGACAATGTAAGTTTCAGAAACAGGTATTTAAACATAGGATAGCATAACCTATAAGAGTAATGCGATAACAGAAACACCACTTTAACTTCCGTTTAACCAGTGAATTTACACATAACAAAATAATGAGTAAAATAATGAGTTATTGATACGGATAGTTTCAAACATACTACAGTAGTGAATCAGCAATACCAAAAAGATGAGTGGATGTACATATGAAATGAAAAAAAAAAAGACTAGAGATGTGTTACGAAACTCGAGGCCTGACACTGTTTACGGTAATCCTCTTACTCGCAGTGTTATTATAGTACAGTAATGGTGACTCAAGGGTGACTTCATCTATAGAGACTCTAATAACACAAAAGAAGAGAGAGTTGTTCCTGTAGCTTTCTTGGTAGAGGATTACACTAGCATGGCAAAAGTCATGCGTTCGATTCCATGAAAATGCAATGTAAGTCCCTTTGGATAAAACTGTCTGCCAAGTCCGTTAATGTAAATAAGATGCATTTTTAGAAAAGTGTTCAATTTTGCCATGATACAACACATGGTATTAAAACAGTAGTTTTACAATGACCAATGGAAAGAGGCAATGAATCATTTTATGAGTTTGTGAATAAACCGTTTTCATAACAATGTAACAATCGAAAAAATGTCCTCCCTTAGCTTCAGTTCTCAAACGCTGGAAACTAAACTGGTGTGACCTGTGGTTAGACGGAAGCTTTATGTTTTACAAATCTGAAAACAGAAGAGACTTTGAGACCAGAGTGAGTCTGAAGACCAGCTGTGTGAATGTAAAGTCTGGACTAGAGTGTGCAGGTGGGTGATTTCAGAATCAATCCTTTGTAGCTGCACAAGAAACAGGTGCTTAAAGAAATAGTTCACCAACTACACCTTCAATATAAAAGTTATGTTATTATGTACATAACCTCTTTTCATTTCAAACCTGTATGAATTTCTTTCTCATCCAGTACTCAAAAGAAGGTATTTTGAAAAAATGTCTGGTACCATTGGTCTTTTATTGCTTTTGTGTCCACACATTAGAAGTCGATGGGGACCGACACCAACATTTTTCAAAATATCTTCTTTTGTGTTTTGCAGGAGAAAGAAAATCACACAGGTTTAAATGGACAACATGGGTGGGTAAATGATGACAGATTTTGACGGCGAACTATTCCTTTAAAACACAAAATTAGCTATTTGATCATGTCCCTTTTATTTGTGAGATAAAAAAAGGAAAAAACATCCAGCATATTTTCCATGAAGTACGTTAATAAAACGTAACCTGTTGATGAGTTAATATAAAGTTGACATTTTCTGTGGCAAGGTGTATGTCCACCTGAGACTCATCCCAGCGAGAATCTGCTAGTGGTGTGCCTGAAGAATGGGTTTACTCTAACCCTGTGTGCCAATAGTGAAGATGAGGCCCTGTAAGTTTTGACTATTGGCTTTCTAACCTAACCCCTCCCACCATGAGTGAAGCCCCACCCAATCTAGAGTAATTGATTTCCGTCCTTTTAATTTTTTAGAGCCTGGAAACTCACACTTCTGGAAGCCAGAAGAAACACTGTAAGTAATATGTGGTTTGTGCATTGGTAGAACATGACTTTTGAAACATCAGGGTCATAGTTTCAGTTCTCGGGAAATACAATGTAAACAGTGAATCACTTTGAATACAATCTTAATGTACTTTTTTGGGCCGCAGGTTTTCACTTACAATCCCTCTGACGATACGTACCAGACCGTTCCAATTGACAGCCACAATGCAGTTTACGCCATGCCAGGAACAGGTTGTGGAGGTAAAACACTATACTGTCAAACAAACACACACACATAAAATGTATATTTATTCTGTTTTGAAAAGCAATTGTCAATAAATGTAACTGCAAGCCACACATCTTTATTCCACACATAAATAGTTTGTGTGATCTCCTCATATTGTAAATGTTGCCTAAAAGGTGCTTTGTGATTTTTTGGAGGATTTATTGACAGAAACGCAATATAATATACATAACTATGTCTACAGAGGTGTATAAAGTACTTACAAAAACGTTATGTTTTATTACCTTAGAATGAGCTCTTTTCTATCGACATACACTGCGGGTCAGAATTAAACATGTTTCTATAGTAGCCCTAAACGTACAAACTTCTTTCCAGAAGACGTTTTGTAAATACATTATCTCCTTCAGCAAGAAGCAAAAGCGTGATTACATCTTATAGTTCTTTGTCAACCGTGAAGGGGTGGAGTGAGCCGTTGGTTGCAATTCGCATCCTCACTGCTAGAAGCCACTACTGGACCTTTGAGTAACAAAACCTTTCACCTGGTCTGAATTTTCCCTCAAAATGTGATTTGCTTCTTTGCAGGGATTCAGCATGTGTGGGTGCACAGAGACACTTACAACGAAGGCATTGGAGAACAGATCGCACTGGGTCTCCTGACTGGAATGGCTGCAGGTGCAGCGATGCGCTCACTTCTATGGATGCCCTTCTGGTTCTGCTGAAGGCCAATCAGACCAAACCGAATAATCACTGATGTACCAATAGCCCCAAAAGACAAGAACAAACCCCAGTGACAGTAAACTCCCGTCTTCCTGAATATAAGCAGTATAAACGTTTGCGTTTAAACGCAGTAAACATCACGGCCAACTAATGTTTTTATGATGATGGTTTAAATGCATACAAAAATACAGTACATTAAAAGTACAAATATGGTAAAACAATGGCAATAATTATGTTGTCAAAATGTATGTTTTAGCACACGACTAAATACAGAATAAACTTTGTCTTGCTGCTTTTATACTATTTTGTGTGTAATGTATATATAGTTATGTC